>CM060604.1:45942390-46382390 GCA_030578255.1 Tiaroga cobitis | reverse complement strand
TTGCGAAGGAAAACTCGACTCACAAACAAACTTGATCTGCTTTGCAAAGGAAAACTCGACTCGCAAACAAACTCGATCTGCTTTGCAAAGGAAAAATCGGCTCGCAAACAAACTCGATCTGCTTTGTAAAGGAAAACTCGACTCGCAAACAAACTCGATCTGCTTTGCAAAGGAAAAATCGACTCGCAAACAAACTCGATCTGCTTTGCAAAGGAAAACTCGACTCGCAAACAAACTCGATCTGCTTTGCACAGTAAAAATCGGCTCGCAAACAAACTCGCTCTGCTTTGCAAAGGAAAACTCGACTCGCAAACAAACTCGATCTGCTTTGCAAAGGAAAAATCGACTCGCAAACAAACTCGATCTGCTTTGCAAAGGAAAAATGGGCTCGCAAACAAACTCGATCTGCTTTGCAAAGGAAAAATGGGCTCGCAAACAAACTCGATCTGCTTTGCAAAGGAAAACTCGACACACAAACAAACTCGATCTGCTTTGCGAAGGAAAACTCGACTCGCAAACAAACTCGATCTGCTTTGCAAAGGAAAACTCGACTCGCAAACAAACTCGATCTGCTTTGCAAAGGAAAAATCGGCTCGCAAACAAACTCGATCTGCTTTGCAAAGGAAAACTCGACTCGCAAACAAACTCGATCTGCTTTGCAAAGGAAAAATGGGCTCGCAAACAAACTCGATCTGCTTTGCAAAGGAAAAATCGACTCGCAAACAAACTCGACTCGCAAACAAACTCGATCTGCTTTGCGAAGGAAAACTCGACTCGCAAACAAACTCGATCTGCTTTGTAAAGGAAAACTCGACTCGCAAACAAACTCGATCTGCTTTGCAAAGGAAAAATGGGCTCGCAAACAAACTCGATCTGCTTTGCAAAGGAAAACTCGACTCGCAAACAAACTCGATCTGCTTTGCAAAGGAAAAATGGGCTCGCAAACAAACTCGATCTGCTTTGCAAAAGAAAACTCGACTCGCAAACAAACTCGATCTGCTTTGCAAAAGGAAAACTCGACTCGCAAACAAACTCGATCTGCTTTGCAAAGGAAAAATGGGCTCGCAAACAAACTCGATCTGCTTTGCAAAGGAAAAATCGACTCGCAAACAAACTCGATCTGCTTTGCAAAGGAAAACTCGACACACAAACAAACTCGATCTGCTTTGTAAAGGAAAACTCGACTCGCAAACAAACTCGATCTGCTTTGTAAAGGAAAAATCGACTCGCAAACAAACTCGATCTGCTTTCCAAAGGAAAACTCGACTCGCAAAAAACTCGATCTGCTTTGTAAAGGAAAAATCTACTTTGCAAAGGAAAAATCGAGTCGCAAACAAACTCGATCTGCTTTGTGAAGGAAAACTCGACTCACAAACAAACTCGATCTGCTTTGCAAAGGAAAACTCGACTCGCAAACAAACTCGATCTGCTTTGCAAAGGAAAAATCGGCTCGCAAACAAACTCGATCTGCTTTGTAAAGGAAAACTCGACTCGCAAACAAACTCGATCTGCTTTGCAAAGGAAAAATCGACTCGCAAACAAACTCGATCTGCTTTGCGAAGGAAAACTCGACTCGCAAACAAACTCGATCTGCTTTGCAAAGGAAAAATCGACTCGCAGACAAACTCGATCTGCTTTGCAAAGGAAAAATCGACTCGCAGACAAACTCGATCTGCTTTGCAAAGGAAAACTCGACTCTCAAACAAACTCGATCTGCTTTGCAAAGGAAAACTCGACTCTCAAACAAACTCGATCTGCTTTGCAAAGGAAAAATCGACTCGCAAACAAACTCGATCTGCTTTGCAAAGGAAAAATCGACTCGCAAACAAACTCGATCTGCTTTGCAAAGGAAAACTCGACTCGCAAACAAACTCAAACTGCTTTGCGAAGGAAAACTTGACTCGCAAACAAACTCGATCTGCTTTGCGAAGGAAAACTCGACTCGCAAACAAACTCGATCTGCTTTGCAAAGGAAAACTCGACTCGCAAACAAACTCGATCTGCTTTGCAAAGGAAAACTCGACTCGCAAACAAACTCAAACTGCTTTGCGAAGGAAAACTCGACTCGCAAACAAACTCGATCTGCTTTGCAAAGGAAAAATCGACTCGCAAACAAACTCGATCTGCTTTGCAAAGGAAAAATGGGCTCGCAAACAAACTCGATCTGCTTTGCAAAGGAAAAATGGGCTCACAAACAAACTCGATCTGCGTTGTAAAGGAAAACTCGACTCGCAAACAAACTCGATCTGCTTTGCAAAGGAAAACTCGACTCGCAAACAAACTCGATCTGCTTTGCAAAGGAAAACTCGACTCGCAAACAAACTCGATCTGCTTTGCAAAGGAAAAATCGGCTCGCAAACAAACTCGATCTGCTTTGCAAAGGAAAACTCGACTCGCAAACAAACTCGATCTGCTTTGCAAAGGAAAAATGGGCTCGCAAACAAACTCAATCTGCTTTGCAAAGGAAAAATCGACTCGCAAACAAACTCGACTCGCAAACAAACTCGATCTGCTTTGTGAAGGAAAACTCGACTCGCAAACAAACTCGATCTGCTTTGCGAAGGAAAACTCGACTCGCAAACAAACTCGATCTGCTTTGCAAAGGAAAAATGGGCTCGCAAACAAACTCGATCTGCTTTGCAAAGGAAAAATCGACTCGCAAACAAACTCGACTCGCAAACAAACTCGATCTGCTTTGTGAAGGAAAACTCGACTCGCAAACAAACTCGATCTGCTTTGCGAAGGAAAACTCGACTCGCAAACAAACTCGATCTTGTTAGGATCCAGTCTCTTTCTCTTTCCTCTTCCTCCCTCTCCTGGTCACACACGGTATTGTACTCGCAATTACTCTCTCTCCAGCTGTTCCTTGTTCCCTTCTGCTTCTCTCTAGTTTTCCCGCACCTGTTCTCTCTTTTCTCTGATTGCGCTTGCTACTTCTTTCCTCTCTTTTCCCTGTCTTTTGTCAGATTGTTTGTTAACCTCTGATGAAAGGAGTTTCACAGATTTTTCCTGTCGTGTCGTGTCCTGTCCTGTCCGGTCCTGACCAGTCCTACTGGGAATCATCAGTTGCAAGTACTTTGTCATTTGTGCTAAATCTGCTCTCTGTGTCTGTTCAGTATCTATGCTGCCTGAACTGCCACTGTTTCCCGTTGACCATCCATCGTGTGTTTCCCGAGTGACCAGAGGATAGCCGCCGCCTTGCTGCTTTATCCTTGCTGTCTGCCACCCACGCACTCCCAAGGAGGATTCTTTCTGTTAACGTTTATCTGGCCCAAGTACCGGCTGTTTCTGTTGTACATTTTCCTGCAAGATCATTTCTGTTGCTGGTGGCTTCCTCATTTAATAGAATTAAAGACACTCTGACTGTGATTCGCTGTTGGGTTTTCTCTCACCTTATAACAGATCTGCTTTGCAAAGGAAAAATCGACTCGCAAACAAACTCGATCTGCTTTGCAAAGGAAAAATGGGCTCGCAAACAAACTCGATCTGCTTTGCAAAGGAAAACTCGACTCGCAAACAAACTCGATCTGCTTTGCAAAGGAAAAATGGGCTCGCAAACAAACTCGATCTGCTTTGCAAAAGAAAACTCGACTCGCAAACAAACTCGATCTGCTTTGCAAAAGGAAAACTCGACTCGCAAAAAAACTCGATCTGCTTTGCAAAGGAAAAATGGGCTCGCAAACAAACTCGATCTGCTTTGCAAAGGAAAAATCGACTCGCAAACAAACTCGATCTGCTTTGCAAAGGAAAACTCGACACACAAACAAACTCGATCTGCTTTGTAAAGGAAAACTCGACTCGCAAACAAACTCGATCTGCTTTGCGAAGGAAAAATCGACTCGCAGACAAACTCGATCTGCTTTGCAAAGGAAAAATCGACTCGCAAACAAACTCGATCTGCTTTGTAAAGGAAAACTCGACTCGCAAACAAACTCGATCTGCTTTGCGAAGGAAAACTCGACTCGCAAACAAACTCGATCTGCTTTGAAAAGGAAAAATCGACTCGCAAACAAACTCGATCTGCTTTGTAAAGAAAAACTCGACTCACAAACAAGCAGAAAGCAATTTGCAAAAACAAAAGTCAATTTGAGCGAAAATGCAGTGAGTAATCAATATTGTGTTTTACAAATATAAATTAATGATCCTTGATAATATTTCACAAATAAATACAAACCATCCTACAATTTGCATGTAACCTTTGAACAAATACCAAATCTAGTGCATCAAATGCATATCTGTCTGTTATGATTGTGAGATCTCTCGGCTCGATTTTCTCACAAATGTGTCCAGGCAGATTTTCTCACAAATGCAGATGAGTAACTTCCTCTTCTAAAACAGTAGATGGCGCAAAAATAGGGGATTAATTTACCGCTAGTCTCCCAGGAGAAGCACTGATTTGAAACGCGCTTGCCTTTGCCTTATAGCTGAGAAAAACGTTTCTGTCTTACTTTATTTATGATAAACACCTTGAGGTTTTCTTTTGCAAAATGTTTATTACAAACTCGATCTGCTTTGCAAAGGAAAACTCGACTCGCAAACAAACTCGATCTGCTTTGCAAAGGAAAACTCGACTCGCAAACAAACTCGATCTGCTTTGTAAAGGAAAAATCGGCTCGCAAACAAACTCGCTCTGCTTTGCAAAGGAAAACTCGACTCGCAAACAAACTCGATCTGCTTTGCAAAGGAAAAATGGGCTCGCAAACAAACTCGATCTGCTTTGCAAAGGAAAAATCGACTCGCAAACTCGATCTGCTTTGTGAAGGAAAACTCGACTCGCAAACAAACTCGATCTGCTTTGCGAAGGAAAACTCGACTCGCAAACAAACTCGATCTGCTTTGCGAAGGAAAACTCGACTCGCAAACAAACTCGATTCGCAAACAAACTCGATCTGCTTTGTAAAGGAAAAATCGACTCGCAAACAAACTCGATCTGCTTTGTGAAGGAAAACTTCGTTGCGTGGAAACATCGCCGTTATTTTCTTTAAGATAAGATACTGAAGTTTTACGGAAATGGGTCATACCCGTCCTGAGCAGTTCAAGTAAAACCCTACATATTCAAGGGTGCGCATTTATGACATGAAAATAGAAAATGTAGGTGTCTAAAATGCACACGCTTCCGATTAATCATGAATGATGAATGAAATATAATTTAATGTCGTTAAACTGAATGTACGAAGAAAACCGATGAATTAACTACAACATTAATTACACTGAGAGCGACTGATAGATGAAGAGACGAGGAAGAAGTACTGAGAGGCAGTCACGAACAAGTTGGAAAAGACCAGGAACGAGAGTGAAGACGTAGAGGAGGTATGGGAACAGAAGAGAAACGCCTACGTTAAGTCAGCAGAAGAGGTGCTTGGCTTCAGGAAAGGGAAGAACAAGCCATGGATCAGCAATAACACCTGGAGACTGATCGACGAAAGAAAAGCCACCAAGATAAGGATCGAAAGTACCCGCTCAGAAAGAATTAAAAACAGAATCAGAGAAGAGTACAGGGAGAAGGACAAGGAAGTGAAGAGAAGTGTGAGAGAGGACAAGAGGAGGTGGATGTCAGAGAAAGCAGAGAGAGCACAGAAAGCAGCGGAAAACGGAAGGCAGAAAGAACTATACAATATTGTGAAACAGTTGACAGGACAGAGTACCAGAAAAACCGCAGCAGTGAAGAGTAAGAACGGGGAGCTGCTGAAGAGTAAAGAGGTCAGACTAGAGAGGTGTAAGGAACATTTCCAGGAAGTTCTCAACAGGGAAACACCAGAAGAACCACCACAGGAGAAAGAGGAGGAAAGAGAGGAGATAGATATTCCAGTCGAGGCGCCAGATGTTGAAGAAATTAAGATCGCACTGAAGGCCCTCAAGAATGGAAAGGCCCCTGGAGTAGACCAAATCTCAGCCGAAATGCTTAAAGCAGACACCGAACGGACCAGCTTAGAACTGAAACGGATTTTTGGCCTCATTTGGGACCAAGAGACAGTTCCAGCACAATGGACCAAGGGACTCATTTGCAAAATTCCAAAGCGAGGAAACCTTCAGAGTTGTGGAAACTGGAGGGGGGTTACTTTGTTACCTCTAGCCAGCAAGGTGCTCAGCAAGATACTCATTAACAGAATACAAGATGGAGTAGATTCATTGCTCCGGAAAGAACAAGCCGGCTTCAGGAAGGGCAGAGGAACTGTCGACCAGATATTCATCCTTAGGAATATCTATCGACTGGGTAATGCGGAGAACTTTGGAGGGTGAAAGAACTGGAATCCGATGGGACTTCAATACCATGCTGGAAGACCTTGACTTTGCAGATGACCTTGCCCTTCTATCTTTAACAATGGATCACATTCAGCGCAAAACAACCAGATTAGAGGTCAATGCAGCCAAGGTTGGCCTTAAACTGAATGACAAGAAGTGCAAGATAATGAAGGTCAATAGCAAGAGCGACAACAAGCTGAAGGTTGGAGAAAGCGAGGTAGAGGAGGTGGAGAGCTTCACGTATCTGGGTGCAAACGTCACTAAGGATGGTGGAGGCACAGTGGATGTCAAGAAAAGAGTGGCACTGGCAAGCGCGCAGTTCAAAAGGCTATCAAACATATGGCAAGCCAGCGATATCAGCAGGAAGACCAAAACCTCCCTTTTCAAGAGCTTAGTACTTTTGGTTCTGCTTTATGGATGCGAGGCCTG
The DNA here is from genome assembly GCA_030578255.1 of Tiaroga cobitis. NCBI lineage: Eukaryota > Metazoa > Chordata > Actinopteri > Cypriniformes > Leuciscidae > Tiaroga > Tiaroga cobitis. Next base: position 46,375,718 of record CM060604.1, on the reverse strand, counting down.
GAAACTAACCAAAGGAGAGGAGAAGACGCTAGACATATTCCAGACCAAATGCTTACGGAAGCTTTTCAAGATTCGATGGCAGCAACACGTCTCCAACAAGTCCCTTCTAGAGATGGCAGAAACAAAGAAAATCAGTGAGGAGGTGAGGAGACGGAGATGGAACTGGATCGGCCATGTGCTGAGGAAGGACAGAACGGACGACTGTGCTGTGGCCCTCGGGTGGACAACTGAAGGAAGAAGGTAAAGAGGCCGCCCAAAAACAACTTGGCGGCGAATGGTGGAACTGGAACGAAACGGTGCAGGCTGGAACACAGCACGACGTGCAGCTGCAAACCGAACCCAATGGAGGAGTGATGTCCAAGCCTTGTGTGCCTCCTGGCACGGAGAGAATTAAACTTAATTACACTGAAATAAGAGCGCGTGGTTTATCCATCAATCAGATGCGCATTAAAGTTGCATTCGTAATCGTTAATATAGCATAAGCTTAGACACCCGGCGCGTTTTCTTTCAGAATCACAAGGAAAATGTTCAGTATAAAGAGAACAAAGAGTAGCTATTCCATGAGGAAAAGTTAGTTAAGGTTTAGGTGGGAAAGTTCATGGTGTTTTTAGTGGAAGGATGTTTAATGTAGGCCTACCAGGAACACTTTAAGGTTGTGTATCCATTAACACTATCCTACAAAATAGTTAGCATGATGAACTAACAATACTTTTAAAGCCTTTTTAAATCTTGGTTTACATTTCTACAAATGCTAATTTATAGGCTTCGGAAATATTTTTTATAATAATAGATTCATTAAAAACTATCATGAACTAACGTTAACAATAGACAAAATGTCGTTGTTTTTTTTTTTCAACTCTCTGACCCCTGATGGCAGCTGTATAATTCACACCCTGACTAAGACCCAATGGGGGAAGCATTTAAATAATCCTATGAATGCATATAAAAAAAATGAAGAATCGAATCGAATTAATCGAATCGCATCGAATTTTAATGTGAATCGCATTGAATCGAATCTTTCTAAATTTGCAAAAATCGTTCTTGAATCGAATCGAAAACCGATGAATCGTGAATTGAATCGATTCGCTGCCTACCCAAAGATTCACAGCCCTACTAGATATGTAATAAACATTTAGCAAAGGAAAACCTCAAGATGTTTACTATAAAGTAGGAGACAGAAACTTTTTTCTCAGTTATAAGGCAAAGGCAAGTGCGTTTCAAATCAGTGTTTCTCCCGGGAGACAAGCGCTAAATTAATCCCCTATTTTAGCGCCATCTATTGTTTTAGAAGAGGAAGTTCCTTATCTGCATTTGTGAGAAAATCTGCCTGGAAGCATTTGTGAGGAAATCTGCCTGGACACCAGTGGCGTGCACAGACCTCCTCAGGGGCAGGGGCGGAGGGACCAAAAAGGGCACAAAATTTTTTTTTTATTCAATTTAACAGTACCTGCATTTTTATTCTCTCTTTTCAGCCTACTTGTGAGAGGGATGTTTCCTTTGGCTGCATCAGAGAGTTCCTTGATTTTTTTTTGTTTTTATTCGTTCTTTCCTTGGCACTCTAAGAAAATATGTTGATACAATTATTAGAATGCATAACACATCAAATGAAAATAGGGAAATTATGATTATTAGATGATATTACTAAATATTATTTACTTTACCAAACAAAACAGTGAGAATCAAGAAGGTAATTATGGAAAATTCATTTTTAGTTTTGTTGATGTTGTAAATTTAATGTATGTATTATATGTATGAAAGACAGTGTTAGCTATCATGAATCAGTAAGGTTTCATTAGTTAAATTAGTTAACATTAGCTAATAATGAACTGCACTTCTACAGCATTTATTAATCTTAGTTAATATTAATTTCAGCATTTACTAAAACATTAATTTTTTTTCTTGCTGATCAAAACTTTTTTCTATTGGGCGGACATTTGTCGCCAGCCGAGCAAAATTATTCTTTATACCTGACCTGTACAGCATACGTAGAAACACAATGGTTTCAACATTCAGTTGTAACTTTTAACTTGAATGTGCCATTTCTATTTTATTTCACCCTTGATGTACTCGGCTCTTTCTTGCGAGAAAACGACATCTATGAAATGTTTGAGTCTGGATTCAGGCCACATCATAGCACTGAAACTGCGCTTGTTAGAATCACAAATTATTTACTTTTAGCTTCGGACCAAGGCTGTATCTCAGTACTAGTTTTACTTGATCTTAGTGCTGCGTTCGATACTATAGATCACACAATACTCTTAGATCGACTACAAAATTACACTGGTGTTCAAGGACAAGCATTAAGCTGGTTCAGGTCATACTTATCTGACCGCTACCATTTCGTCTACTTAAATGAAGAAAAATCGATCATAACTTCGGCAAACTATGGAGTGCCGCAGGGATCTGTGTTAGGCCCTTTATTATTCTCAATATATATGCTGCCACTTGGTAATATTCTACGGAAACATGGAATTAGTTTCCATTGTTATGCTGATGACACTCAAATATATATTTCATCACGGCCAGATGAATACGCTAAATTATCCAAATTGACAGATTGTGTTAAAGATTTAAAATATTGGATGACGTGTAATTTTCTTTTATTAAATCCCGACAAGACAGAGGTAATACTTATCGGTTCTAAAAACCGTCCACAAAACCTTTCACAGCACGACTTTAACATAGTAGGATGCCCTGTTACTTTATCCGCTACAGTAAAAGACCTGGGTGTTGCATTAGACTGCAACCTGTCTTTTGAAAAGCATATTTCATATGTTACAAAAACAGCCTTTTTCCACCTTAGAAACATTGCTAAGCTACGTAATATGTTATCAGTCTCTGATGCAGAAAAGTTAGTTCATGCATTCATGACCTCGAGACTAGATTACTGTAATGCTTTATTAGCTGGTTGTCCTGCATCTTCAATAAACAAGCAACAGTTAGTCCAAAATGCAGCCGCTAGAATTCTTACTAGATCAAGAAAATTGTCACGACACACACGGGAGATAGACAGCAGATCCAAGTGCAGTAAAGATGTTTTAATGGGTAATCCGTAAAGCGTAAATCCAGTCCAGGCAAAGGTCAAATACCGTGTAAACAATCCAAATACAAAAATAACAAAACACAAGGAACAGTCAGGAACAGACCAAGAAGTGTCAGACAACGACTCCGTACACATATTAACACAGACAGGGAATATATACACAGACGATCCCTCGGGCGGCCAGGGCGGTGAAGACCCCTCGGGCGGCCAGGGCGGTGAAGACCCCTCGGGCGGCCAGGGCGGTGAAGACCCCTCGGGCGGCCAGGGCGGTGAAGACCCCTCGGGCGGCCAGGGCGGTGAAGACCCCTCGGGCGGCCAGGGCGGAGACTTTCCCTCGGGCGACCAGGGCGGGGACGACCCCTCGGGCGGCCAGGGCGGAGACGACCCCTCGGGCGGCCAGGGCGGAGACGACCCCTCGGGCGGCCAGGGCAGAGCAGGCTGTGCAGGCGGCCAGGGCGGTGAAGACCCCTCGGGCGGCCAGGGCGGTGAAGACCCCTCGGGCGGCCAGGGCGGTGAAGACCCCTCGGGCGGCCAGGGCGGTGAAGACCCCTCGGGGGGCCAGGGCGGTGAAGACCCCTCGGGCGGCCAGGGCGGTGAAGACCCCTCGGGCGGCCAGGGCGGTGAAGACCCCTCGGGCGGCCAGGGCGGTGAAGACCCCTCGGGCGGCCAGGGCGGGGACGACCCCTCGGGCGACCAGGGCGGGGACGACCCCTCGGGCGGCCAGGGCGGGGACGACCCCTCGGGCGGCCAGGGCGGGGACGACCCCTCGGGCGGCCAGGGCGGAGACGACCCCTCGGGCGGCCAGGGCGGAGACGACCCCTCGGGCGGCCAGGGCGGAGACGACCCCTCGGGCGGCCAGGGCGGGGACCTTCCCTCGGGCGGCCAGGGCGGAGACTTTCCCTCGGGCGGCCCAGGAACAGCAGGCACCGGCTCCGGCTCAGGAACAGCAGGCACCGGCTCCGGCTCAGGAACAGCAGGCACCGGCTCCGGCTCAGGAACAGCAGGCACCGGCTCCGGCTCAGGAACAGCAGGCACCGGCTCCGGCTCAGGAACAGCAGGCACCGGCTCCGGCTCAGGAACAGCAGGCACCGGCTCCGGAACAGCAGGCACAGACATATCCAGGATCCGCGCCAAACGTTCCAAATAGTCCGTAAGTGCCTTGGCGGCCACACAAATGGACATTTCCGGATCTGTCTCAGACTGGGCAGACTGGACGTGTACTGTCTCTCGCTGGGCAGACGTGACCTGAACAGTCTCTGGCTGGGCAGACGGGACGTGAACAGTCTCTGGCTGGGCAGACGGGACGTGAACAGTCTCTGGCTGGGCAGACGGGACGTGAACAGTCTCTGGCTGGGCAGACGGGACGTGAACAGTCTCTGGCTGGGCAGACGGGACGTGAACAGTCTCTCGCTGGGCAGACGGGACGTGAACAGTCTCTCGCTGGGCAGACGGGACGTGAACAGTCTCTGGCTGGGCAGATGGGACGTGAACAGTCTCTGGCTGGGCAGACGTGGGCTGGACGGTCTCCGGCTGGACGGTCTCTGGCTGGACGGTCTCTGGCTGGACGGTCTCAGGGATAACAGCGGACTGCACTAGGACGGCCTCTGACACCACCACCTGCTGTACAGGGACGGCCTCCGAAATGAAAGCGTGTTGCACAGGGACGGCCTCCAAAACGCCCGCACACTGCACAGGGATGATTTCCGAAACGGCCGCATGCTGTACAGGGACGGCCTCTGAAATGGCCGCATGCTGCACAAGGACGGCCTCCAAAATGATCGCACGCTGCACAGGAACAGCCTCTGAAATGACCGCATGCTGTGCAGAAACGACCACCGGGGCGTTGGGGAGATAAGAACCCCTTCCCCTCCTCCTCCTTCCTTGATGGCGAGGTGCAGCCTCAGTACCAGACGGGACCAGCGGTGAGGACTCCAGACCGGATGAAACCAGCGACGAAGATCTTGTGCTGGGCGGAACCAGCTGCGAAGATCTTGTACAGGGCGGAATCAGCGGCGAGGATCTCGTGCTGGGCCAGTCCGGCGGCTCCGGACCAGAAAAATCGTTAGGCGGAGGACGGTGTCGTGGAACTTGTCGACCACCTCCTCCCCTGCAACCTCCCCGAGTTCCGGAAAACCTCGCCAGCCATGTCCCCAAAAACGACTCACCATTTCTGCTGGAAGACTTCGCTGAAGTTTTAGCTGCTGCTGCTTCCTCAGTTAGCTGGGCCCATAAGGCAAAACATTGGTGAATATTTAGTCGGGGCGCTTCCTCCCCAACCTGCAATCCTCCTTTCTGCGGCCCCCTTCCTTCCCCATATACGGGAGAAGGATTACAGAAACCCGAACTGCTGGATCTGTTCATGTGGACGGAGTCGTTCTGTCACGACACACACGGGAGATAGACAGCAGATCCAAGTGCAGTAAAGATGTTTTAATGGGTAATCCGTAAAGCGTAAATCCAGTCCAGGCAAAGGTCAAATACCGTGTAAACAATCCAAATACAAAAATAACAAAACACAAGGAACAGACCAAGAAGTGTCAGACATAACAACGACTCCGTACACATATTAACACAGACAGGGAATATATACACAGATCTAACAAGACTAACAATGAACAGCTGGGAACAATGATGACGGGGAACAGCTGAGTGCAATGACCTGATGAGTGACAATGACAGACAGAATGCTGGGAAATGAAGTCAATAGTGAAGGACACCGTGAAGAGGACCTCTAGTGGAAACCAGGAAACATAACCAGACACTGTGACAGAAAATATGATCATATAACACCGATTTTATCATCACTTTATTGGTTACCTATAAAGTTCCGTATTAATTACAAGGTATTGCTTTTGACTTATAAAGCTCTAAATGGTTTAGCTCCAGTCTATTTAACGGATCTTCTATCGCCTTACAATCCATCGCGCTCTTTAAGATCACTAAATTCGAGGCTTCTGGTCATTCCTAGGATATCCAGATCCACCAAAGGAGCCAGAGCATTTTCACATTTAGCTCCGAAGCTCTGGAATAGCCTTCCTGATATTGTTCGTTGCTCAGACTCGCTCTCCCAGTTTAAAACTAGACTGAAGACGCATCTATTTAGCCAGGCATTCATATAAATGTTTTATCTTACAATTACTGTAAATTCGGCCTCTAGTTCATAAACGCCAGAGGAGAACTTGCCCCCGACTGAGCCTGGGTTCTCCCAAGGTTTTTTTTTTTCTCCATTGGGTCATCTGATGGAGTTTTAGGACACCATTAGGTCACTGGATGGAGTTTTCCTTGCCACTGTTGCCTTTGGCTTGCTCAGTTGGGGGATATTCAAATTAATTAACCAATCATACCATTGATCAGCTCTACCAAACTTGGATGTCTTTTTTCCAGTAATAAACAAACATTGTTAAGTTGTTTTGATTGATACTGTGAAGCAGCTTTGATACAATCTGTATTGTGAAAAGCGCTATATAAATATATTTGACTTGACTTGACATGTAACTTATTGGTATTAAATCATATTTTTGAAAAACAAGCAGTTAATTAAGAAGTCACTAAATGAAGCACATTTTAGGTTACCTGGTGATTTTTGTGCTGTTAACTGTACAGTCTTTACCAAGAAATCCTATGAAAAATAATTTACAAAATCTTCTGCAGGACAGTTCAATTCTTTACAATAATAGAATATAGTATGAAAGAAAAGTAAGCTGTTACACTGAGATGCTTTGGGAAAACCATACAGTGTTTTTGTACAGTCAATTAATTGTGCACAGGAAGCATTAAACCATCAAAGTTAAATGATTGTTTATTGCTTATGAATTTCCAATATTTTCTTTAGCAAGGGGTTTCAAACTTTTTAATGGCAATGAGCCCTAAACAATACCCTTGTGAGATTCTTTATTTAGGCTTATAATATAATACAATATAGGCCCAATATAACCTAAACTATACCGTTGTGAGATTCTTTATTTAGGCTTATAATATAATAAAATATAGGCCTAATATAATGTAATATAAAAAAAAACGAATTGAAGTATTTGAAGTGATATAATATATCAGTTTAAATGCTTCAATTTGTTTAGATATTATGTTATTATAATAGCTAAATATTTTCAAGAAAAGTGAATATGTGAACTCTTTTACAGTAATCTAACCATGCCTGAAACTCCCCCACACAAGTGATCTATTTAAACTAATGATGTATTTTGAATTTGCACGGTGTAATTGTTACCATTCTGTGTCCATCAGCCGTTATTTCCACCACTAATCAAACCAATCTTCTTTAAAACATTATGATGTGATTTTATTTCACGTCTTTGCATTTCTCATTGCCTCTCGTATTGAGCTATTTGGTCCGCACACACGACTCACTGCCAATCACACGCACTCACATCGTTCTCTTTCTATGAGACCTGTAAACTGCATTCACCAGTTTTCACTCTATAGCGGTTGACCAGAGCACTGAAATTATTTCTCACTTAAACTACAATCAAATGGATTTCCCCACACATTTCGCGTCAGTCCTCTTCGTGGCATTTTATTCTTTTCTGCGCGGCCGCGACATCAGAGGTGCGCGGCCGCGCACAGCGCGCAGCTTAGAGGGAACATTGCTCATGGTTAGTTCATGTTAGTTCATACATGACATGAGTAATGAACAAATTAACCTTATTGTAAAGCGTTACTATGAAATCAAAGATATAAGTTCCTTACAATTTAGAGTTGGACATGGACATGGATTTCATTTAACTAGATGCATTTCCCCTTGCACTTTTATTCCTCGGATAAAAACGAATGACATTGTCACTCAGAATGCGTCTGAAATCGAATTATACTTTTATTATAGTTAAGAATAAATTGCATGCTGCCGCAACTTTTAGATTAGCATGGTGATGGTAGGATAAATATAATTTTCATTGTTAGCTTTAACGTTACCTGCTGCTCGTTTGAAGACTCGCGCGAACTGCTGAGTAGACTGCCGTTAAATGCGTACGAGGCGCTGCAAAGGACACGTCTCGGTTACGTATGGTAACCCTCGTTTCCTGAGTAGGGAACGGAGACGTCGCGTCGAAGGAGTTTCCAACGAATTGGGATCACACTAGGGAGACCGATTGCCTTTGAGTGAATAAAAACGAGCCAATGAATATTGGCATGCGGGATTTGCAATCCGCGTCCCGCCTACCAATGCGGGTATAAAGCGGAAGCAAACGCACACACCTTTGCTTTACGCTGAGGAGCCGGACGGTGTCCAGTCCTCGCGAAGGTACAGCAAGCATGGCGAGGGGACGAGACGTCTCCGTTCCCTACTCAGGGAACGAGGGTTACCATACGTAACCGAGACGTTCCCTTTCGTCTGGGAACTCCTAAGTCTCGTCGGAGGAGTTTCCAACGAATTGGGATCCCAAATAAAACGCCATGATGCTGGCCCCTTCCAGCGCCCAGCTAAGCTGCCCGCCAAGCAGTTTCTCAGTTTCTTCCGGGCGGGAGCTAGCTAAGAGGAAATCACACTGCTGTTCCGCAAGACCCGCTCAGTGGATTTGGATAACACTGGGGAAACGTGCCCATGTGGGAACGTTGTGGAGCCCCCGGCCAGCCCGAAGGGAGGCACTGAATACACATATGAACTAGCCCGTAGGGTAGTAAAACATATGGGAGTCCTCGAGGTAGTCCCAGCCCGTAGGGTGGGGAGCATACTCAGCAAGGACGACAGAGTGAGTCTGTCGAGAGGAAGACACAGAGCTAGCCCGTAGGGTAGCAGGAGGCACACGGATCCAGCTCATAAGGCGGAATGGCGCAGCAAGCCGACAGAACCCATTCCCTCGCGCCACTGACCGTAGCGAGTAAACGGGAGGAAACCGGTTCAACACGTAAGCTATAAAACCTGGCAAACGTGTTAGGTGTCGCCCAGCCCGCAGCTCTGCAGATATCTGTCAGTGAGGCACCTTGCGCCAAAGCCTAAGAGGAAGCGACACTCCTAGTGGAGTGAGCCGTCAACCTGGGTGGGCAAGGTACGTCCTGGGATTCATAAGCCCGGACGATAGCATCCACTAGCCATTGGGCTAACCTCTGCTTGGAGACAGCCTTCCCCTTCTGCTGGCCTCCGTAACAGACGAAGAGCTGCTCTGAGGTCCTGAAGCTTTGCGTTCTGTCCACATAACAACGTAGTGCACGTACGGGACAGAGAAAAGCCAGGGCTGGGTCTGCCTCCTCCACGGGCAGCGCTTGCAGCTTCACTACCTGATCTACAAATGGAGTGGTAGGAACCTTGGGCACATATCCGAACCGGGGTCTCAGAACCACGCGAGAAAGGCCCAGTCCGAACTCTAGGCACGATTCGTCGACCGAAAAAGCCTGCAGATCCCCGACCCTCTTGAAGGAAGCTAGAGCTAATAGAAGAGCAGTTTTTTCAGACAAAACTTTTAGCTCTATATCATTTAAGGCCTCAAATGGGGGCCTTTGAAGCGCTCTCAGCACCAGGGCTAAGTCCCAAGAGGGTACAGGGTGCAAATAATGAGGGGGATTTAACCTCTTAGCACCCTTAAGGAATCTGATGATCAGGTCGTGCTTCCCTAACGACTTCCTGTCGATCACATCATGATCGGCAGCTATAGAGGGAATGCATTAACGTCACTTTCCCGCCGGAACACGGCCCCCTCAGCCGGACTGAGTGGCAAAAGAGCTGCTGCGTGGCTGGAGTTAATAGGGGAAACTGCGAAAACGCGAGTAAAACAAACTATTATCAGTTTAAACTAAAAGTTGGACTCGATATAGTGTTCCTTATAACTTATCAAAGATCCAGTGATCCATGGATATTGACATGCAGCCAGGAATCGTGTTTCCTGACATTTATATGTGCCTGATTTCGACGCCGGGGAAATAAATTAAGAAAATTTGCCTGTAAACGTTTTATATAAATACAATATAGATCAATATAGGTCTAAATCCGAGTGGTCACTTACATTAATGTTATACTGTATATCATCATATCGTCCAGCCCTAAAACTTGTATAGTTTTTTGTCAGTGTTTATTTAAAAACATCCAATTAAGCAGAATATTGTCTGTTCTGTAGCTTTTTGCAGTCTGTAAAAATATACAGTACCTCAGATTTCTGGTCAAATCTAGTTGTACAGTCAATCGCAAAGCTCTTTCCCGTTTTAGATGTGTTTTGTGTGTTTTTCACGGCATTCACGCTGAAAACAAATGCTGCCCCTCAGTCTTTTTGCCACTTAGTGGGCGTGACCGCATATATTCCGGCCGACGGTGACGTCATGCGCATACCCTCAATTGCGGCCACATATACTTTAAGGGTGGAGGGAAACAGCCTTCGCTCCAACCCGTCTTGTAAAAAGGAAAGCACGACACTGATCGGGCAAGATCGGGGGTCTTCCCGGCGGGAAGAGCACCAAACAACGAACAGGTTCCACTTCAACGCATAGAGGCGCCTCGTAGAGGGGGCTTTAGCGAAAGCGATTGTATCGACCACAGCCTGTGGTAGGCCATCTAGAACCTCCGCGTCCCGTCCAGGGACCAGACATGAAGTCTCCACAGGTCTGGACGCGGGTGCCAAAGAGTGCCCCGTCTCTGAGAAAGCAGGTCCTTTCTCAGAGGAATGGGCCAAGGAGGTGCTGTCGCGAGGAGCATAAGTTCTGGGAACCAGGTTTGGTTGGGCCAGTACACCACAACTACCAAGACCTGCTCCTCGTCCTCCCTGACTTTGCACAGTGTCTGTGCGAGAAGGCTCACTGGCTCACTGGGGGAAACGCATATTTGCTCTGCAAATATGCGTTGCAGAGCTCCTACTCTGCTACTCCTGCTCTGCTACTGCTACTTGGTTCAAGAGTGCTAAAGGACAATATCTACTTCTCCCTCAATCATCCTTCTGCAGTGTGTGCCAATACACTCAACCTGAATGGCACACACACACCTGGACACAGTATGAATGACCACAGGACTTCACTTCAGCACCTGGATGGACATGCGGTTGACACGTCAAACAAGGACAATGATAACACCACTCAGCCAAAACAACCTCTGCTCACGGACACAATCTCAGCTGAGCCCTGCCCACAGAGCTCACCACAGACAGACTGTGACATACTAGAACTACTCCAACATTCAGCACCCAAGGACGACTTGCTGGAAAACAAGGACAGCATTTTACAGCCTCCAATAACACAAGTGAAACAGCCCCCTCCAGTCTCTACCCTATCACCAGACACGTTATGCCTATCTCCAGCATCTCCACAGCATCTTCTGTGTTTCTCAGAGAAAATGGAAAAACTGGTGTTTGCTGGAACAAAACTATCTGCAAGCCCCCAGATATCAACCAAAAAAAGTCAGGCCCCAAAACCACGAAAGCCTGCGGGCCCAGCTCACTCTCCGCTTGTGAGAGCTCTTCGGCCTCTGCAAAAACGCCAGGGCCCACACCCTCCTCCATCGGCTCGAGGTGAACCAAAAACAACTGATACCAGCTCTCAGTGATATGTGCCGGGTCCTCGCTATGATAACAGTAACTTTCTCAAATGTTTACTGAACAAGCGGGAACCCAGTGTGCCTGTATCTTTCTCTATTGCTGTTCGATTACATGATAGAAAGTCTAAGGCCTTCAAAAGCCGTACAGCAAACCCATCTAATCCTATTGCACGCCAAACTAAGACAAAAGTAACAAAAAGTAAGACTGTTAAGTTAGCACTTTTAAACATCCGCTCACTTAAAAATAAATCACTTCTAGTCAATGACTTAACCACATACAACCTGGATTTTATGCTTCTAAATGAAACTTGGCTAGAAGACAGCTGCAGTGGAACAGTCCTCAACGAAACATCCCCTCCTAACTTTACTTTTTTGAGTGTCTGCAGAGCTGCTAGGAGAGGAGGGGGAGTAGCTGCTCTTTTTAAAGATGTCTATCAATGTAAGCAAACATCATTTGGTAACTACCCCTCTTTTGAATTGCTGGGTATTGTGTTAAAAGGTGCCCCACGTCTTTTACTTATCATTATTTACAGGCCTCCAAAATACTCTCCAGCCTTTGCTGAGGACTTTACAGAACTGCTATCAACAATTTCCTCAGAGTTTGACTGTTTTGCTATTACTGGAGATTTTAACATTCACATAGATAATGCAGAAAACAATATGGCAAAAGAAATCAAAACTGTTTTCAAAACTTTTGATCTGACTCAGCATGTACATGGTCCCACACACAATCGTGGACACACTCTAGATCTACTTATCAGTAAGGGTTTAAACATCTCATCGATTGTTATTAAGGATGTAGCACTGTCTGATCATTTCTGTATTTTCTTTGATATATTGATCTCTCCTGCCATTGAAGCTAGATCTGTGTCTGTCAAGAAGAGATGCTTAAAGGGGTCATGAACTGGCTTTAAAAAAAAAATTATATTGTTGTCTGAGGTCAACTTATGACGTTCGCTTGGTTTTTACATTCAAAAACATCAAAATGAATAAGTAATAGGCTATTTTCTACCCTAGTTTTGAGCCTAGCTCAAAAACGCTCGGTTTTTATGGGCGTCTCGCATTGAAGACTTGGAAGTAAACGCCCACTGCTGTGAGTGGATAACAGTTTTGCATAATAATGAGTTTCAACTCACTTGTCAGTGCACGTGGGGGAAATTGTTTTGAAAACTTCCAATGTTGTAAAATGGCAACCGGAATGATTCGCCCATACATGTTCGACCCAGAGTCCGATCCCGAATCGCAGGACAATGAACCAACAACACCTCAAATACAACGGATACTTCAGCCTGTGACAGCTTGGTAAGTTATTGTTCATTGTTTATGCTACTTTTAATGTAGGCTATCTTTAATGTTTTTATAATTTAATATTATAGTGTAAGCGAATACGATAGTGAAAATCTTTTGTCAAACTTAAAAAAATTACCAATAATGTGAAACAATTATGCATGCATAATCTTCCATAATCTTGGACTCTTCTGCGACTGATTAGACACGTACACATAATTATTAGATATCAAACGATCTGTAACAATGCAATACTAGCCTATCAGATTTTTTTTTATTTTTTTTATAGAAATTTTACTCACATAAGTGTGTTGCACCATTCCTGTCGGATCCAATATAGAAGGCACAGCACCGTTTTTCAATCTTAATCGGTCTGCAAATCCTGTCTCGACCTGTGTCTTGTTTACAAAACAGTCCTCGGCGAAATGAAGCGAACAAACGGACAATGTTTTACCCACATCAGCTGGAACCTCATTAAAAATAAATTTTAACCATGCATTCCTATTGGAATCCAGAGGAAGCTTATGCAGCGACTGTCTTCTTCCACAACCAGGCACTGCACAATATTTAGTAAACGGCATGTTTACTGCTCGGTAGCTCGATCCGGTTTGTCATCACGAGGTAGGCCTATGTTATTTAGCTATGCCTGTAATGCGCGAATCGGTAGGCGGGGCTAAACCGGCCGTTATTAAGTAGGCGTTGATCTTCTTCTGCGGGGGTGGTGTTTTATCCTCTTTGACGTCATAGTTCCCCAGTTTGAAAAACGAGTCGTTTGCTGAGCCTGGTGTCAATAAAAGCATTTATTGGACTAACAAGGACGTTTTCAGTTCTGAAACTTACAGGATATTCTTATAATATGGTGACCTCTTAGATGTCAAAAGCTCAAGGAAAATTTGATTTCTCAGTTCATCACCCCTTTAAATGAGAACACTAGTGTGCTATTTATGAAGGCTATATCTTTAAAACCAAGCATATCTGCTGTCTCTGCTGATTTTCTCCTTGATTATTTTAACTCAAAGGTTAAAGGTGTAATAGATTATATTGCTCCTGTGAAAGTCAGGAAGAGTGTTAGACAAAAAGCACCTGGAGAAACACAACAGCTGTGCAAAATATGAAAAGAACATGCAGAAAAACAGAGCGCATGTGGCGGAAGACAAAACTTGTAGTCCATTATAACATCTACAAAGACAGCATCCATGCTTTATGGAATATGGAACTAGGCAAAGCTAGACAGACTTTCTTCTCAAATATTATAAACAGCAACTTAAACAACACACGTACTCTTTTTGCTACTGTAGAGAGAATGACAAACCCCCCAAGCCAGATTCCCAGTGAAATGCTCTCAGACGGCAAGTGCAGTGAGTTTGCTTCTTTCTTCTCTGAGAAAATTAATAATATCAGAAAGGTGATCAGCACATCATTGAGCCGCACTGGGGTCAGACAGTTCAGACCACAACCTAAGAATGTAGTTACTATGTCTGATTTCAAAGAAATTGATGGCAAAATTTTGGAAGAAACCATACAGCACCTTAAAACATCAACCTGCGCCCTTGACGCACTTCCCACATCTTTCTTCAAAAGTGTGTTAAACAGTTTAGAACCAGATCTCCTAAAAGTGGTTAATGCCTCACTTCTTTCTGGTAGTTTTCCAAACTCCCTGAAAACTGCAGTTGTCAAGCCCCTCTTGAAAAAGAGCAATCTGGATAAGACTCTATTAAGCAACTATAGACCGATCTCAAATCTTCCTTTCATAGGCAAGATCATTGAAAAAGTTGTCCTCAATCAGCTGAACAAATTCTTAAGCTTGAATGGATACTTTGACAATTTTCAATCTGGATTCCGATCGCATCACAGCACAGAGACAGCACTCATAAAGATAATAAACGATATTCGCTTAAATACTGATTCAGGCAAATTATCAGTACTGGTACTACTCAACCTCAGTGCTGCATTTGACACTGTCGATCACGACATACTTCTTGACAGGCTGGAAAACTGGGTGGGGCTTTCTGGGATAGTCCTAAAATGGTTCAGATCATACTTAGAAGGGAGAGATTATTATACGAGTTTATGAGACCATAAGTCTGAGTGGACATCCATGACATGCGGAGTCCCTCAAGGCTCAATTCTTGCACCACTCCTATTCAACCTGTATACGCTCCCGATGAGCCAAATAATGAGAAAGAACCGAATCTCTTACCACAGCTATGCAGACGACACACAGCTCTACTTAGCCCTATCGCCTAACGACTACAGCCCCATTGACTCCCTGTGCCAATGCATTGATGAAGTAAACAGTTGAATGTGCCGAAACTTTCTTCAGTTAAACAAAGACAAAACTGAAGTCATTGCGTTTGGAAACAAAGAGGAAGTTCTTAAGGTGAATGCATACCTTGACGCTAGGGGTCTAACAACTAAAAATCAAGTCAGGAATCTTGGTGTGTCTCTAGAGTCAGACCTTAGTTTCAGTAGTCATGTCAAAGCAATAACTAAATCAGCATACTATCACCTGAAAAATATTACAAGAATTAGATGCTTTGTTTCAAGTCAAGACTTAGAGAACTTTGTGCATGCTTATATCACCAGCAGGGTGGATTATTGTAATGGACTCCTCACTGGCCTTCCTAAAAAGACCATAAGACAGTGTCAGCTCATACAGAACGCTGCTGCCAGCATTCTGAGCAGGACCAGAAAATATGAACATATCACACCAGTCCTCAGGTCTTTACACTGGCTCCCAGTTACATTTAGGATTGATTTTAAAGTATTATTACTGGTATATAAATCATTTAATGGCCTAGGACCCAAATACATTGCAGATATGCTCACTGAATATAAACCTAACAGATCACTCAGATCATTAGGATCACATCAGCTAGAAATACCAAGGGTTCACTCTAAGCACGGAGAGTCTGCTTTTAGCTATTATGCCAGCCGCAGGTGGAACCAGCTTCCAGAGGAGATCAGATGTGCTCCTACAGTAGTTACATTCAAATCCAGACTCAAAACAAATCTGTTTAGCTAGGCATTTACTGAATGAGCACTGTGCCACTGTTCGTCCGACTGTTTTTACTGTACTTTATTTTATTTTTTATTCTAAACTGTTTTAATTATTCTTATTTGTTTTGATTATTTTAATTTCTTTATTCTAAACTGTTTTAATTATTGTTATTTCTTTTTATTTTTTTATTTTTGTTTCTTTTATGTAAAGCACTTTGAATTACCATTGTGTATGAAATGTGCTATATAAATAAACTTGCCTTGCCTTGCCTTGTCTATTTGCGAAGGCCCTGGGGCCAGCTGTGCGCCAGTGCATCCGTGCCGAGAGATCCTCCAGTCAGGGCCAAGCCGAAGGGTAGGACCTTGTACTGATATGCTCGACCCTCGAACGCCAACCGAAGAAACGGTCTGTGTCGAGGCAGAATCGAGACATGAAACTACGCATCCTTCAGGTCGATCGCTGCAAACCAATCCTGGGGACGGATGCACTCGAAGATGCGTTTCTGCGTAAGCATCTTGAATGGGAGCTTGTGAAGGGCCCGATTCAAAACACGCAGATCCAGGATTGGTCGTAACCCACCGCTTTTCTTGGGTACAATGAAGTAAGGGCTGTAGAACCCAGACCTCATCTCGGCTGGAGGGACCGGCTCGATCGCGTCCTTCGCCAGCAGGGCAACGATCTCTTTCCTCAGGACAGGGGCGTCGCCACTCCGCACTTGGGTGAAGAGGACACCCCTGTACCTGGGAGGCCGGCGGGCACACTGAATTGCATAGCCGAACCGGATGGTGCGAACGAGCCACCTGGACGGTCTCGGAAGCGCTAGCCAGGCTTTCGAGAGACTGAACCAACGAGCCCACTCGGACCACCAGCGTACCCGCGGAGGGACAGCGAGGTGGAAGGCAGGGACCCGCCCTCGGAGGCATTGCTGCGGCCGAAGGTGGGGTCTGTGTGTGTAGTGCAACACTTACCTGCCTCCACCGGGGGGCAAACAGCAGGGAAGGCCCATCTTTCTCTGGGGCGTTCGACTGCTGAGTGTCCCGTGGCGAAGGTCGGAGGGGAAACGAGGAGCGAGGCTGAGGGGCGTCGAGTCCTGGGCAAGCATAAGTGTCATCTCCGGGTCAGACTCGGACAACACTACCACACCCGAAGGGGGCAATGCAGCCGAGTCGTCATCCCTAGATCGCGACTCATCTCCCTCCGATGCCTCGATCGACATCTGGTCTTCTGGAGGGGCCCTGAAGGAAACGACTGGAGCCACACGTGATGACCCAGCACGCTCCTCCGAAGACCCCAGTGGCACGGCTGAAGAGGAGTGGGATGTCAGAGGGGGTCTTTCACCCGGCAGATCATTCCTCACTGTAACCCTTAGACCACCAATGGGATCAGCCGAAGTATCTTTCTTCTGGAGTGAACCAGAAGAACAACTAGATCGGGGGATCTCCAAAGGGACTCCCCTTCTGGTGAGGGATCGCAGTCTTAGTCTCAACACCGCGACGGTCATGTTCCCGCAATGAGAACATGACTCATCCACGAACGATGACCATAAATGACGGAGTATTTTAAGTCTATGTTGCTGCTATGTGAAAAAAATCGAGCAAATCACGCCGGCGTGATTGCCGACCCCAGAGGGTTTTAATCTCTGTTTATCAAATGATATGAACATATAGTGAGGGTATTACAAAGTGTAAGAATTATTACACATTATAGTCTCATAATGTCATACCGGATAACTGTCCGGACCTTAGAGTGACATACAAATAAGCCAAACAAACTTAAAAAAATCTAATAAACCCTAACATCTCTGCCACAGGCATTATTGTATGAGTCTTGACAACAATATATTTAAATATTACAAAGAATATGACATCCAGTTGATTGTTATGCTTTGGAGCATTCTGTCCCAAAACTGGCTGTCAGCCAATGTCATACGGGATAACAAGCAAATTGGAGCAATTTTATTGTAAATTTTATTTTGACACGATGTGAGACAGCATGTTACACAATCAGGATGACCCTAAAGGACCCCCAAACAATGGTGAAAGTCTTTTATGTCTTTCATAAAATGTGTTTAACTTTCCCTTTTTCCTCACTAGCACACTATGTAGTAAAATCCTGTGTCATATGGGATAACGCTAAAATAACATATATAATGTGGATTTTATTTCAAAACGTTTATTTAGCATGAATTTGCATATTTGGAAGTTGAAGGTAAAGGTTGCAGATTTCTATAGGTAGCAAAAAATACTGCCTGATTAAGATTTAATCTGAGTTTTGTCATACCGGATAACAATTTTGTCATACTGGATAACAATTTTTTCATATAGGATAACAATTTTGTCATACCGGATAACAATTTTGTCATATAGGATAACAGTTGTTAGCCCATAATGTCATCCGTTATCTTGGATGACGTGTTTGACAATATATTCTTATACAGTTTTCAGCTTTAATTTGCATAATTTCCATTCAAATTGTAATAATAACATATCATTAACATTGTTTAGTTGAACATTAGCAAATTATATAATTCATAATAAAATTCAATTACAGTTACATTACATTTACTATAGACATTGTAAAATAACATTTAGTGTTCATTTAATGAAATTTAGTGATTCAGTTAAATCCATTAATAAAATTTTTCTTTATAAATATGTTGTTCAATTAGATGCTTTTGTAAATTTGTTCAGTGAAATCAGTGAAGTTCGCCTACTTTAACCCTTTACATTATTTATGAATATTGATGTAGAGTGACTATGATCAGTAAAATGGTTCAAGGTACTTTTCAGTAATAAATTAAACCTAATGTTGAAAAGTTGTGCTGTTTTGATATTCATAAACATGAAAAAAAAATGGTTTAAATGTATTTACTTGCCAAATCTGGGAAGAAACCACACTGAGTTTGTGTGTAACAGTTTACACACTGAAAACCACATCTGTATTTCTTTAAAGTGGAGCCTAATTAATTACCTTGGAAAAACAATGCATAACATTAATTATGAACATTATTATGTGTAAGTGTTGTAAAAATGACAATTCATGTGTTAACTCATATGGTGTCATACCGGGTAACAATTTAAGTCAGGCGGGATAACGCTGTTTTTTCCCATTGAAATGCATAATTTCACTTAATGGAGTTGAGGAAACAATAATAACATGATATCAAGTCCTGTAAAACTTTTACAGACATTTTGCATTTTAAATCACATTGCAGTGTTAAAATGTGTGTAAAGAACTTGAACATGTAGGGTGCCGTTTAAAGAGATCACAATATAATGAGAAAAAAATTGTTGTGCAGATTATTTTTTCTTAGCTTTAAATATTGTTTACTGCATCACTTTACATATTCATTAAGTATTTTTGATTTGAAAAGTTTTAATATCATAATATTTAGAAAATGCACTAACGTTATCCCGTATGACATTTTGACTGGTGTCGTCACATATTTCTCAGTTAAACCGCTTAAAATACATTGTTTAAAATTGAGATTTTAGTAATAAGTAAAAAACATCCCCATAAAGATAATAACTACTTTGATGTGTAGTTTTAACCTATTTGAATTTTTTATCAGTTGAAAACCTTGTTTGTCACTGGCCCAAATACTAAACATGATGACAAAAAATTAAGTATAGCCTAACGAAAATAAGCTGTCTTTTGTGTGTCTAACAACATAACAGCAATCAATCAATCTGACAATTTTAGAAATGACAATCTGCAACTGTTATACTACTGAACATGATGACAAAAAATAAAGTATAACAAAAATAAGCTGTCTGTCTATCTATAATAATCTGTCTATCCATCTATCTATCTATGCCCATCACCACCCCTTTGACTTGGAATGACTATCTATCTATGATCTATCTGTCTGTCTGTCTAAATATTATAGCACATAACAATCAGCAATTGTGAATGCTAAACAAAAAAAAACAGAAAAAGCATTAACAACAATCAGCATCGCCTGACCGGAAAGTCCCCGGAAACAACCAACATGCAAAGTTTTTTTAATTGCTTTGGCACAATTTCCACAATCAAATGTTACATTTTCAAAACTTTTATTACTACAGATTTTTTTTTTAAATAGCTTACACTCAATGACTTGACTTGTATACATTCAATATTTATACACAATAAACAAATGCAAGGGTGCAAAATGTTTTTGTTTCTCAAAATATTGACTTGATTCCTATGTGATCAAATTAGGTATATTTACACTTTACACTTACAAATTATTTAGATATATATAATAAATAAATGTAAGTTTTGAATTCTGTGTGATCAATTTATGTATAAGTGTTTTCACACATGATCATTGGGCAAACATTTTTTTTTATTTTTTTTTTTACATTGTATGTGTGTGTGTGACAGAGAGATTAGCAATTTGTGAAAAGAGCAGGATAGACTAAGGACAGGAAACAGTCGATGAATGTGTAACATCAGATTGATCAGAGATGCATCAGAAGAAGGGAGACAGACAGATGTCACCAAACACAGCATTTTACATTACAGCATACCAGATTACCATGGTAAAGACATTACTGTAACTCACCCTTATAAAGGTCAACTACAGTACAGATTCAGTCATATGGCACAGTGAGAACGTTTACTGTATTGGCAGCAAACTGTTCTAGCACAAAACTTCATGGCAGTTTCATAACGTCATTCTTTTGATAACAGATACTATTACAAACATTATGAATTTTATGTTACATAATTTTATGTGGCATCTGTAGTCTGTGTTACTTATTTTATCAAATCGGGTGATTTGAAACATGAATATTGCATTGTTTTCTATTAAATTAGCTGACGGTTAAAGGGATAGTTCACCCAAACATGAAAATCCTGTCATCATTTACTCACCCTCAAATTGTTCCAATCTTGTACGAGTTTCTTTCTCCTGCTGAGTATCAGTAACCAAACAGTTGATGGACCCCATTGCCCTCCATAGTAGGCTATAGTAGTAAAAAATACTATGAAGGTCAATGATAGTCATCAACTATTTGTTTGGGTGAACTATTCCTTTAAAAGTACTAAACTGAAAGAAGGTCATACTGTTGTGTTTCGGTAATTAAACCAAATGTTCTCATTACATATTACAATCATCTTGTGTTTTAAAGTGATGATTATGTGGACTGAAAATGTGCATAACTGCAATGAAAGCATGGGATCAGGTTTTGAAAGAATGACTAGCCTAAATGTGTTACAAGTGTGATCATATTAGACTTTTGAGCAAAGAGTTTTGAAAATTGTGAAAATAGTACCAAAGCAAATAAAAAAAACTATTAAAACGAGAGAAATGATCAAGACTAAAATATATAAAAAAAACATACTGCAATTATAAATGCTAAACAACATAATTTACCAATAAAGCTATTATCTGCAGTATATTTATCTTTATAAAACGGTTAGTTACAGTAGTTACAGATTAGTGGGGGTTTTTTTGACGATAAACCATAGACTGTAAAAGCCAGGATAATACACGGCAATGACCGCTTTCACCCAAAACACACAGCACCCCTAGCAACCACTCTTAGCAACGTAAACATATGTTCTCATTAATATTGTTCATTGAAGCGTATAGAGCAGTCTTGTGAGAGAGTATTTACAGTAGATATAGCATCTGCCTTCAGGTCAGTCCTATATTCGTAATAAAAAATCCGTTTGAATGTCCGCAGCGATATCTTGACCTTTTAACAGTAGTCAATAGTCATTTGCGTCTTGCTTCTCCGTGTTCAAAAAAGTCTTCACTACTGACAGACTGTCTCATTAAGACAGTCTTTGCCGCCATCTAATGGTAAAATAATGTAAATGGGTGGGAGACATGACATGCAATTCTACCCGTCCATGATGTCATAACCTAATAAAAATGGGTATTTGTAAAAAATATATATCTTCATGATGTTCCTCTGACAAGATATTATTCCAGCATACCATAGCTGTAGTTGGTGTATAAAGACATCTACTTCAAATTTTTACCTAAACATCAAAATTGTCATGTGGTGTGACTGTCCGGGATATGTGTGACCTTACTAATATGACAATATATATCAGCAAAGTATAAATAATTGATAGATTTACAGTTTAAGTAACAGAATTAGGCTATTTCAACAGATGTTGATGTCTGTGTATGATTTTAAAGCAAGTTCTGGCCAAATACATTTTTTCCGTAAAATGGGCGTCATATGGTGTGACACTGCAATTTATATTTTGAATGGGCAATAATTTGGACATTATAATGATGAAGAGGTCCACACTCAACCAGGAAGTTGCAGTGTCCTCTCTGGAGTGGTTTGCAAGGTCAAGAGGTGAGTTCTGGCTTTTAAATTTTAAAATTAAAAAGCTCTGTCTGATATGCTCACTAGTGGTCAATGTTTTGTGTCTTATGGTGTGACATTATTTACATAAAAATGAAACACTTTTATACAAATTTTACTTATTAATTCTTAAAAATCATTCCTGCCATGTGGTAATTTACATGCTAAGTATAAGCTAGCTGTTTTTAGTTAACCAAGAGATTAGCTTAACTGAACAAAACGTCATATGGTGTGACTGTTTTTCTAAGTCACACTATATGATATATTTGTCACACAATATTACATACACCTTTTTTAATGATAAATAAATAACTATTCAAAACATATTAAATGAATGTAATAGTAAACATTAAATTCCCTATACAATTAATGTATTTCTTTTTAATTTTATACTTAATTTAACCATGTTTCACCATATTTGCAATGCTTTGCCTATTAAAAGATGCAATGTTTTGTCTGTCAGGCAGAAATGTCAAGTAAAGAGAGGACACAAAAATACAGGGAAAGACTCAATGCTGACCATGAAAGGAGAGAGGAGGTCCTGAGGTTTGATGTTTAAAGATCCCATGTGAAATACACTTTTTTGTTTTTGTTTAAAGATTAATTGGATAATGCAAATGATACATTGTATGTTTTTTACTGTATCTGGTTTTACTAATATCTATGAATTTTCAATCTAAAACATTCAACTAATTGTAAATTGATTTGTTTTTTACTGTTTAACAATTATAATTGTTGTTACAACACTCTCCTTTAATTTTAAATTGTTCATGTTGAATGTTCTTAAAGTGAGATGGTGTTTGATTTACTCATATTTCTGAGTTTCTTATAATTTTAAAAGTTTTAAAACAATGTTAGTATGTTTTTTTTATTTTGATTAAGGTTAACTAAATTGAATTAATTGAATGTTGAAATCTAATGAATCTGCACAAAAGAAATGTTAAATCTTAAGATAGTAATGATAACAATTTATGTTGAAGTTAGTTACTTAGGGAGAGTATATCCCATTTTCATTTTAAATAGAATAACTTTTGTCACACCATATGACAATTTTAGGCACGAATGCAACAAATTGGTGAATAATTCCAATTTCAAATACAAAATAAGACCACATATATTTTGGGAAATGCAAGAGTCAGTACAACACAACAATTTTTTTTTTATGCCTAATATTTAAAGTAAAAAATAAAAACTTTTTTCAGGCTTATATGTCTCCCACCCAAATACAGTTTTGCCTACCTTTGATGTAGCGCGATGCAGCAGTCACTCCTCTCCTCTCCTCTTCTCTTCTCTTCTCTTCTCTTCTTTTCTCTGCATTCCTGCATTCACTCATCGAACTTTTAAATGAGTACTTATGACGTCACAACGGCGACGTCACCGCGCCAGCATTCCTGAGGAAGGAAATTATCACGAATTTATGCTCTTGTTGCTTCAGTTCAAACATATGCTTCAAACAATTAGATGAACCTTTTTTGTATCACGTGTGAATGTTTTAAATTACTTTTATATAGATTTTGATTTACCCTGCCAGCACTAGACTTTCAATCTAAAACTATGAAAATTCATTGTAAAACTATGATTAACCGAAAATAAATAAACATATAACATTTTAATAGCCTGTTTATCAAGTGAAAATTATTTCTTCAAAAGTTAGTGTTTCCAGTTACCAAAGAGCCAACATTTAGGTGAACAGTATGACAGGATACATAAAAACAGGTACATTTCACATATAAAATATTTTTATTCTGCTGTTTATCTATGCAATGTCAAATTATGCACAAATAAAAAGACAATTAGTAGTTAATAAAAAATAGTATTTGTTTGTTTTCATTCATCATCATCAATTTAACACTGAATATTATCAAAAAGAATACATAGGCTATTATTTTTTAGTTGGCCCATTTTGTACATAATTCAGTATGATTTATTAGCTGTTTTAAATGTCTAAACACTAAAAATGTCCCCACAAGGACAAGGATTTTGAATATTGCCATCTTTGTGGAGACATTTTCCTCATAATAGGGTTTACACTCACACGCGCACACACACACACAGGGTTACAACTTTTTGGGTTTCTATGTTTAATGGGGACTTTTAAGTTTGGTTTCCCCGAATCAGCAGTATGGCAATATGTCGACTTTATGCAACAGTTGAATAAACAATAGGTTAACATAAAGTAACTTACATTTTCTGTCATTGCTTTATTTCGCCAACGAAAATAGTTTTCCAAACAAATCCACAGCAGAACCGCTCCGCGTCTCCGAGCTACACTGATTCGGCGTTTTGAACGAATCGTTTGAGTAAATGATTTAAATAAACCGCCCGCCACTTGCTTCATTTCTGAATGAATCAGACCCATAGACAGTAAGATCAGACCCTTTGAACGAATTGAATGATTCAATAGACTCAATATTTAAAAGGGTCCTTGATTATGATTTCACTTGTTTGTAACTTTAGTGTGTAGTGTTTAAAAAAAAACAAGAAACATACCACTCTGGCCTGTGAAATCCGTGCTTGGAAAGTCTGTAATGTTACTTGAAATCCGTTCAGCACAATCCTCTTATACTTTAACATTAGTCGTTTCCACCGTCGGGCCGAACGGTTCTCATTCCGTGCCGATCTGGGCCAGCTGGTACGGTTGCGTTTCCGTGTGTCTGACCAGACGCATCAGTCGTTGCCTTGGTAACGCGACGATTTACTGATGGTATGAGATGTAAATAGTAACCGCGTTATGGAGAATGATCAGCTATTGCTTTTAAATTTATTACTGCTTTGTTTGTTTACTTCGCTACAGATAAACTGGTAGCCAGGTAAAAGACGAGTGACATTTGCGTAGAGATCGCGGTTATAAGGAGCGTAACCAGAGCGTAATATTTCCCTAACACACACTAATAAGCGCTGCCAATCAGCGCACACTGGGCCAGCTGACCAATCACAGCAGACTGGGCCAGCTGACCAATCACAGCACATTTCCTATTTCGGAAGGGGGGGCTTCATCGAAAACGACGCAATCAACCCTATTTTTTTTAAGTCTATGGCTCAACCAGACTGGGGATAGAGGAGCTGTAATAATGTAAAATATGTGAAAACATAATGCGTTTTTTGAACAATCAGGCATGAAAACTTATTCTAGTACACCTCAAAAACAAAATCAAGATTCCGTAAAAGGCCATAATATAGGACCCCTTTTTAATAGATTACCTACAGGGATCTGCTTCTACCTACTGGCGGTTTTAGTTTAATATATTTTCCATAATCTAATAAATTATTTATGCCAATGTAATCACAGTGTAAATTAATTCATACCACATCTAAGCTTCATTAAGAAGTGTAATCAACCTTAAATGCCAGCTCAGATTCTGTGCCACTTCTACTGTGCATTCATTCTTTTGGTGACAATGATTTCATTGATTTTTAGTGGAATTTATTGATTAAATTTAATCAGTGACAGAGATAAAAAAAAAATAATAATCTTACTCCAGTACCATTAGCTTTATGTTATGTTATTACATACCCTATATTCTGTGGAGAAATGTTTTTGTCCATCATGCTTGCTGTACAGACTCTTACATGTTCTCAAATTCAGAAAAATGTAGGGGCAACATCATTTTCTGTTGATCTGTATAAATAAACAAGTACTAAGTAAGGAAAATAATCAGGTCGTGGTGTAATTGAACAAAATATGAACACTGATTGTAGAATAAAGGTTTAGGATATTTTCTGTTCTGATTCCTGAAATCTCTTTGAAATCCCAAAATGAAATTCTTAATATTATTGGTTATAATTATAAGAAAAGGTCTGTAAAAAAAAACAAAAAAAAAACAGATTTTTATTTTATTTTATTGTTTATTATGGATGTAAAAAAACTGTACAAGTAATACAATGTATACAGTACCGTCAGGTTTGGAAACATTAAGGTTTTTTAATGTTTTTGAAAGTAGTCTCTTAATCTCACCAAAGCTGCATTTATTTGACAAAAAAATACAGTAAAAACAGTAATATTTAAAACGTTATTTATTCCTATGATGTAAAGCTCAATTTTTAGCATTACTCCAGTGTCACATGGTCCATCAGAAATCATTATAATATGCTGATTTGATGCTAAAGAAACATTTCTTATTATAATTCATGTTAAACACAGTTGTGCTGCTTTATATTTTTGTGGAAACTGTGATTCTTTTCAGGATTATTTGATTCAAGTTCAAAAAGAACAGCATGTATTATAAATATAATTTTTTTTTAATATGTATTCATTTTAATAAATGTCTGTACTGTCTTTTTTTATCAATTTAATGTGCCTTTGCTAAATAAAAGTATTTATTTATCTTTTTTTTATCTCACTTATCCCAAACTTTTAAATGGCAGTGTATCATGATTTCCAATAATAATAATAAAATGAGCAGCTATATACAGGCTTTGTCAACACTAACTTTATGTATTTTTATCAGATGAGAAATTACCTTTAAGTTAATTCATATGTTTTACCCAGATAAGTGCTCTCTCAAAAGACTTAATGATATTAATACCCTCTGTTCTTTCTGTTTAGAGAAACCTGAAACTATACTTTTTTTTTTGGATCTGCTCTCTCACGGTGACATTTTGGTGTGACGTTTGTGATTTTATCAAATGTTATGTGAATCCGAACTTTGAATATAGAAATGTAATTTTTGGTTTTCATGAATGTGAAAGAAAAGTGATATGTATTTTACTGTTAGCTAAATATCACATTCACACATGTACATTTTCTAAATGCAATCCTCTTTTTAAAAAAAAAGAAAAAAAAAAGATTTCGAATGAAAATGTATTTTGAATCTATTGAGTTCTCTAAAAACTTAAAAGATATAAGGACAATGGCTGTGTTTAAGGATAAAGGCACTTAATCCGGACTGAAAGACCTTAATCTGGATGGAAGGAATCAGTCTGAAGGAGTATTGTTTTTAATGTTTTTTTTCTTCTTCTTTTATTTTCTTTTCTTTAGCATTTAATTTCACAACAAAACTGACGATGCCTACGAAACGCGCGGTCGTGTTTCTAGTGGCTACAGGACCTACAGGACCAAATCTTATGTAATTGCCTATTGGAGCAACTTTGTGAATATTGTGGACTGGAGAAAAATTTGGTTATTGCCTCATAATTCCCTTATTGTAAATAAAATCAGAGAAGTCTCATTTAAATTAATTCACAGATTCTATCCATTGAAAAGTTACCTAAAAAAGTTTAAACCTGACATTGACATAAAATGTGCTTTTTGTAATGAACAAGATGAAACTACTGTACACTTATTTTGGGAGTGTAATACCAAATTGTTTTGGAAAAGCTTTTATAGGTATATCACTGATTTTGTATACCCTCATTTTTCTTTATATTGGAAGTATGTTTTATTTGGTTTTATTAATATGGAGAAAAATTTTGAGAAAGAATCTTACTTTATAAATCTTTTACTTCTCCTAGCAAAATTTCATATTCATAAGTGTAAATTCTCCAATCATAAGCCATTATTCAAAGTCTTTCTCATCGAATTTCACCAATACCTTCAAACGCTTTCTATTTCTGAGAAGTCCAAAGCTAGGAAAACATTGTCCTGTTGTGCTCTCTTCAAAATCCCCTTCTAAAATTTGTAACATTTTATTATCTTAAAATGCTGTTGTTTGTATCTCCTTTATGTATGTGATTATCCTCTCTTGCATTATTATTATTGTTTATTCTTTTTTTTCTTTTTCATGTCTCCTCTGGTGTTTGTTCTATTCCTTGTATTTCTTGTGGTTGTTAATACAAAAAAAAAAATACAAAAAAAAATAATACAGGACCTACAGGACTCAGCTGAGCGGAAATGACGTCACGCATGACGTTGCCTCAGCCCTTCGGTTCAGCATGGCGCCGCTGTTGGTCCCGCTGAAATGTGGCTTTCACATTCAAAGGCGTAAATTGTCCCTGTTGCTTCAGCAGAGCCGATCTGTCCACGCGTGGATCTGTCACGACCACCGAGTGGCGAACCAGCGGAAACAGCGGAGCACTTACCAGGTACATTCACCTCTGTCACACACACTTCAGGACACACGACACCAGCACACAAGGGCAGTCCTCAAACTTTACAAACACCCCGGAGCTCACAAACGCAACCTTACACTATATAGTAACGTTACATACAGTAGAACTATTGACTGTACACCAGTGTTGTGTTGTTTGCGTTCTGTTGTGACTAGCTGTTGTTGTTGTTAAGTAGGAAGTTGACGTGGTTCATCGTGACTAATGAAACTGTCCCAGTTCTGTTGTGTAAATGTGGTGCTGTAGGAGCTTCAGTATCATTTCTGCTAGCTAGTATGGAGGTACTTGCAGTATATGCCGATATATAATGTCACATGACTAGTTCACTTTAGTTTGTAGATAAATTAGTTGGTTTTAACTTAACTTTTAGCTGTTGGTTTGGAGTTAACCCCTTTCAACCTGTAGGTCACATGATATATAAGTAACACATACAACATGTGTGCTATAGATAAGACTGAATCCCGCCCTCTGTTCAGCTCATATCAGAGTCATATGTGACAGACCCTATTTACGCCAAAAACACTCTCCATATAGTATTTTTTTGCAGAATATCTGTGATTGCATTGCTGTGTGATTTACGGTCAAGACATAGAAATGATAGTGTCACTAGCTCTTTTTGATAAATTACTTTTACTGGTTGAGTTGTCTAAACAACTAGTCAAGTGGTCAATCTTAATCCTTTTGCGTCCTATAGAATATTTGTGTATTTTTTTATTTTACTATTTCACCCTCATTTACTTTAATAAATCTGTTTTACACTGGGTACAGAACATAGTTACACTCGGGACAAAAATGTCCCCATTGAAACCCGTTAAACCGGCATTTTTTCACTTCAACAAAAACCGGCCATGGGCTGTCTTGAAAATGAGACCAAACTTAAGTCTGTGCTCTGACATTTTTATGACAGTTTTTTGACACAGACAATTTTTTCTTCTAAGAACCTCAGAGTAACTTTTTTAAATTGATGCACGAGGGTAGGGTTGCCAACTTCAGAAAAGACAAATGCGGGACAATTGTGGTCCTTTACAGGAAAATAAGGGGCACTCAAAATATTTGTACTGTATCACACAGTATATGTAATTTCAGGTTCGTATGTGTTTAAAAGGTTCTCAGACATAAACACATTTGTTTTGCTTAACCTATTTATGTACAATTTAATTCTAAAACGAATTTTAAGGTCACATTACACACAACCCACAGTTCAAAATAATAGCATTTATCTGAAATATAAAGCTTTTGTAACATTATACACTACATTTTAAAGAAATTAAAGAAAGGAATAGCCTACTTTTATTCAGCAAGGACGCATTAAAGTAATCAAAAGTGACAGTAAAGACATTTATAATGTTACAAAAGCTTTTTTTATTTCGAATAAATCTACTTTAAACTTTCTATTCATCAAAGAATCCTGACTACTACTTTTTTTTTTAAACATTAATAATAATCAGAAATGTTTCTTGGGCAGCAAATCACACCAGCATATCATTCCCTCAGGAAGATTTCATGTTTTCTTGCGTGGCCGGATGTTGGACTCATGAACAATCACGTTGTTTGAGTGTCGTGTTGCTGTTGTATGAGTCAGGGCTAAATGGGTCACAAACTGATTTAAAAAAATGTATTCTGTTTCTTGAGGTGGCTTATAATGTTAGTATGATTTATACATCAAAAAATGTCATAATTTAGAAATAAAAGGCCATTTTCTATATATCACTTCACTATGGCCTCGTTTACACTGCAGGTCTTGATGCCCAATTCTGATTTGTTGCCTATATCCGATTTTTTTTTACCGTCCGTTTACACGTTCTTTAAATTGTGACCCATATCCGAGTCATGTTTACACTTGACTGAAACATCGCGCATGTTTACAGGGGTCTTCTTGCTCAGATGGACGAACACGCAGCGAGATCTCAGGACTGGTGGGAACATACAACACGATCTCATAAAAGTGAGTATCTATAGCACAAATTTTATTTCTCATGCCATTTATACGCCAAAAATAGTTTTTGCTTGCATATGATACGCACTGTAAACGTGCGTATTAAACGCCATAAAGTGCGTATCATGCACGCAAAAACTATTTTTGGTGTAAATGGCACGTGAAAAAAAAAAATTGTGCAATAAACGCACTTTCATGAGATCGTGGCGGGCTTTAACGAGGAGCAGTGGGTCCGAAATTTTAGAATGAGCAAGCCAACCTTTGATGTGTTGTGTCAACGTGTGTCCACATTCCTCTCCTACGACGACACAATGTTTCGTCGGGCCATCCGCAGATGCGCGTCGGGGTTTCTCTCGTCATTAAACCTAATGCCTCGGAAAATCCGATCTGCCTGTTTACATGACAGTCGCATTGGCACATATCCGATTTACATCTGATTTATTTCCACATATGAACGAGGCCTATGAAGAGCAAATGAAATTACGTTGTGCTTGCGTTGTCAGTTAGGAAGTCATGAATTTACCAAAAAGTACCAATAAAATGCGTAACCGGTACGTCGAGTGTTAGCTGGGAAGGATTTGCGAGTATGATGTTCATCAGAATCAGTGTCCATATGTTTTATTAACAGTTCATGTTAGTATTGTGTATTTATTTACCATGGTAACTAGTTTCTGCCAGAGATTTTTTTTTTGTGTGTGTGAAACATGGGGGGTTAGGGATGAACATAAACAGTGCGTGATCGGCTTAATTACGTCAATGTGTTGTCCCGGACCTAGTCGCGGCTTAATGACCATGAGAAAAAGTGGGTCTCATTTAGGGCTGTGTTGAAAAAATCGATTCACCAATTCTGAATCGATTTTCATATTAATTTCTAAAGATCGATCCGTAACTCAGAGGATCGATTTAATAATAGGCTTACATTTTCCCTGTGAACTTTAACTTGCCGCGACTGGGAGATCCCTATATGCGCATTGAAAGGCTTTCACTCAGCGCGCACATTGTTATGACAACGGACTTTGAGTGAGTCATTAAACCGTTCATTCAACGAACACGTTCAGAAAAGCTGATTCATTAAAAGAGATAATGAAACAAAGTTAAAAATAATTAACACCTTGAGTTCCACTTTTCAAGGCTCAGCTGAGCAGCAATGCGTCGCATGAGTAACGCTGAAGCTGATGCTTCATTTATTAAAGACCAATATGCCATTGATTCAATGCGCGACGCGCTGAGTTTATTTCCCCGCGGCTTCCTCGCGCTGTGGGAAGCTGACCAGCGCTGCTCCTGACGCGCATTTCCGTGACGTGAACGTTAAAAGGACTATACGACAAATATTTCGCTTTCCTTTGACACGGCAACCTTTCCACGAATATGACTTCAAAGACAGACGCAGGTAATCGCACGCGCTCTGCCGATCTCTCTCATTCACTGTCTGTGGGAAGCCTCTGTAGGGTACACATCACCATGATAAACAGTCTTGTTATCATTATGAACTTGTTTAACATTTAATACACATGCATGAAGTTCAAAACAAGAAGGGTATAGCCTTATAAAAAACGTGAATATTGCTGCGGTTACTTGCAATCCTCTGCGGTTGACTTGTCAGTGTGGTAGGCTACTACAAGATTGCGGATATCGCGTCAGCCCTACTACTGCTGCTGATATACCTCTGTGTCCTCTGTCGTCTACACCAGTGCAAGTTTGTGAAAGCAGTTGTATCAACACTCTGGAAGGGGGATTGTTCTTTACAACCATCAATACTCAGTTGAATGTCTATAATAATAGTATCAATATGTTAAACAATATGTCAAAAACACTGATCTAAATCTCGAAGATCAGATCGGATCGGATCGAATCGAATAATGATAATCGATTCAAGATCTTGAGAATCGGAATCGAATCGATTCTTGAAATTTGAATCGAAACCCAGCCCTAGTCTCATTATAGCCAAACCAGTTGAGGACCACTGATGGCAGGCTGATGAGTGTGTGTGGAAAGAGACAGATCTGTGTCAATGTGTGAACGGGTTCACCACGAGTTCATTCAACCACTTTCACTGTGTTTTTTCTTGCACACACAGCAAAGAGAGACACATCTCTGATGCGTGTTTAAATGCATCATTAACAACAAGATGTTCAGTTCGTTTCCGTACAAACTACATAGAATTTTTGTAAATACGTTTGTCATCAGTTAATTCAGTTGTAGAGTTACTCTGTAAATTACTGAACTCCGTGTAGAGAGAAGGATTGGGCACTAAAATGTGAAGTGACTGTGACAACCAAATGTATCAGTGAATTGTAGTGTTGTCATGATGTTACAGAGATGCGATGTGTTTGGATGCCAAAGCAAAACCGCTTTTGCTTTCAGAGGTCAAAAGCTTGATTTCTAAAGCTGTTCCTGAGCAGCACAACCGGGCGTGCCGCACAAGCCCTCAAAAGTGAAGCCAAAACGTCTCGATCGCCCCCCAGTGGCCGGTCCTAGTATAGGTCATAAACCCCGCCTCCCCGTGTTATTCAACGGGACGTGAGACCAACTAAACAATTAAATTACACTTCACACATCTTTTTGTCCAAAGATAGTTTCTGTCATTTACTGTAGTTTCTATCACGCTGATGTAATTTCAAGTGTTTGTTTTTAAAATAAGTTTGTTTTTAGTTAGTTATTTGATGCTATAAAAACAGTGCTGTGACATCATGATTGACAGCTGTGATTGACAGGTTCTCTGTGCGAAGTAGTAGGGCTGTAGCGATACACTAATCTCACGATACGATACACGATATTCAGCTCACGATACGATATATATCACGATATTCAGCCAACGATACGATTTGATATGATTCGATATAATTCGAGACACTTACACAATTTTCTGAAAGATTTAAAGGGGACAGAGTGATTTTGGTGACATCTTGTGAGTGTTCCATTTACTTGGATTTAATTAATTGAACTGAAAACTAAAAACATCAATTACACAATATATGTCTCTGACTGGACAGAGTCTCTACAGCTTGCAAATGCTGGACAAAATGAATCAAAGATGTGTTGAGAAAACTTGTTCCATTTATTCCATTTACTGTAGCTTACAAGCCTTTGAAAAGTACATAAAGTGCAGTATTGCAATTAACAATGCAGAGTTAAAAAGTGCAAATAAAGTTTTGAGTTAAAGGTTTTATAAAAAGATAAACCTCACATATTTCAGCCTTTAAATCATTTTTATAAAAAGAATGAGTCGAAAAAGAGAAATTACTGACATTTACAATGCACATTAGCTTATCTTTTATTATTAATAGTAAAATTCGGTCCGATTTTCCCATGGCGTCTGTCGTTGCTAAGCAACCATGCACTGCGCTCTCCATAACGACAAAGAAGCTTTAGTAGCTAATGATTTCCACCACTGAAAAACGCTTGCTGTAGCTCTGCTAAGTTACAAGATTTATTTACGGAGAAGAGAAAAACACCCGTAGTGTTTGGGTGCACCCCCATCCTTCATGTTGACCGAGCTTTCAATGTCGTTACGGAAAGGGTGAAGCTGATGGTTGGTTCTTGTCACATGAACTGCGGTGCGCTTGCGGCAATCTGAAAAGTTGAGTTGTTTCATCTCGCTGCGCCTGGGAAAAATGAGCGCGCCGCTTCAATTATGAGCGCGCTTGCCGCGCGCCTACATTTGAAATAACGAACTTGAGTGCGCAAAAGACACGATATGTGAACGGCCTCTTGACGAGCTAAGTTAAACACGGGGATTTGAATGTGACTTATGTATCGATACTCGCAGCTTAAAAATTGATGCATTCTTTCAGGAAAAAAATATCGATTTATATCGCAGAATCGATAAAATTGCTCAGCCCTAAGCACCAATGGACTTTTTTTTCATAATGTTGACTATGTGGTTAGTAGTTGTATTTACCGTATTTTAACGAGGTACTGCAATCAGCAGACATCATTGGAGAGGAACGGAGCACACAGAGGCCACTTAAGGAAAGTGCAGGGGCGTGTGCTTGCGATTGATTCTGCGAGAGTGAGGGCAGGGCCTTGATTTTGCGGCTTTACTTCCTGCTCACGACTGCGCATGTCTGGTCCCGAAAACGCAAGTGCGCAGACTCAAGTCCCAAGATGTCAGCGCCATATCGGGACACTGGCGGCTTCACTTCTCTCCGATGGAAAAAAGAAGGGGCGTCGTCTATCTTTTTTTACAGTCTATGCACACAACCCAATAGTTCGCCGTGCTCAACACATTTTGTGGGAGAGCACAACGCCAGCTATAAACACAGACTACTTACCTGGGATGTCCCGAGCAGATCTCAAGGATCGGTATCGGGGCCAATAGAGCATTTTTAAACTGATCTGTGTCGGCTATCCTAAGCCCGATCCTTTATTTAGCGTCATCTGTCGTGTGCAGTAGGGGGCATTATGCTCCTTCAAGTGGGTTTGACAACCGACATTAAAAGGAAAAGAAGCTTGGCTTTCCACTGCGAAATATTCTGCTCAAGTCGGTCTTGCAAAATTGGTTCCGATCGATTGGCTTAATCAACCTCGCTTTCTACATACGACTCGGGCTCGAACACTTCCCACACGCAACTGAGGTGTTTGGCCAATCACAGCGCACTGGGTCTGCTGGCCAATCAGAGCACTCTGAGCTTTTCAGAAGGAGTGGCTTTGTGGAAGTCGACATGTTTCAGACAGATTTATAGAGACTAATAGAGGAGCTGCTATAATGAATGTTAAAGATAATGTTTTAACCTATTTCATTAACCAAATGAACAAAATAATGAACTTATAAAATAGCATCATATGGCCCCTTTAGTCAAAGTCGCCAGAGTCGTCCTGACGGTAAACAGATAATTGTGTGTATTCAGTCGAAGAATGTACAACCCTTCAATAGATAACTGACAGGTATTTAACTAATATATAGGCTAAATATCTCTATATTTTATGACACAAATCATATTTATATCATATTTCACAAAGCATGACACAGTTGCAACTTTCAGAGAAATTGATTGATTTTTGGATCCAGAACAGTTACTTGAGGAGAATGGTGAATGAATAATAAAAAGTGGTAAACTAAATGTGCTTATGAGGTAAAGTAGAGATGCATTGTGAAATAAATCTTATTAATTCCCATTTTTTTCACTTTCTTTCAGCTGTCAAGTCAACGAAGTGCTTCATCAACATGGGCCAACAGCCGAGGTCAGAACAGCCGACAGATCTTAGAAGCAGTCAAAGTAAGTCTTCATTAAAATAGTGTATAATATAAGACATTGTGCTTGATTTTTCATGAAATTGATGCATGTTTCATCACGATAACTAAAATGCTGGGGGGAAAAGTGTTAATATGTGAGTTGGTCTGTTCCAGCATTTACATCTTCCAGAGAGACAGTGCTGGCACGGGAATGCAGGTGGAGGGCTCAATGCAGATCCCAAAAATGTGGTAAGGGTTTTTGTTTGTATGGCAGAGGGGTTTTTCACCTCTGACTGAAATCATGGATTCGAATGCAATTTAATGTATAACATGGAATCTCAAAAACTCAACGTCTTCACGATGGAAACAAAAAAGTTTGATTAAACATGAAGAAACAGAGGGTTAGGGCTGTCACTTTTGTGGAGAAATCCTGTTAGATTTTTGAGAAATAACGGTTCATTGTATTGATTGTAAAATCGATTTTCCATGTCTAAAGACGTTTCCATGGTCTATGTTTGAAAGAAACAAGAACTGTGTGCTGCTAAACGTACGCAGTTGTCCACGTCTGTCGCCATGGTTACCTCATGGCTATGGCAGTATGAACTGAAACCGAGGATAGCGCGGATATTGCGTCATTGACAGGCGACATTTTTTTTCCGGGACGGCCACTTATTTAAAATTGGAATTTCTCTGAAATAAAAAAATCTTTGGAGACTTTTGGGATATTGTAAGTACACAACTGCAGGAAATGTATCACACTGTGTATCACACATGTATCACACATGAATTACAAAATTCTAGAGATTAGGGGTGGGCGATATGAGCAAAAATTCATATCACAATATTTGCCTTTTTTTTTTTTCTCAAAAAGTGCAAATGTGCAACATGAGGTACGCCTGAATGCACTTGTTATGTCTTTCCACTTTTTGCTCGTCTTGTCATAATGAGAACCGGCAGCGAGTGAGAGCCGTCTTCGGGTGTGCTCTGTGTCCGGGAATATCTGTTGTTATAGTTTAGCTTTAGCAGAGCGAGCAGAACACTTCCAGTGTAGACCAAAGCGAGACGTTTAATTTAAGTTTAATGTTTGCACAGATTACAGTTAACTCTTGTGCAGACATCTTAATAATAAAAATAAAATAATGGTTTGAGATTGAACAAAGCACCAAATAAATAGAACTTAAAAGTAGCTATACAAGAAAAAACAATGAGAATTTTCATACAAACTAATTCATTAGTGTAAGGAGACAGAATAAAGGCCTACAGTTTGTACAGTATAAAACCCATTACGTCTATGGAGAGTCCCCACAAGACCAGTGTGTGTGTATGCGCGCGCTTATGTGTGTGTCGTGTGAATGCGCGCGCTTATGTGTGTGTCGTGTCCTCCTGTTATTCATAGCCTAACGTACATTGCGGGGAAATGTCTCCACGTGGATAATATTATTAGCAGTAAATGTTTTGTAAAAACAAAGATAATAATAGCAGCTTTCAGTCTTTCAACCTTCATGAAAACATGACATCTCAAACATACAGTAGCCTAGAACTTTAACGTTTTTTTGTGCTTGACGAACTTGTTTTGGTGTTGCACCCGCGTCTCGGAAATGAAACGGCACTCTAAAAATGCTGCGCTCAAGTTAAGTCAAACTTGCGTCTCATTACCTTGTTATTTCCCATTCCACCGCAAAAGATGCATCCTTTATGAACAGCCGCTTAGCACTAGCGATGTGTTCTACGTTACGGTCCTTCATTGAACGCGTCACAGGACAGCGGTTAATCGCCTCAGCAACTTCACGCGTATGAAGCGCCAAGTCAGCCATTTCCTTAAACAGCGTATTCGATTCTGTATCGTCATTAGTGTTAACAGTTGTAAAGAGTAACAAATTGAACAAAACAATATAACTGCAAAATTTGAATTTATGAATACGGTATCCTCGGTATCGCAAAATCCATATCATGGCACAACATAATACCGGTATTCACGTTCATACCGGTATAGCGCCCACCCCTAGGCACCGATTACAATTTTCTAGGCCGATCCCGATTCCGATTTTTCTTGAGTTTGACCTGCCGATACCGATTTTAGCCGATTCCGATTTTATTTTTTCAAACCACTTTACAGCACACACAAATATTTATTTTCTACCTTCTCTTTAATAGAACATTTTGCATAGAACATTTTTTGATCAGATAATCGCTATAAAATAGAACTATATAAATGACTCCTAGTGTGGAAAATTCTCACACATCTAAAGTTCAGTGTTATGGAAGAACCATTTCTAGTGGTGCACGATATATCGGCCGCCGATATAACATCGGCCGATATGGTCAATTTTTTACACATCGGTATCGTTCCGATGTCAAAATAGGGCCGATGTGAACAGGCCGATAATCATTCGTGTGTAGATGTGAGTGCGGGGGTGGGGATGTTTGTTTTTGCACGAGCGCATTCATTACAAGCTCAAGTCCTGTCAGTTTAAACATCAAGCGCAAGAAGACTGGAACTTGCACGCTGTTTTCTGTCAGCCTTATACTAAGGCGTATTTTTGTCCCGCCGAAGCCTTATTTGACCGGTGAGTGATGTAGATGACCGACTGCTGCGCTTGTTTAACTGAGGGAACGAGCAGAGCGAGTGAAAGCCCCGGTCGCGCGTGGTCTTCAGACGGTTTTGCTCTCTCTCCCTCCCTCGCGCATATTAATGCATTGAGTTGACTGAATATCTTTGAGAATACACGATGATAAAAGGTCGGAAGACCGAAGTTTTTTTTCTGAACTACCACTGGTTGTGAATTGTGCTAAAACGTTACCTTATCTTCTCTGAAAAGCTTTCCACACATTCAGATGACATAAACCACACTTTCAATAAACAAAACAAAAATCTATCTAGTGATGAAATGTTTTCTGTGTTGAGACAAATCTTGTGCGATGTCCTAAACTGCCGGGACAATCACACAACGTGTGCCGTGGTCCGTTAATGACACGTCCGATTCGCGAACTAATGACTCCTTTGAACCGATTCACTTTAATGAATGGTTAAAACAACTGATCTGTGATCTGTCCAACACTGAACTCAAGAGACATAAATCGGAAACACTTTTCAATAAGCAGGGTTACTTTCCGCGGAGTCATAAAAAGTCATAAAACGTCTTAAATTTAAAAAGTCATAAAAACGTCCGGATTTTCCATACAAGGTCATAAGTTACATTTAGCCACGTCTTAAATTGATATGCTCATTCATTCCTTATCGCGATATATTTTTTTCTCTATAACGAAACTCATTTGAACCGCGCGCGCCTCCCGGACTGTTTATGCGCTCCGCTCAAAGTCCAAACGGCAGCGCGAGCTCACTAGAGCAGACGCGTTCTGGTTTACTCTAATCGGTCTCGCTCACGAGATCCAGTGAGAAGCGCTTGAATTCAGCGAAGAACACAAATGTCTCAGTGATTTAAACCAGTTTAAAGGCAGATGAAACGGCGCTGACGAACAGGAGAAACACTGTGCGCAACGAGACAGTCGGAAGCTTTTCGTCTACAAATTCCCATAATTACCATGGATTTAGGCTACTATAACGTTAGCCTAGTATATTAACTGCACCATGAAATGTGGGATATACATATTGAAGTGTATTATATTATTAATATAGACAATGTATAAAAGGACTAATGGAATATAATTACAGTATTTAATGTATTTAGGCAATACTGTTTTTCATACATTTCATGAAGAAACGTGCCATCAAAGTCAGGCAACACAAACCTGTTTCAAGACTTGAAACAATATCCCCCATTAGCACATGCAGAAACTAAGAAATTAATTTTCCAATAAAGATATTAATTTTGTTAAGGAAAAATTACACATGTTTGAATGTTCTACCTCAGATTTGTGAAATGTTTACCTGTTTGGCAAGTTTTTGTCATGATATGTTCTGACAATAAAGAGTAGTTTAAAACCACAATTAACGGTCTGGTTTCTACAACTTTCAGTTAGGAGGAGAAAATTTGCCTTTAAACTTAAAAAGAAATAAAGAATTGACATTTATCGTGATAATTATCGATATTGACTGATATATATTATCGTGATAATTGTTGAGTGTTGTTCC
Source organism: Tiaroga cobitis (assembly GCA_030578255.1). Taxonomy (NCBI): domain Eukaryota; kingdom Metazoa; phylum Chordata; class Actinopteri; order Cypriniformes; family Leuciscidae; genus Tiaroga; species Tiaroga cobitis. The sequence continues at coordinate 46,336,359 of CM060604.1, read as the reverse complement.
TGTGTTATTAAGACTTATTGAGAAAAGGGAGCCTTCAGTTTGTTACTCTTAAGAAAATGGAACCTTTAAATAATGAAACTTATTACTTTTAATGAAAGTCAATAAAAAAAAAGACTTTTGAAAGGAAGTTATTTTTCGTAATTCATGTAGGTCATGAATTTAAATCATAATGGTCATAAAAAGGTCTTAAAAAGTCTTAAATTTGACTGACTAAACCCTGCAGAAACCCTGAATAAGGTTCAATTTATTAAAGTCTAGTTAACTACATTAGTTAACATTCTATTAATATTAGTTTCTATGCGGATTTACTCCATGACAAAACCACCCCAGTCATTCTAGAATGATTCATTCTTTCCAAATAGAGCTATTCAAGTCATCTGGTGAAATTGTTTTTATATTGCAACGTCATTTTTTACCAATATGGTGCAGCCCTAATCCTCGTTATGTGTTTTCTATACAGAGATATCGACATCGGTAAATATCGGTATCGGCCATAACAGCAATATTAATATCGGTTATCGGTATCGGCCACAATTTTCACATCGGTGCATCTCTAACCATTTCCTTTTCACATCCAATATCCAATAAAAAAAATTGATATATTTAGCAAACTAAACTTCTGTATGAAAACAGGTAATGGCAATAAAATAATATAAATAACATAATAATAATATAAATAACAAATAAAAATTAAATAAATATAATCCTTGCAGTATAAAGATATTTCTCTCTCTCTCACACACACACACAGGCCTATTGCAATCACTTGTATCAATGGCAAGTTATATTTCTCAAGCAGTTCTTCTCTCATCTGACACATGTCCAGCCAAGCTAAACAGGACAAGTGGAGCATGTGCAGGGAAACGATTGGGAAATAATTAAAAAACAAGTTTAAATGGGTAAATTTTCTATAAATATTTTTGAGTCTTCATTTTCTTTCTGACATAGCCTAGCCTACTTCAGTTCTTGTTAAAACACACCAGACATGCAAATTCTTTGCATTTTGGGCACTTTTTGGATGAAATCATATTTATTTTGTCCATCAAAAGTGTGGTTTCACTTAAATTGAGCGCAGCAAAAATAGATTCGGCGCCGAAACCCGCGCTTCACTGTTGCTCACGCGACGCTCCTGCTCGACGCTCACGCGCTGCTCCCGGTGTGAAAGCACTCACTGATTAACATGCACGCCGAACAAAAAAAAAAAAAACGGGCTGCACCTTGCGGTGTGAAACGGCCGTAATTCATGAGTTTCCTACATGTGCGCGTTCCGTGTGCACGTGTGATGCTGATGTTAATCATGCGGCGCCCGAGTGCATCTGACCGGCATAAAATCGGATTATGTCAGACTGACCGGCCGGTCGCCGATCATGGCTCATCACGTGAAAATCGGCCGATTCCGGTCACCAGCCGATCAATCGGTGCATCTCTACAAAATTCCTACATATTGTACCTTTAATACAGAAGCAGGGCTCGCGAAATCGCTAGCCCGACGACCCGGGGCTATTGTGTTTTCCAGTCGGGCTACCAAAACGCATAACCGGCCTGCCCGACGTGCTATCTGAAATAGTTCCTCCCTTTATTCACATTATCGACTAGTTATTTTAAAGGGGTGATGAACTGAGAAATCAAATTTTCCTTGAGCCTTTGACATCTAAGAGGTCATCATATTATAAGAATATCTTGTAAGTTTCAGAACTGAAAACGTCCTTGTTAGTCCAATAAAAGCTTTTATTGACACCAGGCTCAGCAAACGACTCGTTTTTTAAAGTGGGGAACTATGACGACAAAGAGGATAAAACACCACCCCCGCAGAAGAAGATCAACGCCTACTTCAACACGGCCGGTTTAGCCCCGCCCACCGATTCGCGCATTACACGAAACTCATTATAATATCCACAACTGTTATCCACTCACAGCAGTGGGCGTTTACTTCCAAGTCTTCAATGCGAGACGCCCATAAAAACAGAGCGTTTTTTGAGCTAGGCTCTAAACTAGGGTAGAAAATAGCCTATTACTTATTCATTTTTATGTTTTTGAATGTAAAAACCAAGCGAACGTCATAAGTTGACCTCAGACAACAATATAACATTTTTTAAAAGCCAGTTCATGACCCCTTTGATATGAAAAATATGACCGTGCAAGTTTGATCATGCTGATTTATCCACAGCGCAATTTCTCATGAATCTCCGTGGCTGTTTTAAGAGAAACACATGATCCATAAAAATTAAAGCTCCACTTTCACATGAATGCTTTACTTTGCGTGTCAGAATGTTTGAATACATGTGCTAACACACTCTCTGTACAGCATAAAATAATTAGAGCACCATTTACTTGCCTCAAAAAAGTCTGGTATTGTTGTTATTTATTGCTACACTTCAATACGTGAATTATTCCATCAGAAAATTAACTCTTTTAGTGTTGTCAGACTTTAAAACAACGGAGCTGCTTATTTCTCCATCCCTCCTGCATCCAACTGCACGTTCTGACGTTTCTGGAATACAACTGGTGCTTCCACCCCTTGTAAAGCAGTGCCGTCCTCACTTAATTTATTGGTGCTAAGTGACAGAGATTGCGTGCGCAGTGGAGAACACTGCGAACATTGTGTGTGCGAGTGTGTATGTTAAGAGGAGCATGGATTTACGGCAGTTTTTCAGTTCTACTCGGCCCAAAAAAACAGGTCAGGATGAAACAAATGTTGACTCCTAACCAATCTTCTACATTAAAAAAATTATTTTTATTTGTCCTAGTAAAATTCATTTCAGGCTTCCAAAATCTGAAGAGTGCCTTTCCGAAGGGCTACCAGGGATTTTGAAATTTTGCGAGTACAAGAGTATTACAGAAAATGCTAGGGATGTTGAGATACATTTTGTTTTGGCCTGAACACGCATGTTTTAAAGTCCCCCTGTGGTGAAAATCAAGCTTTTAATGTTGTTTATGTGTGTATGTGGTGTTTTTAATATGCTTTAAGACAAACCATGTGCAAGTTCATAAGTCGACAGCATTGCTGAGTATTTTCTCCTTAAAACTGCAGTGAACCAAAGACAGTCTCAAAAACACGGTTTGAAATCGCTGGTGTTTCTGACGACACAAACGACCTGTAACCAATCAGATCAACGTGTGAATCAACGTGTGAGATCGTCAACCAGTGGATTTCTGAGCTGAGTGAGTGGAGGCGGGGCTCATTTGCATATGCATAGAACCGTGCATACTAAATGAGGCTAGGGTGTCGAGTTACATTCAAGAGATTTTAAGACATGAAGACATTCTTTTCATGGAAAAAACTTTTAAATGTCATTTTGATGATCAAAGATGAGTTTTAAAGGATAAAATTATTGACTACAGGGGGACTTTAAGAGAATGAAAACTAGAATATGCAACCTTTTTTTTTTTTAATTTAAGATTTATGATTTTAAAACTGGGAAACCCTTTAAAAAAAAATCCTTTTTTTTTTTGTTTCCAGCTGAAGGAAGTGAACACAACGAAGATCCTCTCAGCCATGTTGATGTATGTTTGGCCCAAAGACAGACCCGACCTCCGTGCTCGAGTGGCCATATCACTGAGTCTGCTCGCTGGAGCCAAGGTGCGTTCATTTATCCTACCACTATATCACCTAATGCCTCATTTGTCTTTTTATACACTTCTAGTTCTGTGACAATTTTACATTCAGGCTGTTTTGATATGTTGTGCCTTAGGTGTGTAATGGCACACTCAAAATGACGGTTGACAGGTTTGAAGTCACAGTTCGGCTTGCTTTCAGTACAGCAGGGGGTAGAAACAAAACATTATTTTTTATTAAACGGTTGTTTACTGCACAAACTCTGGCTCTACATTAAAAAGTCTGTCAATACGGCTGGAACTGGCAGATTTGAAGTGCAAAATTTTAGCAAACTGTAGTCATAATTAATAATATTAATAAAATTAATAATAAATAATTGTGCTCCCATTCGGTTGCGGTCTGTCTGTTTGATACGCCGGCGCTTGTTCAGTGAAGTTTATTGGAGATGAGCCTTTATGCTAAATGGAAGACATCACCATTTTGTATTTTACAAAAGTAATTTTATATACATGAAAAACATGTGCAACTAAAGTGTCTACTTTAATATTTCAAATAACTTTTGTGAAAATAAAATCTCAACATGGAAATGTTCCAAAGTTTAAAATTGTTATTCAGCGTAATGAATAACACCAGACTTTGATTTTGCCATTGCATCTTTAAATAAACGAATAAAATACCAAGTTAAAAAATATAATTGTTTTCTTGGCATTTTGTGGCTTTATGCCATTTTATGGCAAGAGTTTATGGCTCTTCAATATTTGATAATTCCACCTTTTCATGGTGTGGTAGCTCGAGTTACAAAAATGCATGTCATTCAGTGAAATGCTAAAAAACACACATTTTTTGAAAAATAAGTAGATGTTGTGAATAACTGTGATTAACTTCACTGGTCAAGCTCACTGTTTGATATGGCTGGCAAGTTGATGGCCTGCAATATAAGCCGAAGTAGAAGTTTTGTCATTCAGTGCAATGCAAATTCTCTGTGACACCAAAGAGTCATCCATTAAATTGAATGACAGGCTCACTGTATAAATATCAGTTTAGCATCTTATTTATATTACAGATGAATGAGGAATGTTTAGCTCTTACAAATATATGCTAAATGCATTTATGTATTGTTTAAGATGCCCACGAACAGAGAGTGTCATGGACTATGTTCCATTCAGCTTAAACACTCCCAATAAACTCCAGGACACAGCTGATTCATTTCCGTGAATTTACTGGGAATTTTGTGAAACTGCAATACAGTACAATGAGATATAAATATTATTAATCAAACCCAGATACACAGTAACAGTGTAAATAGCACAGCTTAACTAACATAGCAGTGTAGCCTATATGATAAACACAATCGAGCTAGTAAAAAACAACCAGCAGCAATAAACAAAGCTAACTTAGCTTTCTCAGTAATCTCACAAAATTAAAATAAGCAATATCCTAATGTTAAACAATGATAAATACTCTCAGACGTTGCCTTAGCAAAAAGGGAGAAGGAAAAATTATCGATTGAGAAACTGACGACGATAGAGCTCACACATCCCAGTAGCTGATTGGCGATTTTACTTCCCGTTTCCTTACATGCACGGGTACAACGTTACTATGGTTACAAATATAAACAAACCACGCTGGACTACTGAAACAAAGTAGAAACGCATTTCAAGCGGCATAACACTCCCCGCTTGGGATCTTTAAAGATCCCACATTAATTAACAGAATCAGTCTGTGGGGAGAGAAGCAGAACCACTTCTGTAATGGGCCGAGAAAAGGTCTTTCTGGTTCCATCCTTGACGACTTCGACTTGAACCTTCCGAACCAATCCATCTTCTCCTGGAAGGGTTTTTGTGATGATGCCCGTAGGCCATTGATTTCTCTTTGCCTGATTGTCTTTCAAGAGAACTATATCTCCTTCTTGAAGGTTCGGCCTTTTTCCTTGCCACTTGTGCCGAAGCTGCAATGTTTTGAGGTATTCATGTTTCCACCTGTTCCAAAACATGTCTGCTAGGCCCTGAACCCGCTTCCACTCCTCTCTGACGAGATGCGCTTCCTCAAAGCTTCGAAATGAAGGTGCAGAGCCAGTCTTAAGAGTCAGAAGCATTGCTGGGGTGAGGATGAGAAGCGATTCCGGATCTGATGACACTGGGATGAGCGGTCTAGCATTCATGATTGCAGCTACCTCTGCCATGAGTGTAGTCAGAACTTCATGTGTAAGATGAGACCTCCTCTGCTCAAGCAGCATGCAGTCCAAGATCCGGCGGGCAATGCCAATCATGCGTTCCCACGCGCCACCCATATGAGACGCGTGGGGCGGGTTGAATACCCAGGTGCAGCTCTGTGTGTGCAGGTACTCTTCCACACTGTTGAAACCTGGATTAGTCTTGTCCATCTCCAGCTCACGAGAGGCGCCAATGAAGTTAGTTCCGCAGTCGGAGCGGATTTGCTTTGCGGGGCCCCTGACTGCAAAGAACCTTCTCAAGGCGTTGATGAAGCTGCTGGAACTCATTGCTTCAATTACCTCGATGTGAACTGCCCTTGAGCACATGCATGAGAACATAACAGCCCATCGTTTAGAGTTGGAGACCCCTCCTCTTGTGCGGCGTGAGACAATATCCCATGGTCCAAAGACGTCAACGCCTACATAGGTGAAAGGAGGTGCCACTTGTAGCCGTTCCGCTGGCAGAGCTACCATCTGCTGATGTTCGGTCTTTTCCCTGAGCCTTCTACAAGTGATACATCTGTGAAGCAGACTGCTGATGCAGCGTTTAGCTCCCACCAGCCAGAAACCTGCCGCTCGAATGGCACCTTCGGTTAGATGTCTTCCTTGGTGTTTTACTGCTTCATGATAGTGAGAGAAGCAGTGTTGCGAGATGATGCCGGCCAGGAATGATGATGGGGTGAGTCTCATTCATGCTCAGATCTGACTGTCCTATACGACCTCCTACTCTAAGAAGTTGATCTTGGTCCATGATAGGGCGCAGTTTCCACAGGCTGCTGGAAGATGGGATGTTGGATCCTGAGTTTACACACTTAAGTTCGTCTGAATAGCACTCATTCTGGACACTCTTCACAATGCACACTTTGGCCCTCAGCAACTCTTCCTCTGTAGAGCGACAGATGTGGCACCCCTGACATTCATTCTGGGTGGAGTGAGCAAAGGAACGATCCACGTGAATGAGGTGTGCTATGGCTGTGAGGAGAGTGCGGAACTTGGAGAAACGTTCAAAGCGTTGTGGGTGTACCACATCTCTGGTAACGTGTGAGACTTGTCACCACCTGGGGACGCACTTCAGAGTCAGTGTCAGGGTCAATAAGGTTATAAGTCTCTTGAAGCTCAGGTGAATGCTAAGGCACATCATGGAGAAAGGCTGGTCCTTTGAGCCAAGTTGTGCTGCTAAGCAAGGCTGGTGTCACAGTTCTCGACCCAATGTCAGCTGGGTTGAGATGCGTTGGGACGTACTTCCACTGGGCGGAACAAGGTGATTGATGGATTCGTTGGACCCTGTTGTGTACATAGACATAGAATCTCCTTGACTGGTTCTGGATGTACCCCAATACAACCTTGCTATCCGTGTATTAGGTGATGTTGTCGAATGTTGTGTCCATCTCTGTGACTACCATCTCGGCGATCTCGATGGCGAGTACAGCCGCACAGAGCTCGGTATAGTCTCGGTATAGTTAAGCCAGGCTGGGGGGCCAACTTTGCCTTCCCGAAGACAAAGCCAATCTCAGTCTGTTCTTGGTGGCTTGTCACCTTGACGTAGGCTACAGCTGCTATCGCCTTGGACCTCAGTTCTTTGCAAGATGCTCTGTGGAGGAGCAACAGCGAAAACAGATGTAATACTCTTTCAAAAGCTGTTTGCGATCGTTTATGCTCTTTTCACGGAAGCCTCTGCATTTCCTCAGAGGGTGGGGCCTTTTATGGAAAGGGCAATGTTTATTTGGATCAATTCGTTCCGTACTTTCTCTAAACCCAGCCTTGGCAATTCCTGAGACCTGCGTCTTGTGAACATAAACGGATGTCTTTGTAGGTCTCTCCCACTTACTCTTTCTCTCTGCTGGAGCTTGCGTGAAGATGTTAAAGCTTGGGTCAGTGCGAGCCCTTGCCTCCGTGGCGATGAAGTTTACGAATACAGAGAAAGGTGGGAAGCTAATGAAATGTTCCTGTTTGTATCTTGTACCAAATTAAAGCCACTTTTCTTGCATGTTGTATGGGAGTTTCTCAATGATAGGCTTAATTCCTCTGGAGGTATCCAAGTACGACAAGCCTGCAAGGTATCCATCTTCCTTGGCAGCTTGAAGCTCTGCCAAGAGGTCGGCTAGATCCCTGAGTCTCTGTGGCTCCTTTGTGACCTTTGGAAAGTTTTCTAGTTTATTGAACAGAGCCTGCTCGACAGCCTCTGGCGAGCCATAAATTTCGTCGAGGCGCCCCCATGCCATGTGCAGTCCAGTTGCTGGATCCTTAATGTTGACTGTTCTTATCCTTCTTACTTGTTCTGATGACTCTTTTCCCAGATACTTGGTGAGGAGGTCAAGTTCTCCTGCAGCAGACAGGTCTAGATCGGCGATAGCGTTCAGGAACGATGTTTTCCAGGCCCAATAGTTCATTGGCTGGTCATCATATGCGGTGAGGCCTGAAGTCACCAGGCGGCTGCGAGCGAGGTATTTGATAAGATCTCCAGTGGACGTAGAGTGGTCATGGCTAGCTCCATAAGGCGTCCTGTGAGCGGGCGGGTGCACAGGAGGTGAGGAATCCAGTTTAAAGTTCTGTTGCGTACGATTCCCGCCAAGCTGAGGAGCTGGAGCGGAGTTGAGAGGCTGATTGAAGCTTTGTTGTGGCTGTGCCGAACTGGTCTGATGGGCATGAGGAACCTGGTGTGGCAGCAGAAGCAGCAGCTTGGTTTTGACTTGCATTGAGTGGGTGGGGTGTTGAAGGGATTACATTGACTGGTTGAGGGTGTGGAGAATGAAGCGTTGGTGACATATAGTCACTCCCTCTTCTGACAGAGCATAGGCTGGCTTGTGCCGATACGTAGGCGGCGACGCACTGGTCTTTGTCCGATTGGGAGACTGGATTGTTAGCCTTACTGCATACTTCAAAGCCCATATCTTGTAAACCAGCCACAAGAGCGTTTGCCTCTGCTACGGCAGCATCCTTTTCTTTTTCGTCATTTAAAGCATCAAGATTAGCTTGAACTCGTGCCTGCTCCACTTTAAGTTGTATTTCTTTTAGCACATGTGCCGCTCTAGCATGCGCTGCTTCAGCGTTTGCCTTTGCCATTGCAACGGCCATGCTAATCTTCGAGCTGGACGATGTACCAGATGAGCGACTGCTTCTTGAGCGCACAGTCTCAGACTGGTTATCTCCATTTCCTTTTTTACTGTTGCTACGTTGTGACATTGTGACTCACCGCGTTTTCAATATCAGGAGAAGGAATCTAGTGTGTAGCTGACAGTGAGCTGTAGAGTTAGCCGCTTATCTCTTGGTATTGAGTTGCTCCGTAGGATGGCAATCCTTGTGTCCCTTGCTAGCTTTGTTGCCGTCTTTTCACTGTCATGGACTATGTTCCATTCAGCTTAAACACTCCCAATAATCTCCAGGACACAGCTGATTCATTTCCGTGAATTTACTGGGAATTTTGTGAAACTGCAATACAGTACAATGAGATATAAATATTATTAATCAAACCCAGATACACAGTAACAGTGTAAATAGCACAGCTTAACTAACATAGCAGTGTAGCCTATATGATAAACACAATCGAGCTAGTAAAAAACAACCAGCAGCAATAAACAAAGCTAACTTAGCTTTCTCAGTAACCTCACAAAATTAAAATAAGCAATATCCTAATGTTAAACAATGATAAATACTCACAGACGTTGCCTTAGCAAAAAGGGAGAAGGAAAAATGATCGATTGAGAAACTGACGACGATAGAGCTCACACATTCCTGTAGCTGATTACGCATGGCGATTTTACTTCCCGTTTCCTTACATGCACGGGTACAACGTTACTATGGTTACAAATATAAACAAACCACGCTGGACTACTGAAACAAAGTAGAAACGCATTTCAAGCGGCATAACAGAGAGTTGAAAGGCACATGCCAAAATACCAAGAAGTAAATGCAGACCCAGTAGCTGGGGTGGCACTCTTAAAGCCCATTCACACCAAGAACAATGACTATAACGGTAACTATATATTATCGTCCACACCAATGAACGATATAGGGCTGGGGTAAAAGATTATTAATTAAACGATTAGTCTGTCGATTATTTTATCGATTAGTCGACTAACGACTAATTGAATGATTCTTTTTTGTAACATGGAAATTGCAGGACTGCACATTCAATGCACAACAGTTTTGATCTGGTTCTTACGGAGTATCTACACTGTAAAAGGTTTGGTAGGCTACTCAAATGAGCCCTATCACACTTGGGTGTGGTGCTCATTTAAATGTTTTCAGTGCTCATAAAAAACATCCGGACTGATTTTTCGGTTCTGTTGACGGGGGTGGGGTTTACATGCGCTTCATAAGGCACACACGCACATTTGCACACACATGCAAGGTCTCTCGCTCTCTCCCTCTCTGCCGCGCGCTACACGGTTTGGAGCTCGCGAGCTCTAGATTCCGGTAGATTTTAACTAATTTGCGGGCATCAGGGAGCCGCTATCAATATGTGGGAGACTTGGGGATGTCAACTCCATTTGACAAAGAGCGCAAATAACGACACCTTTATGCTTGGGACTAAATTTGAAGTATTCCCATACCTTCGATGATTTAGTGCGAGCTGGGTTTTTTAGGACTTTTTCTTTTGTTGGGACTTTTGCATGGCTTTGTTGTGAATTCTGTGAAGAGGTCGCTGTTTCGTTCTCGATTCTGCAATGTTTCGGTCTCCCACGTGTGTGTGGCGAGCTGTAGGCTACCGCCGGGAACGGTGCAGAAAAATAAATACATAAAGAAGCGTCGACAAAAAAATATGACGTCGACGAAATTGACGAAATTTTTAGCGTTCATTAGCTGTGAAATCCCCTGTGTTTGTTTGAAGTCAGAGTGTGCGCCGTTATCCGCTGTGTTTGACGTCAGAAAACGCGCCGTTATCCGCTGTGTTTGATGTCAGAGTGCGCGCCGTTATCCGCTGTGTTTGACGTCAGAGTGCACGCCGTTTTCCGCTGTGTTTGACGTCAGAGTGTGCGCCGTTATCCGCTGTGTTTGACGTCAGAGTGCACGCAGTTTTCCGCTGTGTTTGACGTCAGAGTGCGCGCCGTTATCCGCTGTGCTTGATGTCAGAGTGTGGGCCGTTATCCGCTGTGTTTGACGTCAGAGTGTGCGCCGTTATCCGCTGTGTTTGATGTCAGAGTGTGCGCCGTTATCCGCTGTGTTTGATGTCAGAGTGTGCGCCGTTATCCGCTGTGTTTGATGTCAGAGTGTGCGCCGTTATCCTCCGGGTTTGATGTCAGAGTGTGCGCCGTTATCCACTGTGTTTGATGTCAGAGTGTGCGCCGTTATCCGCTGTGTTTGATGTCAGAGTGTGCGCCGTTATCCTCCGGGTTTGATGTCAGAGTGTGCGCCGTTATCCACTGTGTTTGACGTCAGAGTGTGCGCCGTTATCCGCTGTGTTTGAAGTCAGAGTGCGCGCCGTTATCCGCTGTGTTTGATGTCAGAGTGTGCGCCGTTATCCGCTGTGTTTGATGTCAGAGTGTGCGCCGTTATCCGCTGTGTTTGATGTCAGAGTGTGCGCCGTTATCCTCCGGGTTTGATGTCAGAGTGTGCGCCGTTATCCACTGTGTTTGACGTCAGAGTGTGCGCCGTTATCCGCTGTGTTTGAAGTCAGAGTGCGCGCCGTTATCCGCTGTGTTTGACGTCAGAGTGTGTGCCGTTATCTGCTGTGTTTGACGTCAGAGTGTGCGCCGTTATCCGCTGTGTTTGATGTCAGAGTGTGCGCCGTTATCCGCTGTGTTTGATGTCAGAGTGTGCGCCGTTATCCGCTGTGTTTGATGTCAGAGTGTGCGCCGTTATCCTCCGGGTTTGATGTCAGAGTGTGCGCCGTTATCCACTGTGTTTGATGTCAGAGTGTGCGCCGTTATCCGCTGTGTTTGATGTCAGAGTGTGCGCCGTTATCCTCCGGGTTTGATGTCAGAGTGTGCGCCGTTATCCACTGTGTTTGACGTCAGAGTGTGCGCCGTTATCCGCTGTGTTTGAAGTCAGAGTGCGCGCCGTTATCCGCTGTGTTTGATGTCAGAGTGTGCGCCGTTATCCGCTGTGTTTGATGTCAGAGTGTGCGCCGTTATCCGCTGTGTTTGATGTCAGAGTGTGCGCCGTTATCCGCTGTGTTTGATGTCAGAGTGTGCGCCGTTATCCTCCGGGTTTGATGTCAGAGTGTGCGCCGTTATCCACTGTGTTTGACGTCAGAGTGTGCGCCGTTATCCGCTGTGTTTGAAGTCAGAGTGCGCGCCGTTATCCGCTGTGTTTGACGTCAGAGTGTGCGCCGTTATCCACTGTGTTTGACGTCAGAGTGTGCGCCGTTATCCGCTGTGTTTGACGTCAGAGTGTGCGCCGTTATCCGCTGTGTTTGACGTCAGAGTGTGCGCCGTTATCCACTGTGTTTGACGTCAGAGTGTGCGCCGTTATCCGCTGTGTTTGAAGTCAGAGTGCGCGCCGTTATCCGCTGTGTTTGACGTCAGAGTGTGTGCCGTTATCTGCTGTGTTTGACGTCAGAGTGCGCGCCGTTATCCGCTGTATTGTTTCACAATACAGATTGTATCAAAGCTGCTTCACAGTATCAATCAAAACAACTTAACAATGTTTGTTTATTACTGGAAAAAAGACATCCAAGTTTGGTAGAGCTGATCAATGGTATGATTGGTTAATTAATTTGAATATCCCCAACTGAGCAAGCCAAAGGCAACAGTGGCAAGGAACTGAAAAACTCCATCCAGTGACCTAATGGTGTCCTAAAACTCCATCAGATGACCCAATGGAGAAAAAAAAAACCTTGGGAGAACCCAGGCTCAGTCGGGGGCCAGTTCTCCTCTAGCATTTATGAACTAGAGGCCGAATTTACAGTAATTGTAAGATAAAAAATTTATATGAATGCCTGGCTAAATAGATGAGTCTTCAGTCTAGTTTTAAACTGGGAGAGCGAGTCTGAGCAACGAACAATATCAGGAAGGCTATTCCATTGCTTCGGAGCTAAATGTGAAAATGCTCTGCCTCCTTTGGTGGATCTGGATATCCTAGGAATGACCAGAAGCCTCGAATTTAGTGATCTTGAAGAGCGCGATGGATTGTAAGGCGATAGAAGATCCGTTAAATAGACTGGAGCTAAACCATTTAGAGCTTTATAAGTCAAAAGCAATACCTTGTAATTAATACGGAACTTTATAGGTATTGTGTTTTGTGCGCCGTTATACGCTGTGTTTGAACCGGTTATAACTTTTTGTTAGGCTTCTGATTGGCCAACGTGGTTTTACGGTTAGGGTTATATCGCCGCCTGCTGGTGTGGCATGCTCTTGACAGCGCCTGATAGCGTGTTTTTGCATTTTCATGTAGACGGAGATTTTTTTTTTTAACTGGGCACGTGTGGACGGGATTTTTTTTTTAAACAAAGGAGGAAAAAATACCGTGTCAATGTACATCACCAGAGGTCATATTTGGAAACACTCCACCGCTCTATAAACGGATAACTCCGTTTTATTAGCTGGTCTGATCCCTGTCATGTGAATTCAACATGGAGGGAATTTTCCTCTAATATTGAACCAAAAGAGAAAAGCTTGACAAACCTTTATCTTCCTTGCAAACAGGCTTTGTTTGCCTCTCTCTGTACATTAGAGGCTGTTGTGTTGTGCGTGAAAGCGAAATGATCACTGAGGTGTTGGTGGCTCATTTTTATCTTCCACAAATGAAGCTTCAGTGTAATAATTAGTATGTTATGGATCCGTGATTTGCTTTGCAACGACATTACTTCCTGCAAAAGCAAACCTGCATTATTTTCTTTTTGCTGCGGAAAACACAAAATAAGTTCCTTTGCAATGTCTCAGTTTTGTACTTTAAATTAAAGTTAGCGAGGTCCAATGTGTTTGGACCCCAACATTGTTCATAGTATCTTTGTTTGTGTTGCTCAGGAGAAAGTAAGGTCGTGTGTCCTGTCCACCAAAGCGTTTTTAGCCATCTGAAAACACTGCTGAAAACGCCTTGCTGCGGGCGCTTGAGAGTGATGCATATGTGCTATGAAACGAAATAACCACAGAACTGTATCTAATTTTGCAAATAGTTTGTTTCGGAATATAAAAATATTGACACAAGGTAACGTACTTGCTCTGGCACTAGTTTTGGATGAAGAGTGTCGTTGTCATTTGTTATCGTTGTACAAGCAGAATGTGACGGTTGTTTGGTGTGGTATTTTTCCCGCCCCTTCTCCTCTGTGATTGGGTGGCTGGGTGAAAAGTGACAATAATGAGCGCTGTTTTACACGTTTGAAAAATAAATAAATAAATAAATAAATAAATAAATGCACAAGCCTCGGGAGAAACGCTTTGGAACGACAATGTTTAAAGTGCCCCTTTTATGTTTTTCCGAATATTACCTTTCATGCTGGTGATATCATCTGACCAATCAGAGCAGAGTAGACGAAACACAACAGACTGGGTCATCTGATCAATCAGAGTTGAGTAGACCAATCACAACAGACTGGGCCGTCTCACCAATCAGAGCAGAGTAGACCAATCACAACAGACTGGAACATCTGACCAATCAGAGCAGAGTAGACCAATCACAACAGACTGGGCCATCTGACCAATCAGAGCAGAGTAGACCAGTCACAACAGACTGGGCCATCTGACCAATCAGAGCAGAGCAGAGTAGACCAATCACAACAGACTGGGCCATCTGACCAATCAGAGCAGAGTAGACCAATCACAACAGACTGGGCCATCTGACCAATCAGAGCAGAGTAGACCAATCACAACAGACTAGGCCATCTGACCAATCAGATCAGAGTAGACCAATCACAACAGACTGGGCCATCTGACCAATCAGAGCAGAGTAGACCAATCACAACAGACTAGGCCATCTGACCAATCAGAGCAGAGTAGACCAATCACAACAGACTGGGACATCTAACCAATCAGTGCAGAGTAGACCAATCACAACAGACTGGGTCATCTGACCAATCAGAGCAGAGTAGTCCAATCACAACAGACTGGGTCATCTGACCAATCGGAGCAGAGTAGTCCAATCACAACAGACTGGGTCATCTGACCAATCAGACCAGAGTAGTCCAATCACAACAGACTGGGTCATCTGACCAATCAGAGCAGAGTAGTCCAATCACAACAGACTGGGTCATCTGACCAATCAGAGCAGAGTAGTCCAATCACAACAGACTGGTCATCTGACCAATCAGAGCAGAGTAGTCCAATCACAACAGTCTGGGCCATCTGACCAATCAGAGCAGAGTAGACCAATCACAACAGACTGGGTCATCTGACCAATCAGAGCAGAGTAGACCAATCACAGCAGACTGGGCCATCTGACCAATCAGAGCAGAGTAGACCAATCACAGCAGACTGGGCCATCTGACCAATCAGAGCAGAGTAGACCAATCACAACAGACTGGGCCTTCTGACCAATCAGAGCACAGTAGGCTAACGGAAAGGAGGGCTTTAGAGAGATTGAATCTTCAAACTGCTTTGAACTAATCATTTGAGAATCTTTGATAAACGAGGTGATATTAAATGCATATTATGAGAAAGTTTAAGTTTTTTTTTACCTTGAATGCATGCAAACCTTTGCAGGAGACTCCTAAACAAAAGTAGGAACCTTTAAAATAGCAAAATAAGAGCACTTTAATGTAATCCAGACAGTTTTGTTTTTAGATTTGTTTGTTTTATAATTCTCATTTTTCTCAGTGCTGATTCTCAATGTTTGAACATACTTCTGTACAATTCAATTTAATGTAAAACCGCATAAATGAAAGGCCGCATAACAAATATTACCATGCAGAGCTCAACAATAAGGGTGACTCGGCCCCAGTGTGAATGCGTTTGGGATTGAACTGTCCTATAGGGTCAATGCTTATGTTCTCTCGCATTTGGTTCACTTCATTTTATTTTGTCAAGACACAAAGCAGCCCTGCTAGTATGTTTAATTGCTTCACAATTTGTATGATACAGTCGAACCAAAATGTATTCAGACACCTTCAACATTTCTCACATTATCACAGTTTATTCGCTATAGTTTAGAAAATGGTAATAAAATATGACAATATAACTCAGAGTTATCAAACCAGTTGATATTTCAGTGGTTTTGTCCTTCCTTCTGTTAGACTGTCTCACAGATGAATTATGTTGAATATCTGTCAGCTGTTCAATTTAACCACACAATTAGATAATACCAATTTAGGTCAACCAATTACCAAGCAATGCTTAATTTTGTTCAGTCTGTGGGGTAAAAAGTTTGCATTAGCAATTAAAGAAAAAACACAAGCAAAACATGGTCAGGTCAAAGTGTCGGAATAAGTTTTGGTCCCAAATTTGCATAAATTGTACTGGTAGTCCACTGTATAAAGAGTTTTGGGCTATAATATGTCACAGTTGACTTTATTTTGCTCTCTTACATAAATTAACTATAGTTTCCTGCACCAACTAGTAAAATAAATTATATCTGGTGTCTGAATAATTTTTGGTTTGACTGTATATCAGTATTTTTGCCTTATAGTTATTTAGGAATTGGGGTAGAAAATAAATAATGCGAAACAAAATATCATCATCTGAGTAAAGTACGACCAGGACTTGTTCTTGACCGTTAGCGAGACGTTCGCCTTTGAGATTCATTATTGTGTGGCGTAGACGTTTGCCATTTACCTGAAATAAGTCATATACAATAAAAAAAAGGGGTGAGCAAAAGTGAAGCATAATTCAAGGCAAATGTCGTCCGGCTAATGTGCTGCTGTTTGTTGGCACGACCCGGCAGCTTTCTGCGAGCTTTTAATTAGCTTTAATAACCATTTCAATTCCATTAGTGGATGCATCAAACAAGTCTACAGAGGACACACACACACACACACACACACACACACACACACACTGTTAATGCATTGCTGAGCTTCTGCCCATCAGTGCACTCAGAACACAGAACAACATTTGGTGTGCTCACATCAACCTTTGCTTTTTTCTGCTTGTCCTCCAGATAACCAATGTGATGGTGCCCTTCATGTTTAAATATGCGGTGGACGACCTGAACCAGATGTCGGGACACATGTTGAACCTGAGCGACGCGCCAAACACAGTGGCCACCATGGCAACGGCTATTCTGATTGGCTGTAAGTTCTGCCTGCTCCTGTTTGGCAGGTGTTTGACTTCATTTTGGGAAGTGTGCTGCATATTAAATGCCATCTGACCTTTCCTGCAAACTTTGTGTCAATATTGCTTTTTAGATTCATTGTAATGCGTTTTGTCATGCATGCGTCTGCTCTCGGTTCTAATGCAGTTTTTAATTTTGCATTTCATTGGCTCCTGACCAGAAAGAGTCCGATAACAGTACTTTAATTTTTGGTACTTGCCAAACATTTGCCTGTCACTCTTTTACCACAAATGTGTTCTATCATTTGAAACGCGCTAGTAGCAGCCTGACGTTATTAGCCACTTTACACGGCGGCTCGCTCTAACGTTAACCTAGATTATGTGCTATTAGTAGCCGTGTATCCAAGTGTTCGAGTGGAACACTTTCCTGCATGACATTTAACTTAACTTGCATTTCTGCAATACTATTACCAAGTAGGCCTATTTTATTTTGGTTAGCAGTCTTAATAAATAATGAAATGGTAGCAGTAACTGCACCCGTTTCTGAATATTATTTTAAATAGAGTACATAATGAATGAACAAAAATCACAATCATGACCATTGTAATTACAATTATTTTATAAATACAATTTAGTTATATTGCAAATGGAAGAAGAAATTGTGGCGTCCGGTGTTTCCAATATTGGCAGCTCCATTATAGCATATTGCGAGCATTATACTTTGCTGTAGATTAAAAAAAAAATATAAAAATATTTTTTAATTACTTCTGTTTCTAAATAAATAAAGCTATAATTTTTATTTTGTTATAAGTGACTTTGGAATTCTAACCATAAAGGAAAAAACTTTTTTTCATGCAGAACGAACCAATTTGTTTTTAAATCCCCAATTTTAGACAAATAACAAATACATTATAGCTTGAATACAAGTTTAAAAACAGCGCCACATGATACACATTATAATTAAAGTCCCCCTGTGGTGAAAATCAAGTTTTTAATGTTGTTTATATGTGTATGTGGTGTTTTTGATATGCTTTAAGACAAACCATGTGTAAGTTCATAAGTCGACAGCATTGCTGAGTATTTTCTCCTTAAAACTGCAGTGAACCAAAGACAGTCTCAAAAACACGGTTTGAAATCGCTGGTGTTTCTGACGTCACAAACGACCTTGTAACCAATCAGATCAACGTGTGATCGTCAACCAGTGGATCTCTGAGCTGAGTGAGTGAGTGGAGGTTGGGTTCATTTGCATATTCATAGAACCGCGCATACTAAATGAGGCGAGGGTGTCGAGTTACATTCAGGAGATTTTAAGACATGAAGACATTTTTTCAAGGAAAAAACGCTTAAATGTAATTTTGGTGATCAAAGATGAGTTTTAAGGGATACATTGATTGACTACAGGGGGACTTTAAGTAAATTAAACTTATCATGAAATGTGTCTACTTAGGCGATACCGCCAAAAAGAAAGAGAAAACTTCAGACCTTATGAAAAAAAATAGGCAAATTGCTGTGTGACATCAACATGCAATTGTCATTCTTACAATCACCAAATTGGATCTGTTCTGTTCAATTGGCTTCAACAGTTCTCCTCACGAAACGAAATTCATTTCAAACACAAATTCGATAAGAACAGTGTAGAAATTACTCACATAACAGCAAAACTAACCTAAAAGCTCAAACTAACCAAAGTAAAACCTTTGACGGTTCAATCATTAAATTAAACTAAATGAATCGCAGGCTATCATTAGATAAAGTGCAGCCAAACTTAACATGTGTGTGTTTATGTCGGAAGTGTTGTCTCCAGCAGGGACAGGGCTTGGGTTGGTGATATAATCGAATATTGCAATATTTTTTAAGGCGATTATCGTATTTTTTTACTTATCGCCCGGCCCCAAGTCAGAGTTTGCCTTTGTTGAAGTTGTCAGTGTGTGCCACCGAACACACTGGAGCCCAAGTGCATGTTTAAATAAAGATAAACCAAGATAATGACTAATGGTAATGCTAAACACTTAGCAAGTCATTGTGTCTTAAAATGAAAATTCACTGTCTTCCCATAAATGTATTTTAATGAGAGCCATTAGGTCCTGTGCACACAGACCATTAAATGCTTCTCCGTGCGGCTGCTTGTGTGATTAGTGTGCGCTGCAAGGCACAGATTATCTGTGCAGAATTTGTGTTGATTGATATTGTACTCGAGGCACTTCATTCTGAAGCTGAGAATGTGATGCACTTAGAGCGGGTTTGTATGCCACAATCGGATGTTCTGGTCCAGTTCATTTTTGACCCTTGAAATCTCAGTTCTCGCATAATTGAAAAAATTAACTAATTTAATGATCATAAACCACCCCTTTGTAATTACACAGCTTTGGGGTCAAGTGTCCCTAAATTCTTAACTTTTTTTTATTTACAAAATAAAATCTTATTTACATGCATCTAAATCAACTGACAAGCTAACCTCATTGGTCGACTAGTAGATTGTTGGATGACTAGTCAACCATCTTGACGCATCCATAATAAGCGTGAGCTGTATAGAAGAGTATTTACTTATTAGTAATACTTATTAGTCCTTTTTTCGTAAGGGGGATTTCACACTGGCAGTTTAGTTCGGAACGGGGCACGGTTCGCATGAAAAATCGCTAAGTGAACACTGTCATGGGACCCGGGTGCGCACTGGGGTACCGAACCCGAGACTACCTGGAGGAGGTGGTCTGAGTTCAGTTGCTCCAGAACCGCCGCGGTTCGCGTGAATGTAAAAGCAGAACAAACGCGCTCGCGCTCGGACCGCAGCAAACGAGCCCGGTGTAAAAGCCCCCTTATTCGAAGTTCAAAATAAGGAAGAACAGCTGTGAGCGGCGTTTAGATGAGTATGTAAATATGCGGCGTGTGCTTTCCTACAGTTCAGAAAGCATCTGATCACAGCGATGTTTAAATGTTTGCAACAGCTCTGCAATTCGACTATCTATTCAAGTCATGTTTATTATGGGGCTTTATATAATACAGATTGCTTTGGAGCAGTGTTACAGTTTTAAACCTAAAGAACAGTCAGTGTTGAAAAGGTCTTCAATTTCAGGAATCACAATTTAATTTATAAATATAACTTCAACTATAACGCTGTCCTCCAGTGTGTTCCTGTTTTAACCTGTTACCAGTAGTGTAGTCATTCTGGACAAGTCATTAGCCACGTTTCCATTTACCCTTCAAATTGCGCAAATTGAAATTACGATTTGAAAATACGCCCAAAACAAGTCAATTTTGCAAAAACTCCCATTTATCGCTAAAACGTTTTTACGTTCGCATGAGGTGGTTTTTCAGACAGGTCGAAAAAGGAATATTTCGCAAAACTGCAATGGAAACAGTTTTTGTGCATTTACAGGTCACCTGACGTACGTAACAGTCCATCATTCTTTAAAGATGACGCTGTATGTTCGGACAGAAGACGAGACCGAGTTCTTCATTAAACTCATAAAAAACTAAAGAATTACAGGAATACTGGGCTGCGTTCAGCCCCGACAAAACGTTGCACCACGTTTTTTTAAACAGAACTGGTGATGCGTTGAACACATTGTTCTGATGATGCAAGAGTTGCAACTATGGCAGCTGAGAAGGCCATTCTTTGTGTTCTTTAGGGCTGGCTTCTAATAGTCGAGGATTCGACGATTCGATTCGGAGAGGTCTGATTCGACTATGAACCTCATAGTCGAATAGTAGGGAAGTGTTATGTAACCATAGGGGTGTGACGGTTATTATGTAACCATGAGACCGACGGTTATAGGTGAACACCGTCATTAGAACTCTATAACCGCCAAAACCGTGCTATTAAAATATTTTTTTTATCATAGAGAATGTTTAAATACTAATATCAGCTTACAAGGGAAACGGAGGCGGTGTAAGAGGTACTTCGGAGGCTGAGTGCTGGAGATGATTCGGGAGAGGTCTGTGCACCTTTACCGATCAGAGCGCGCGCTGACACGGAGTAAAGCCTTGTTTATACTCGACGCGTCCGCACGAGCGCGAAGGTGCGCACGGCAAAAAATTCCGCATTGGGTGCGCAAGACCGGCAAGACCCCATTTCGCTTGGCTGTGTGCACGGCTTCTTTTGTAACAGCGCGCGCGACACCGCATCCGAGGATGAACGACTTCAAGCCGAATCTGCCCGAGCATGTATACGTCTCACCGCACCGGCACCCAGTTTGCGCGTCTAAATTGCAAAGTTTTTTTGTTAAGGTTTTGTTTACTGAGTGTGATTTATTTAAAACAAAGCACGTTCATTGCAACGTTTTTTTGTTAAGGATTAATTTAATGGAAAGCACATTCACTTCTAGTTGTCTTGCTGTTCATTTTAAATAAACGTAGAGCGAGTTGTCCTATCACAAACGAACAGTTATTCAACCGAACGTCTAGCTGCTATAAAAAAAAGTAAAAAAAAAAAGGTTCGACTCTCAGTCGACTACGGCAAAATCTAACGAATCAGATTCGACTCTGAAAATCCTTAGTCGAAAACAGTCCTAGTGTTCTTTGTGAAGAATTTTCGGAGCCTGATGAAGTCGGTCTAAATATGTGTTTAATACTACAAAATATGCCCGATGTTACAGTTACTGCACTTGCCGCCCAGAACACAAGAGAACATCCCAATCGAGTGAAGGGATTTGTGGAAACTGAAATGGAAGCACACATCTTACCTAATTCAGACTAAAACACATCTATTTAGCCTCACATACTGACTTTATCTGTAGTTCATACTGTTTTAATACCCTGTATTTTCTTTCTCATTTTTAGGAAAAGCACTTAATTACCATTGTTTATTTGTATACCAAATGTCATACACTTGCAATGAAGCTAAAAATATAAACAACTACATCATTATGTTGATATCCTATATTTTTACAATAAAACTTACGACAAACATGTCTTCTAATATCCTCAGTTGTTGCGTATACCGAGCTGTATCGAACACATTTGTTAATGACTTTCCTTGAACCCATTGTGCGAGTTCACTTTAATACCGCGTGCTTTATATACATGTTGCTGCTGATTGGACTGCAGTTCTGACACACCCACCAAACAAGAGAAAGCGTATCTCAAACCCCGTTACACACCGGTGCACGCCGTTTCCAGGAAACATGACGTTCAACCCGGAAACCGTAGAAAAACGTTGCGCACCATTTTGAACTTGAACGTGCCCCTGGATTCTAAACAACAAAGAAATGCCACAATTTATCAAGACCTTGAAGCAGATATGAGGGCGAAACACTTCAAACGTCTTCTCCCCAGTATAAGGGGCTTTTCTTGCCATTAAAGCTTGTATAATACTAGGCGTCTCCTTCCATTAACAATAATGGCTAGTGCGGCTTAACAAAGACCAAAAACCTTTTCCACCTGGTATTAAGACGAGTTTTGGTCGATCGGATCACAAGTGGATGAAGCTAAACACAGGTGTAAATGGGGTCTAAAACATTTTGAGCTTGTTCACCACTTCCAGAGGTAGTCGAAAACGGACGGATTGCTTTCGTAGTGTAAACACTCGTGTGGTCAAATGCGTTCAAACAGCCACTAAAGACCGTTTACTCTCCGCCTACTGACGCGTGTTCGTCGCGGTCTTGCGGCTAACCGAGCATAAACAAAAACTGCACCTCTCCGTGTGCTTTTCCTTTGTCTCAGGTTGCGTGAGCTTATTTCGTCTATTAGATCGAAAGATCTGAAAAAACACATACATTTACCCGGCCATAGACCCTCCCCTTGGAAAAATCAGGACAGTGAATGTGTCTCCCTCGTCTACTTGTGATCCGATCGACCAAAATGCACATTAATACCGGGTGTAAACAGGGCCTCTAATACCTTAAAATGAGTGGTTAAACATACTATGCAGGTGAGGTAAGTTTACAGTATGCCCACCTCCCATGTCACTACAGCACCACTGCCTATTACGCAATCGTCATGGACCGATGTCAGTTCAGAGGTGTTTAAATGCCGGTGCAAAGTTTTTCGGAAAGTTTGCAATGAGGAGCTGATTTGAACCATCATCACAACTCCAAATTAACTTGGAAAGCTGCTTTACAGTAGGGGCATGTAATTCATCGAAATGGTAATGAAATCACGATGTGACCATGCTTTATTTCTAAGCCGCAGAGAACAGAACAGAGCGGGTTCAACATGGAAGAAAGCACAGAAACGGGGAAGGCATTCAGGCCAAAAATTGCCAAAAATTAAAAATCTACATCCGTGGTTTGGGAATATTTAGGATACAGGAGAGATTATGTACTCTGGCAAAACAGAGTGGGTCATTCACTCAGAACACGTATTGCAGTTAAAAACACGAGATGCAGGTCCTGAGAAATAGTGTTGTCAAAATTGTGATTAAAATTATAATTGCAATATGGAGCAAAAAAAACATAATAGTTGTATTTTTTTTGTTTGTTTTTTTTCATATTGCACAGCCCTACTCTACAGTGAGTCAGATATACTTCTGGGTCGAGAAGAGTTTAAACTGCACCCATATGTGATGGGATGTTGGCTGGTTTAATGAGGCTCTTGAGTGAAGAAGTGCACTGTTGTCTATGACTGTGAATATATTCCCTGAAGCTTGTTAACATGCATACATGCAACGTTAGGCTCTCCATAGTTGTCATTAACGGGCTTAAGAGTGCCACGACTGCCTCCAATATATTAGGATTCATTAGAGGCAGTCGTCTCTATGCCAGTCGCAGTGACTCCCTCTGTTTATCCAGCAACTACGTAAATGAACTGGCACACACTTCATGCTGTTTTTCTTTTCTGTACTCTTACGTTTTTATTCTGTTGGCTGTACTTCATTGAAAGTGTACGTGTGTGTGTTTTCAGACGGTGTTTCCCGTGCCGGAGCGGCTCTCTTCAATGAGCTGAGGAACGCAGTGTTTGGGAAAGTGGCTCAGAGCTCCATCAGGAGGATAGCCAAGAACGTCTTTCTCCATCTCCATAACCTGGATCTGGGCTTCCACCTGAGCAGGCAGACAGGAGCGCTGTCCAAAGCTATTGACCGCGGCACGCGAGGAATTAGCTTCGTGCTCAGTGCTCTGGTCTTTAACCTGGGGCCTACGCTCTTTGAAATGATACTAGTCAGCAGCATTTTGGTAAGTCCAAATGAAATCCTCATATAAAGCCACAGTTTTACCACTCAATTATGTCTGTTCTTGGAGTCTTGGACACAAAATGAAGAGCACTCCCCTTTAACTTGGGTAAAATGGCTTGTTGCTTTCATAATACAACATTGATAGGATAAAAGAGGACAGTGTTCAAAAAGTGCATTCATTGCTGCTGTTGATTATTCTATATGCACCGTAATTTTAGCAGATGAAAATATTCAGCCGGATACATTTAATTTCTGACCAAAACTGTTTTGGAGGGCCGATATAATTGACGCATGACTAAAAGGGACTTGTCTACCTAGGGTTGGGTATTGTTTGAATTAGAGCAATTTCAATTCCAATTCTGCTTATCGACTCGATTCTTATCAATTCCCAGTTTCGATTACAATATGGTAAAAAAAAATGTCAAACATGGATATCAAACATGTATTCTGTCTTTTTGCAAAACATTCTGTGTCAGCTGAATACCATAAACAAAAAACAGCAGCGTAAAGACCAATTAAGTAAAACTAGACTAACTCAAAAAGACAGTACAGTCAGTAGGGGTGGAACGGTACATGTATTCGTATTGAACCGAAACGGTATGGGCGTCACGGTTCGGTGCACAAATTTACACTGAGAATACACTGTATAAAAATAAATAAAACTCGCGTGCAAATTAATTAATGTAATGCGGATCTACTGTTAGATACGCGGGTTCTTTAGGGACACATAATCTGTACCATCGGCTTAGCTCTGAACGCGCGTTCACTTCAAACGTTGGCTATATACGCGCGTCCTATTCGCTCTGGACTAGCGTCGAATTAGACGCGAAATTGACTCTCTATTCGTGTTAGGTGTGACCGCATAATGAACAGGCTGCGATGTCAAGATTTCAATGCTGGAGTGTGTGTGTGTGTGTGTGTGCGCGAGAGAGAGAGAGAGAGTGTCGCGGGCGCAATCGAACTGTGTGTGTGTGTGTGTGAGAGAGAGAGAGGCGCGGGCGCGATCGAACAGTGGAAACATAAAACATACTCTGTCATTTTGCTCATACAGATTATTAAACCTGCAAAGTGTTTACTTATATTTGTGTGTACACTCGCAAAAAAACACAACATTGTGCTTTTGTCACACTGTAAACTCTTGTCAAACTGTAACCTACAACTGTCACCCAACCAAAATCACACACACACACACACACACACACACACACACACACACACACACACACACACACACACACACACACACACACTGTTTTAAAAGCAAAACATATTTATCCAACTCCATTTCAAAACAGTCTGTGGGTCCCATCTTTTGGACATTCATCATATCGCATTGGTTTCCATTTCTTGTCCTCGGAGCGCTAATCTTACACATTCTACATTGATTAAAAAAGAAAATCGAATGTGTCTTTAATGGTAGTATTATTTTATACAGAAATCCATTATAATTCAGATGAGAATAATGTTACATTGTCAATTAATAATGTTAATTAAAATTAAGGAAAACAAATATATTGATCTGAAATATAGCAAAATAATTTTACATTAATTCAGGTACAATTACCAAACATATCGCAAGGTCTTTTTGTCTTTTTATTAATTTAATTAATAAACTAATTATATAAAACTATTGTCAGTGCACTACAAATAAACTGGTTCTATGCCTTTATTAATAAAACTTATTTAAAAAATACAATGCCTTCTGCATTTTTGTTTTGCTTTTCCCTCCATTGTACCGAAATCGTACCGAACCGTGATGTCTGAACTGAGGTATAAACCGAACCGTGACTTCTGTGTACCGTTCCACCCCTATAATACACTAACAACAAATAAGCAAATTAGCAATAGCACAACTAAATACAACTGGTTCAAGAATTGAAATCAAATGTAAAATAACCCTGCATAGTTTCCTTTTTATAAATAAAATATAGATTAATCCTCATTAAAGTTACAGTAGTTATTCAGTCAAGATCAGGGAGTGATTTTTTTTTTTCTTCTTGATTAACATTAATGACACTGATGGCAGCAGGAATATTAGGCTGCTGTCACTTTAAAGGGGTGGTTCAGGATTTTGGACATCGGGCCTCATTTTTCAAGTTAGCCTGAGTGTTGTTTATCAGTGGAGACAGTTTTCAAAGATTTTCATCCAGTCGTTCCGGTTTCATAGTTCGCCGGTCCTAGGCTAGCGCGAGTCAACGGTAACTGCTAGCCTGCCATTAAAAACAGTTTTACCCACTCCACAGTACACCAAAAGCAAATACATTATAACGCCAGACTATTGATGTAAATGTCTGTTGAGAGAATAATGTTAGAAATCAAACTACTCTTGCATCTCAATGATCGCATTGCAATAATTATACTTTGTTCCCTGTATTTATTAGCACAGTCTACAGCAGCGGCGGAGCGATTAAGTTACCTAGGCGGTAGTGAGAGAGAGAGGTAGAGAGAGAGAGGTAGAGAGAGAGCTAGAGAGAGAGAGCTAGAGAGTAGAGATGCACCGATTACAATTTTCTAGACCGATCCCGATTCCGATTTTTCCTTGAGTTTGACCTGCCGATACCGATTTTAGCGGATTACGATTTTTTTTTTTTAAACCACTTTACAGCACACACAAATATTTATTTTCTACCTTCTCTTTAATAGAACATTTTGCATAGAACATTGTTTGATCAGATAATCGCTATAAAATAGAACTATATAAATGACTCCTAGTGTGGGAAATTCTCACACATCTAAAGTGCAGTGTTATGGAAGAACCATTTCCTTTTCACATCCAATATCCAATAATTTTTTTTTTTATATATTTAGCAAACTAAACTTCTGTATGAAAACAGGTAATGGCAATAAAATAACATATAAATAACAAATAAAAATTCAATAAATATAGCCTTGCAGTATAAAGATATTTATCTCTCTCTCTCTCTCACACTCACACACACACACACACACACACACACAGGCCTATTGCAATCACTTGTATCAATGGCAAGTTATATTTCTCAAGCAGTTCTTCTCTCATCTGACACATGTCCAGCCAAGCTAAACAGGACAAGTGGAGCATGTGCAGGGAAACAATTAAATAATAATAAAAACAAGTTTAAATGGGTAAATTTTCTATAAATATTTTTGAATCTTCATTTTCTTTCTGACATAGCCTAGCCTACTTCAGTTCTTGTTAAAACACACCAGCCATGCAAATTCTTTGCATTTTGGGCACTTTTTGGATGAAATAATATTTATTTTTTCCATCAAAAGTGTGCTTTCACTTAAATTGAGCGCAGCAAAAATAGATTCGGCGCCGAAACCCGCGCTTCACTGTTGCTCACGCGACGCTCACGCGCTGCTCCCGGTGTGAAAGCACTCACTGATTAACATGCACGCCGAACAAAAAGGTTTCCTACATGTGCGCGTTCCGTGTGCACGTGTGATGCTGATGTTAATCATGCGGCGCCCGAGTGCATTTGACCGGCATAAAATCGGATTATGTCAGACTGACCGGCCGGTCGCCGATCATGGCCGATCACGTGAAAACCGGTCGATTCCGGTCACCAGCCGATCAATCGGTGCATCTCTACTAGAGAGAGAGAGCGAGAGAGGTGGAGAGAGGTGGAGAGAGGTGGAGAGAGGTGGAGAGAGGTGGAGAGAGGTGGAGAGAGGTGGAGAGAGGTAGTGAGAGAGAGAGAGGTAGTGAGGTAGTGAGAGAGAGAGGTAGAGAGAGAGCAGTGTTGTAATGTAACGGAGTACAAATACTTCGTTACTGTACTTAAGTAGAAATTTCACGTATCTGTACTTTACTTCGCTATTTAAATTTGTCAACTTTCACTTTTACTCCACTACATTTCCTAGATAAAATATATACTTTTACTCCGTTATATTTCCACGAAGAATCTTCGTTACTCGTTGCTACAAAATAAAATCAGAAGAAATGTGTGCGACTGCAATAAGGGAGGTTTGGCGAATCACTGCTCCTGGATTGCATTACGCACGCTCTATTTCAGCGTAATGCTTGTTTGTTGCCAAAGGAGGAGGAAGCACAACTGAAACCGCCATGGAAGCACCTACTGGAGGACCGGGGGGAAACTCCTTTTCCTTGATTTACTGAAGCCTATGTGTAAAACGCATTTGCAGCTGCACAGCTAGCACATTGAGCATCTAGCTCACTCATCGGCTGTGCTGCGGCAACTGCATATCCAATGGCGCGGGCGCCTCTGACGTGCGACCAATGAGCTAGCCCCACGTCAGAGCCTGCCAAGGGGGCGTGGCCTTAGCCTATAATAGTCCCCTGAATTCGCCATTATAGCAGGTTTAACCTATGGGTTTAACGACTGAAGCGACAACTCGCCAGATTACTATAGTGCGGCCGGCTACGCAATACTCGTTCCTTCTCTCCTTTGGAACGGCCACAATAAAGTTCACAATTAAAGTTCTAACCGCTTGCTTTAAAAAAAAAAACTTTTTACTTTTACTTCAAATACTTAAGTACATTAAATATGAGAAAATTACTTTTGATACTTAAGTACAGTATATATCAGATACTTTAAGACTTTTACTTAAGTAATATTCTAAAAGGTAACTTTCACTTCTACCAAAGTCTTTTTCTAGGACGATACTTGTACTTTTACTCAAGTATTGCTTTCTAGTACTTTATACAACACTGAGAGAGAGAGAGAAAGAGAGAGGTATATGATTTGATCAGCACCATGTATAAAAACAATACATGTGCTGTAAAAATAGGGAATTAACGAACAGAATTTTTCTCCCAACAACGAGGAGTCAGAAAAGGTTGCCCATTGAGCCCCACTCTATTTAACATTGATATAAACGAATTAGCCAAAGCCTTAAATAATTCCACGGCCCCCGGCCCAACCCTGACTGAATCAGAAGTTAAATGTCTCCTCTTTGCAGATAATTTAGTCCTTCTGTCAAAAACAAAAGAGGGACTACAGCAGCTCCTCGACGTCGTAGAGACATTCAGCCAAACGTGGGCTCTCAAAATTAACCTCACAAAAACTAAAATAATGATTTTTCAAAATAGATCCAGGTGTAGGGAAAGTAAATGCATCTTCAGAACATGAAACCAAGTCCTCCAATACACCCACGAATACACATATCTGGGACTAAAACTGAGTTCGACAGGGAACTTTAATCTGGCTGTGAATGAACTGAAGGCGAAAGTGATGAGGGTCTTCTACATGATTAAAAATACTATTCGACATGAAATTCCAATTCAAACTTGGCTAAAAATCCTAAAAGCAATAATTGAACCAATTGCTCTGTATGGCAGCGAGATATGGGGACCTCTAAAAGCACAAGATTTCTCAAAATGGGAAAAAGAGGAAATTGAAACTCTGCATACTCAAATTTGTAAAAGCATCCTAAAAGTAAACAGAGCGACACCAAACAACTCTTGCAGAGCTGAATTTGGACAATACCCCCTATTGATCAGTATCCAAAAAAGAGCTATAAAGTTCTACCAGCACCTGAAGCGCAGTGACCCGGAGCGCAGTGACCCGAGCTCATACCAGGCCGCAGCCCTGCAGCGTCAGGAGCAGAACCGGCCCCGGAGCGCAGTGACCCGAGCTCATACCAGGCCGAAGCCCTGCTGCGTCAGGAGCAGAACCGGCCCCGGAGCGCAGTGACCCGAGCTCATACCAGGCTGAAGCCCTGCAGCGTCAGGAGCAGAACCGGCCCCGGAGCGCAGTGACCCGAGCTCATACCAGGCCGAAGCCCTGCAGCGTCAGGAGCAGAACCGGCCCCGGAGCGCAGTGACCCGAGCTCATACCAGGCCGAAGCCCTGCTGCGTCAGGAGCAGAACTGGCCCTGGAGCGCAGTGACCCGAGCTCATACCAGGCCAAAGCCCTGCGCTGTCAGAAGCAGAACCGGCCCCGGAGCGCAGTGACCTGAGCTCATACCAGGCCGAAGCCCTGCGCTGTCAGAAGCAGAACTGGCCCCGGAGCGCAGTGACCTGAGCTCATACCAGGCTGAAGCCCTGCGGTGTCAGGAGCAGAACCGGCCCCGGAGCGCAGTGACCTGAGCTCATACCAGGCTGAAGCCCTGCGGTGTCAGGAGCAGAACCAGCCCCGGAGCGCAGTGACCCGAGCTCATACTAGGCTGAAGCCCTGCGGTGTCAGGAGCAGAACCGGCCCATGAGTGCAGTGACCCGAGCTCATACCAGGCCGAAGCCCTGCGGCGTCAGGAGCAGAACCGGCCCCGGAGCGCAGTGACCCGAGCTCATACCAGGCCGAAGCCCTGCGGTGTCAGGAGCAGAACCGGCCCCGGAGCGCAGTGACCCGAGCTCATACCAGGCCGAAGCCCTGCGGTGTCAGGAGCAGAACCGGCCCCGGAGCGCAGTGACCCGAGCTCATACCAGGCCGAAGCCCTGCGGTGTCAGGAGCAGAACCAGCCCTGGAGCGCAGTGACCCGAGCTCATACCAGGCCGAAGCCCTGCGGTGTCAGGAGCAGAACCGGCCCCGGAGCGCAGTGACCCGAGCTCATACCAGGCCGAAGCCCTGCGGCGTCAGGAGCAGAACCGGCCCCAGAGCGCAGTGACCCGAGCTCATACCAGGCCGAAGCCCTGCGGTGTCAGGAGCAGAACCAGCCCCGGAGCGCAGTGACCCGAGCTCATACTAGGCTGAAGCCCTGCGGTGTCAGAAGCAGAACTGGCCCATGAGTGCAGTGACCCGAGCTCATACCAGGCCGAAGCCCTGCGGCGTCAGGAGCAGAACCGGCCCCGGAGCGCAATGACCCGAGCTCATACCAGGCCGAAGCCCTGCGGTGTCAGGAGCAGAACCGGCCCCAGAGCGCAGTGACCCGAGCTCATACCAGGCCGAAGCCCTGCGCTGTCAGAAGCAGAACCGGCCCCGGAGCGCAGTGACCCGAGCTCATACCAGGCCGAAGCCCTGCGCTGTCAGAAGCAGAACCGGCCCCGGAGCGCAGTGACCCGAGCTCATACCAGGCCGAAGCCCTGCGCTGTCAGAAGCAGAACCGGCCCCGGAGCGCAGTGACCCGAGCTCATACCAGGCCGAAGCCCTGCGCTGTCAGAAGCAGAACCGGCCCCGGAGCGCAGTGACCCGAGCTCATACCAGGCCGAGGCCCTGCGGTGTCAGAAGCAGAACCGGCCCCGGAGCGCAGTGACCCGAGCTCATACCAGGCCGAAGCCCTGCGGTGTCAGGAGCAGAACCGGCCCCGGAGCGCACTCACAGCTGATGCTCAAACTACAGCCAGACCAGCACAGCACTCTGGCCAAACCAAATTATACAATTACAAAAAATAAATTACATTAACTATTGGAAAGATGCTACTAAATCACAAAAGAAGATGGAACTCTATTTACTCCTGAAAATAGACTATAAACCAGCAGAATACCTGAGCTGTGTGAAAGAGCATAAAGTGAGAAAGACCCTAACCAGATACAGGCTGAGTGACCACAGTCTGGCTGTAGAGAGAGGACGGCACAGGCAGAGATGGCAGCCGAGAGAGCAGAGACTGTGTGTGTGTGTGTGTGTGTGTGTGTGTGTGTGTGTGTGTGTGTGTGTGTGTGTGTGTGTGAGAGAGAGACCACGGTCTGGCTGTAGAGAGAGGACGGCACAGGCAGAGATGGCAGCCGAGAGAGCAGAGTGTGTGTGTGTGTGTGTGTGTGTGTGTGTGTGAGAGAGAGACCACGGTCTGGCTGTAGAGAGAGGACGGCACAGGCAGAGATGGCAGCCGAGAGAGCAGAGACTGTGTGTGTGTGTGTGTGTGTGTGTGTGTGTGTGTGTGAGAGACCACGGTCTGGCTGTAGAGAGAGGACGGCACAGGCAGAGATGGCAGCCGAGAGAGCAGAGACTGTGTGTGTGTGTGTGTGTGTGTGTGTGTGTGTGTGTGTGTGTGTGTGTGTGTGTGTGTGTGTGTGTGACCGACCACGGTCTGGCTGTAGAGAGAGGACGGCACAGGCAGAGATGGCAGCCGAGAGAGCAGAGACTGTGTGTGTGTGTGTGTGTGTGTGACCACGGTCTGGCTGTAGAGAGAGGACGGCACAGGCAGAGATGGCAGCCGAGAGAGCAGAGACTGTGTGTGTGTGTTTGTGTGTGTGTGTGTGTGACCACGGTCTGGCTGTAGAGAGAGGACGGCACAGGCAGAGATGGCAGCCGAGAGAGCAGAGACTGTGTTCACTGTGCTCTCAGAGAGAGGTGGAGACAGAAGAACACTTCCTCATACACTGCGATCACTATCACAGCATTAGATCAGACTATTTCACTAGATTCCAACAGCTAGAACCACATTTTATGGCATTGCCAAATTCAGAAAAATTAATTCATATTTTGGGAGAAAACTCTTGCTCAATCACAACAGCAGCAAAGTATATAACAGCCTGCCACAAACTACGAGAGTCAGCCAGTGGACAAAACTAAAGTCTGAATGTTGGTTCAAAACTGTTTTTGTTTTTTGTGTTTATTTTCATTTTGATATATAAAAATGTTATGTATTCATGCATTTGTTTACATTATTAATTTATTGATTTTTTGTTCATTGCCTATGTAATGGCCAATGCTTTGGCAATACTGTATAAGTCATGCCAATAAAGCTCATTTGAATTTGAATTTGAGGTAGAGAAGAGGGTAGAGAGAGGAGGGTAGAGAGAGTGCTACTAACCGGAGCAAAGTAAAATTCTGCCGCTGCTGAGAAACTAGTTCCTGTAAATGCAATGCGATCATTGAGATGCAAGAGTAGTTTGATTTCTAACATTATTCTCTCAACAGACATTTACATCGATAGTCTGGCGTTATAATGTATTTGCTTTTGGTGAACTGTGGAGTGGGTAAAACTGTTTTTAATGGCAGGCTAGCAGTTACCGTTGACTCAGTATGACCCTTATATGATTAAATCTGAGAGGTTGATCACTCCTCCATAGGCTGCCTAAGGGAATGAAACTTGACGGCCCAGAAAGTCATTAAAGAAAATGTTTAAATATTCCATGTCACAACAGTGGCTCAACTATAAGTTTATCAAGCGACGAGAATACTTTTTGTGCGAAAAAACAAAGCCTGTGCGTCGTGGAAATCTCTTGAAGTCTCGTTTCAGGCCTACAAGGAAGAAAAGGAATAGTCGAATAAAGTCGTTATTTTTGTTTGTTTTTTCGCACAAAAAGTATTCTCGTCGCTTGATAAACTTATAGTTGAGCCACTATTGTGACATGGAATATTTAAACATTTTCTTTAATGACTTTCTGGGCCGTCCGGTGTCATTCCCTTAGGGAGCCTATGGAGGAGTGATCAACCTCTCAGATTTAATCATAAATATCTTCATTTGTGTTCCGAAGACGAACGAAGGCCTTACGGGGTTGGTACAGCATGGGGGTGAGTAATTAATGACTTCATTTTCATTTTTGGGTGAACTAACCCTTTAAGACATGAGAGACTGTTTACAAGGATATTTTGGCAATTTTGTGTCTATTTGTCCGTTCAAACGCAAGAATACGTGACAGAGGAATCAATTCAGTATTTGTGCATTATGTGAGAGGCCGATAGCCGAAATTGCAATAAGCAACATTTACAAAATATCCAGTTAATGCGTGGTCAGCATTTTACACCCGCTTGAATACGGTTTACCAAAAAAATATACTGAGACGAATCTGCTTTATACATGTAATTTTCCTTCAGTTGTTGCAGTTTAGTCTATAAAGCTTGGAGAGTCTTTAAAACTGAGTAGTAGTTGGAGATAATCAGCAGGACAAGCATTTCACTTGTGACATAAAACACTTTGAGCTTGTTAACTAGAACACTACAACTATAGATAGTCAAATACAGTTTTTATGATGATATGCACTGTCTTTATTTTCAGTGGATATTCCTGTACTAAATTAGTACTCAGGGTACATTACGGCATGTTTTCTATGTACGACGTTCTCAATATAATTCATAATCCCACGTTTATAATGAACAACGCGTTATGGTTATTGTGTTATTGTGTTACAAACGGTGTACGCCAGCAGAACAGAGAGGCGGGGTGAGCAAAGCTCATTATCGTTTAAAGGCATATGCACTGAAACGGCGTGCTGAAAACAGAGCTGTTTTTGACCAGGTAAAATAAGTGTTTTCTTACAATACTAATGAGAATTTTTAATTAAAGTATATTACAAACTTTTAATTTATACCCTAAAGAATCATATTAGCTTGTACAAAAATGGCATTATATGACTCCTTTAACATCATGTGACACAGATCATGTGAAGCGCACACATCCAAAGTCATGTACAGCATGAGGTCATTGAAATACAGTCACTGGAGGTATTAACGCCAGGACCTTGATAATCTTGTATGGTCAGTCCCTCCAGAAAAACGAGATTATGGCATAATCAGCCAAAGTCTGCATATTTATGCGGGGGCCGCATTTTTTCAAATACGCATAAATTGGCAATTTCCGTGCAAAATATTGCATGATTTCATAATCCTCGCATTTTTGTTGCAAAAAGTCACATATATCTTTGCAGAAAGCTGGAAAATGTTGCGTTTGCTTCACACAAGAGCAGCCATTTCCCCCTGTTGCCATGGGAACGTTATGAAGTGATGTAATTACGCGACGTGAACATCATCGAAAAGCTGTAAAACAGGGGCACATTTAAATTTTTTTTATATTTTATTTATTCGTTTTTACAGAAGTTGTAGCATATTCCTCTAGTAAAGCTACAGAACTTGTTTGACTCATCAATGTTTTGTAAGTTTGATGTGTTTATTAAGGTCTGAACTAAAACAAAATGAGAACTGAAATATTCCAGCACTTTCTGTGATGTATATGCTTGCTTATCATAGGAAGTAATAAGAAATGACTCTTTACAGTAAGGTAGTAGCCTAGTGAGAACAGGGTTTTGGGGGGGATCACTTTTTTTTTTTTTTTTCTCTCTTTCATCAAACCGCAGTTTTTGCAAGTTCCCGCAATTTCATCACATAAAATTGCATAAATATCCCGCATATTCCATCGCATTTTAAAAAAACGGGCCGCATGATCAAGGATTTTTGCCCGCAACAATCGCAAAAAAACTCTGCGTTTTTCTGGAAGGACTTTCCCACATGTGCCTGATGTTTACATCCACAGGTTGATTAACGCCAAACACTTCAGTGATGCCATAAACAGCAGCTCTAACAGTGCATCTCCATGTGTAACTCCATTAGATGGTGAAATGGTGAAAATAAAGGGTGAAATGAAAACGAGAGCAGATTATGAAGATGAATGTAGCTGCTCTGTAGAGACTCATGCATATAAACACGTGTTGCTCTTTCAGTAACCCACCGCTGTTTTGCCGTTTCTTTGCAGTATTATAAATGCGGGGGTCAGTTTGCTCTGGTCACTCTCGCGACCCTCTCAGCGTACAGCGCATTCACAGTCGCTTTTACACAATGGAGGTACTGTATGTGTCTGTCAAATAGCTGCCGTTGTTTGTAACATTAACACACTGGATTTTGTCGGCTGTTGTACTAATCACCCGTCTGTCTTTGATCAGGACGCAGTTCAGGATCGAGATGAATAAGGCTGATAATGAGGCTGGAAATGCTGCAATCGACTCTCTCCTCAATTATGAGACTGTTAAGGTGGGTCACATCATAATCTGCATTGTCACTGCCACATTTATGACATGCCTCAGTAAAGTCAACTTTTGTTTTTTTTTATTTGTTTGCTTCTAGTCCGGTTTGCTTCTAGTCCTGCCATGTCATACAGTATTAGAGAGGCACATACGAGTGTTGTGGGTTTTCATGTGTGGTTTCCGTTGCTGACAGAGAAGACTATATGAGCCGTTTGTGTCTTTCAAAGGTTTCATATTTAGTCTCTCCACTGGAGCTGCTCCAGTCAGTTTTGTGATTAATCAAGATTACAAGTTTTGAGTAAAATAATCATGATTATTAGTTTAACCATTATCATGCAGCCCTAATCTGAGTGGAGAATTTGAGTTGCGCACAGGCCACATATATATATATATATATATATATATATATACATGTATATATATATATTTTTTAATATATATATATATATATATATATATATATATATATATATATATATATGAGACAAACCACAGATTCAGATCGCACCACAAATGCAAATTTGAACAGACAGGCCGCAAGAACGATACTTATCGCGCTTTTATTTGTATTAGTAATTTTCATCTTTGAAATGGCTAAACACTGCAACCAGATGATGATGGCTATGTAGTTTTCAACTGCTTTACATTATGCAATCTGGTAAAACCTTAAGAAGCTTCTCTCAAAAGCTAAAACGTGTCAAATTAAATTCCTAATATAATTCCAAATTGTTCATTTTTACTTTGTATTGAAGCACAGAGATTGCACAGACTGCGTTTATTCGTCAACCATGATCGGTAACAATAAGGTCGAGATTCATGTTTGGATTTATTACAGTTCATCACAGAAGGTTCGCTCGCAGATCACGAATCGTACGTGAAGACTCCTATGACACTTTCAATTGAGCTTCACGATGCACATCGCTAAACTTCAACATGTTTGTCAGTGTTATCAGATTGTTTTGCAGCGCAGAGTGTGCATGATTGCCAGATTGAGAAGATTAAGTGTAACATGGCAGAAAATGTATCCTATTATGTGAAAATCCCCATTTGGGGGATTTAATCTCTTGACATCTGGCAACCCCAAGCAGGAACGATAGTGGAGGCTGGTGATTTGTGATAAGACTTTGCAGTTTTATGGATGTCTTCAATGCTACTGTAGTCATCTATGATTATAGGTGATAGTCTGGAATAAAACACAGACGTGACTTCGGTTACTCCATTCATACAGACACTAATGTTTGTCACTAAGGCCTTTTTGAGAATCATACCATTAAGTAAGTGTTGTCCCAAACAGTGGCCAGTTTCTTTTTGAAGCTTGAAAATGTTGATTGCCTTGACTTTCAATGGATGGACTGATGGACTGAAAATTTAAAGAGAATATTACAAATTTCGGTAACACTTTACTTACAAAAAGGTTCATTAGTTCACATTAGTTAGCTACCTTAGTTAACATGAACTAAGAATGAACAATACTTCTACAGCATTTATTAATCTTTGTTAATATTAATTGCAACATTTACTAAAACGTTATTAAAATCAAAGGTTGTATTTGTTAACATAAGTTAATTCCCTATGAACTAACATGAACAAACAATGGACAGCTGGGTTTTTATTAACTAACATTACCAAAGATTAATAAATTCTGTAACAAATGTAATAGTCATCTTCATTTATATAGCGCTTTTTTTTTTTTACATTAACTAATGAACCTTATTGTAAAGTGTTACCATAATGTCATCTTCATTTCTATTCTGAAAAGGAACACAAGCCATGAGGGTGAGTAAATGTTGACAGAATTGTAATTTTAGGTGAACTCTTCCTTTATATGACGTTATAATGCAATTTTTATAAATGGAAAAAGTTTACAAATCGCAGGTTTGCAGCTCTCAGCAGGTTCTTGATCATTTGGGACTACAGTTTTGGAGCTGAGCTTTTTTACATGCATGTTTTCAAACCAGTGTTTAAAGCTACAGTGTGTGATTTTTACCCCCATCTAGCGGTGAAAAGGTATATGACCATCCAGTGAATATTAGTTTCTGTTCCTCTCAATTCCGATTTCGTTTTAACTCCTACGGTGGCCAATGTAGTCCAAGATTAACATGGCTTCCAGTTCGACCTCGTCCATGAGTGTTCCTTCAAGTGATGAGGTTATTTTAGAAAACTATTATAATTTGCAGTAATTTAATTTGTCAGGTAACATATAGGTTATGACATCTATGTAAAATGAATAATAGTTTTGTTTTTGTAATTTTTGTACCATTTCATTGCTGACATCAGTTATCAGGTTCCCAGACGAATGCAAGCTAATCTTAGTAAAGTAACTTTTATTTTGAACTTTTAACTCTTTTTCGCTTCCTTGGCGACTCTGATACGTATCCTCGAGAATAAGAGTGATCCTCCATCAGCAACAGACTTTCAAAAAGGCTTCCAGGTTTTTATATATCAGTCTCAAGCAATCCTCCTCTTCACATTCGACACGGTGCCATCAAATCTTAAAAGGCAAAAGGCGAAGCTTGAATTAACGGGTATGTCCCTCTTTGGCTAATGTACATTCAAGATGGAGGGGCAACATGGCAACCGACATTAGAACCCCTCACCCGTATGTATTTTCAATGGCATATTATACACTCACGAGAATACTTTATTACTTGAACGGAGTAAATATACATTAATGAGCACATATATTTTTGAAAGAACTAATTGTTTTTAGCTAAGAATAAACTAAAAAAGTTACACAGTGTAGTTTTAAGTTGTCAACGTGTGTGTGGTCATGTAAACGTGTTAATCCCCTTTCCTTTATCGGAGTAACTGACAACACAGACAACTCATTTTTGCTCATTACCCCAATTTCGCTCTGCCAGTAAACTGCATTCTGTTGAAGTATTTAAGTGCACATGTCTGACTTTAAAAAGCATCCTTACTGCGGATTTGAGTCCAAACAAAATGAGGAGTAATAAGTACGTAGACGTTTCCCGCTGACATTTTGGAGTTTTTAATGGATTGTCTAACATCACAACTCAGAAAACGAATGGAGCACTAGGAGTCAGACTCTAAGATGATTATTTGTTGATGTGTTCCTGGGGAATAAGGTTTTTTATTTTTTTTCATTAACTGGTTATTGGTTTGCATCTAAACCAGTAAAACATTATTCCATTATTCATATTTCAAGTTATTTTTGGTCGTTATCACTGTTATTGGGGTGCATGTAACTAAAACTACTGTAGACACTTCATGCATGTACGCTCTATTTTTGTTAAGGTGTCTTACAAGTTAACAGCTTTGGCACATAAACGTCACACTACTGTAGAATACAGCACTCTAAATCACTTTATATATCTCTTATTATATTTATTAGTTTTGTATTGTACTGCAAATTAATATCACTTACGTCTCCACATGCAATGTTGTTCAGTTAGTGCAGTCATATAACATGTGCTAATCAGTGAAATGTGCTGTCAGGAATACTTCAGGACCTTTACATAGAAGTATTGTAACAGCAATTTTCAGAGGTTAACAAAACCAGCATCAAAAGGTGTAAGAAACTTTCCAGAGACAAATTGTAATAAAGAGAAACGGTTTATTCTTCTGAGCACCCGTTTCAAAGCCACAGCTACCCAGCTTTGAAAAGGAGACCTGCTTGATTTCCACAAACAGCACATTATATACAGTCTTTTTTTCATCGTAAACCCCGCCTTCCCAGGCAGGTCAAATTGTCCTTTGTTCTTGAAGTCAAAAGGGCCTTCATTTACGCTTCCCTCTGGATGAGGTGGGAGAAGTGTTTTCAAAATATTCGGTACTTCGGTACCAAGTCGGTAGGCTACAAACTTTTTTTAAACCTCAAGGTACCGAGTACCCGGCCAAACCCGGTTCTGGATGCGCGCGCATGCATGCACGAAGGGCGTGAAGTTGTTGCGTCCTCTTCATGAAAGCGCAGAGACGTGGCGACCGGCGGCGCTGCTGATGCCATACGGTATATACCATGATATAGTGTCTGTGTATATTAAACTGCAAAAAAAACTATTTAAATATTAACCCTGCATGTTCTGCTTGTCTCTGTGTGAATGAATGGCGCAGACGCGCGGTTTCATTTAACGTTACCTCACATACACACACTGAAGCACGAGTGACTCTCGCGCTGTTTTCAGTCTCTGCTGCCTCACGATATGATGACATGATTCATGATTCAATTCATCTCCAGAGCCACTCCGAGAGTCACTTCATGAGCATTTTACCGTTTCATTTGAGAAAAACTATCGTCATATCATACACACACAGAAACTCAAAGGTCTTCACGGCAACCCGTCAAAATAAAAGTTCGGTTTAACTTAAATAAATTGACTGAAATAATTATATTAGGCTACTGTACAATAGATTTAACTACATTTCCATTATTTAAAAATACTACTAATAATAAGTGCATAGAAGGTTGCTTATTTTTCACTTGATTTGTTTATAAGCAATATTTCTCAATATCAATATTTTCGTTTAAACGGCATGTAGCCTTCAGTCCTTTCATACATTAAGTCATAAATAATAAAGTCATTGAATTAATTTTTTTTTTCAAATAGTTAAAATAATTGGAAAAATAGTTCAAACTGATTTTGCTGTGGTACCGAGAACCGTAAAATTTTAATGGTATCGGTACCGACTACTGGAATTTTGGTACCGTGACATCCCTAGGTGTGAGACCCCCGTATTCTCCCGATTAGATCTCTTATCATGGTTTTTACAGCTGTTAAAACATGATAATAGAAAAACAAGGCTCTCTGTTCTCGTAACTCAGGTAGGGGAGAGCAGGGGCGAAAGTACCATTTTTCAGAAAAACATCATTTTAAAAGATGATGGTTTAGACAGAGATATATTTTTGTTGTGGTCAGTCACTCACAAGTGTGGTCTATCAATACCAGGTGGTATTTTGTACAAATGTAGAACAACTTCAGTATAATTTCACTTTGAACTTAAGACTGCTCATGTTACTTTCGACCCCATCAGTTGGGACGAAAGTAACACACAGGTGGGTCAAAAGTAACACAACAATATACAAGCTAGATTTTTTG
The DNA here is from genome assembly GCA_030578255.1 of Tiaroga cobitis. Classification (NCBI taxonomy): domain Eukaryota; kingdom Metazoa; phylum Chordata; class Actinopteri; order Cypriniformes; family Leuciscidae; genus Tiaroga; species Tiaroga cobitis. The sequence continues at coordinate 46,295,788 of CM060604.1, read as the reverse complement.
TGTTGCTCTTGTTTTTTTAGCCTAAATATACCCGAGTATGACCAATTGTTAACATGTAACTGCAAACATATTTTGGCCTTTATCTTTGCAAATAATTGTTAATTTACATTTTTTTCATTTTAAATTTCAGTTTCATCAAATGTTTCAAAAGTAACCCAACAGTACAAACTTGAATTGTTTAGAACATTTTTTTATTGTCAATCCATTTTATAAAACGTTGTTTGTTTTTTTTTTTACATGAAAAATATGAAAATTTAATTAAATTAGCATAATATAAATTCTCAACATAATGTAACAATAGTCATGTTTCCATCCAGCTGTTTTTATGCATACATTTAAAGGGTCATGAAACCCTAAACCAAATTTTCTGAGATTTTATCAGAGGTATGTGTGTTGAACACCATTGAAGACAATGTTAGCATCTGTTAGATTTAATAGTAGGGTAAAATGGTTAAATTTTAGTTTCTTTCCGCTATTTTCGTCTTCCGGGTTTAAAATCTTCATCGCAGGCTGTGACGTGGCAGAGCACAGTATAGTGCGTTGATGACTCATCGGTGTCTCATAATTATTAATGAGACTGAGTTTTCATATCCTATGAGAAGACACTGTCTCTTAATTATTCATGACACCATGTGGATCTTTCCAGTGACAGACATGTCAAACTGTGATATCGCGTAGTAGATGAGAGAGGCAATCATGGGACGCACGCAAGTGTTTGTTTTCGTGGTGCAAAAGTCCAATTGGGTTGAATATGTTTCTCCGCGATGCTGCCCGGGCTGGACTCTGGCTCCGGGCGGTTGGTTTTCCATCATCCACGGATACATCTAAACGTGTGTGCCGCAAACATTTTTGAGCTTCGAGAATTGGAGAATGGTGGACTTCGCCTTGTTGACAACCAATGCAGGTTGCGTCTTGCGAGTGATGCGGTACCAAGTCCCGAGGACTTTTCTATCCCTTCAGAGGTGTGTGTGTGTGTGTGTGTGTGTGTGTGTGTGTGTCTAAAATGAGAAGTCATCCACCTCCACAGAGCCCTCTTTATTATGGGGGTTCAGGGGGCGCGTAGATCTAGGCTATGCACGGAACGTTTTTTTTAAGCGGAAATGTAATAATTTTCAAATATATGTATAGTGTCTATAAACAACTATATATTTTATAATGACATTATAATTATACATGTAGCCTACATTAATATGTTCTCAATAGAATTACGATTACTGTAGGCTTACTAGGCTAATATAGCAGGGCATTCAGTTACTTTTGAAAGGACAATAACAAAGTGTCGTATTTCATAAGACTTTAACTTTGCCAGCTATAAAAAAAATCTAGCATTTCCTCACGTTTTACCACTGCTTTTAGTGACAGTCGATATGCATGGCATACTGGCGATGACAGTGATGGCCTTACCACACCCCTTCTCACAGCCATCCACGCCCATTTAAGTTGCATTTTTCAAAAAGATTGTGAGCTAGACTTGAGCTGAAAGAGGGGGGTTTCATGACCCTTTAAAATGTGCATTAAAAAACATCTGGATAGAAACCCTGCAAATTCATAGGTGGAGATGTTAAAGCTATAAGGTATGGCTAAAGCCTAAATGTGACTAGGGTAAATGGAAACAGATTGAGTGAAAAAAAAAAAATGGTGACAGAAATCAGCTGATTTAAACGTGACTTAATCTTTAAAAGCCCCCTCATAAACATCTACCATATTCTGTTGGTATAATATGACATAAACATGTTTTAATAAATGCTGCAACACACATAGTCACCACATTAGCAGAGGGACAAAAGAAACATTTGTTTTCCCTATAGCGGGACAAAAGCAGGGCTGGACTGGCCGCCCGGTGGGCCGACGTGCTTTTTGGGCCGATACAGATCATTCTTAAAAAAAAAAAAAAAAAAAATTTTTTTTTTTGTCTAAACGGCCCATAATACTCGTACATCGGCGGCCCATTCGTTTAGTTTTGCTTAATTGGCGGCGCTGGGATCTTTGTGCCGGTGTAATGCATTGGACAAAAAAAAAGTCAGCGTAGGTTTTTTTTTTTTTTTTTTTTAACAGACTGGCCCATGAAACGCGTAGATCAGCGGCCCATTGGTTCTTTTCTTGACTAGGCAACTTCCAGAACACTGAGGCGATGAGTGTAGGAACCCATCGCCCAGCTACGCATTATTTACACATCGGCATAGTTGATGATTACGCATTTTATTAGAATTGTAATGAGACGCGTTTGTAAACCATGTTTTCCGCCAAAATAAAAGATCATGTGTTTCTTTCAAGCATGGAAATTACTACAAAACTAATTATGAAAGTTCCTTTTATTTTTCAGTGCATTTGTTTTACAATATATGGCTATAACTGTCATGGAATTAATATTATAACTATTATTATGTAGTAGTGTGATGCAGACAGATACTATATCACAGCTAAAAGAGTTTTGAGTTTTTCTTTGTTCAATTTGCACACTGATTTTGCGTTGGAGCTCATAATTTTTAACTCTCAAAGTGCACCAGATTGATGAATTTAACATTAAAAAGCAGAATTGTTTCTTACGGGGGGCTCCCCCGAACCCCCTTAAAGAGACAGAGGTCCACTCACCACAGATTTACCAAAAATCATTTGTCAAACACTGGTATTGCTATGCCAATGCAGCTTATAGCTTGTTTTAGGATTCATCATTGAGGAGTAGATCGATTGTATTTTACAATTAGTAGTTATTTCATCTATTAACTATTAATTATCTATTAGCCTACTCATTCCTACTCACTCGGCTACATGGCATTAGTGGTTTTAATAGGAGTTAATATAGCCTACATATTCAGGGGCATGAAAAGATCGGTTGTGTTTATGATTATATGTAGTGGGCCAAAATGCCCGGGCCGATTTTTAGTTCCAGTCCAGCCCTGGACAAAAGTAACAAGTGTTACTTTCGTCCCGACAGGAACTCCTGACATTTAAACCCGATTTACTTTTATAGTGAAAAACTCTGACCAAGCAAACTTCAGGATGTGTTACAGCACTAAATAACCTATAGATCGATCATTACTGTGTGACACATGAAACGAAAAACACAACTTGTAATTTAAAAAAAATTACCGCTTCAGTAATGTACTTATCATACTCGAAAACTGCTTTCCGGACCTAACCGCGGGGAACGATGAAGAAATCACGTGATATTTAGCAGCTCGGTCACTGGCTGCATGCCGAAAGTGCTGTCATAGCTTGAAATGCAAATGTAGTCAGGGCTCAGAGAAAATCACTTTGTTACTTTCGTCCCGTGTTACTTTTGCCCCGGTTCTCCCCTATGTCTTTCTGGCCCATCTGGTCATATTATATTGTTCTTTCCTGTTCTAGGAACCCTCACAGAAACACATGATTAAAATGCTCAAATCAAATGAGAAAATAAAAATTTCCATTACAGTATCTTATTTCCTAACAGCTGTTGCTCTGCTTCTGTCTCAACCCTCAGATCTTCTGCCCTTCATCTCAGTCTGTTTTGTGTTGAAGAGCAGATATATTTTGTGCCAAGCTTTGTTTTCTGTCATTGGTGTCAGTGCATGTGGATTTAATGTCACTTTAAGCCAGTGTGCATGCATAATGAGATCTCCTCCCACTCCAAATCCGTTACACTAGCACCTATATCTGTCTGTTTCGAAACACACTTGCCGACAGCACTATGCACGTCTTTAAAGCAGCCACACTCGTGAAACAATCCTGCGTTTCGCTTGCTCTGATAATTGGCACAGGAGTCTTAGCTGAGTTTGATGAGCTGTAATGAAATGTTCTGAATGTCATGGCAGTCCTGGAGAGCTGTCCGTTATGTGTTCATAAAGGCTCTGAGATTATCGTCGTAATGCCAACAAGATGCACCATCTATCTCCTTAACACCACAGTAGACAGATTGTTTTATTATTATTATTGAATATATACCATATGCTGTGCTAATATTCTGACTAAAAGCACAATTGTGTGATATTGCTATTATATAACATTCAATAAGTTAGTATTCGGTAATTTACATTTTAGACACAACTTTAACAGTTACTTTGTCTATTTTTGTTTTTGTGAAAATCAAGCTGTACGTCTTTGAGCTACACACAGTAGTTTTTAAATGAATCGTTTCAGAGAAATTGATGTTATGAAGAGGTCAACCGGTACCGATAACAGATTAATCATTCACATTTGTTCATAGTGCATTAATGCTAACAGATACAACTTTAAAATTTAAAAATGCGTTTGTAAATGTTGAAATTGTCAATGAGCTTCAACAGCATTTATTAACGTTAATGTTACAAATGGACTCTTATTATAAAGTGTTACCATTTAATATAAATCCAAACAGTCATGCTTAAAGATCTACACAAAGGCCATAGCATTGAAAATAGACACATGTATATTGTATGTATACTTTCACACTTTATTTGCTTCTATTTTAGATCACTTTATGATTATCTAATCAAAATATGTATTACAGTGACGATAAAAAAAGAACTGAAATCCGATGCATTTCCAATTTGTTTGTTTCTGTCGGCTGCTTGATCTTATCAATTAGCTTTAAATGACCAGCTGGATGTAAACTAATGCACACAGATGGCAACAATCGTGACATTAAATATGTAGTTTGGACTTGCGTGTATTGTTGTCCCAGTGTTTTAACTGCTTGAGGTGCTAATGTTAGCGTCTTCTCAGCCTCGATGGAAACGCATTGCTGTTCTTTCTCTACTAATGCAGCATCATCAACAAATTAATTACTTTATAATGATATGAAAGCATGTACTGTGGTATTCTGTATACACACGGTTTCATGTCTGTTTTAAATCCGCATCTATGGCAAACCGTTTTAACATTTAATCATTTAAACCTACTAGTCTCTATTTTCATGCTACTAGTACTTATTCATTAGCTACTAGTGCTTATTCTTTAGATACTAGTGCTTATTTATTAGATAACTAGTCCTTATTTATTAGATACTAGTGCTTATTCATTAGATAACTAGTCCTTATTTATTAGATACTAGTGCTTATTCATTAGATACTAGTACTTATTCATTAGTTAATAGTACTTATTATTAGATACTAGTGCTTATTCATTACATACTAGTACCTATTAAATAGATACTAGTACTTATTCATTAGATACTAGTTCTTATTTCAATAGTGACTAGTAACTATTCTTTTGTTACTAGTAACAAATATTTTAATTCCCATTGACTTCTATGGGGATCTGTCATTCAGATATCAACTATTCAGTTCTGACTAGTATGTATTCCAACTGTGACTAGTACATATATATATTAGATACTAGTAGTTATTCATTAGGTACTAGTACCTGTTAAATATATACTAGTACCTATTAATTAGATACTAGAACCTTTTAATTAGATACTAGTACTTATTCAATAGATAGTACCTATTTATTAGACACTAGTATCTTTTGTAATTGTTACTAGTCACAACTCCTTTTTTACTAGTCTTATGTTATGACTAGTCAGAACGGCCATTGTAGAGTTCAATTAAAAATCTTACTAGTAAAATAAAAATTCTTACTAGTAACATTTGGAATAAATATTAGTATCTAATAAATATGTACTAGTATTGAATTAATAAGGACTAGTATATATTAAATAAGTACTAGTATCTAATGAATAACTACTAGTATCTAATATATATATGTACTAGTCACAGTTGGAATGCATACTAGTCAGAACTGAATAGTTGATATCTGAATGACAGATCCCCATAGAAGTCAATGACAAAAAAATTAATTTGTTACTGGTAACAAAAGAATAGTTACTAGTCACTATTGAAATAACTACTAGTATCTAATGAATAAGTACTAGTATCTAATAATAAGTACTAGTATCTATTTAATAGGTACTAGTATGTAATGAATAAGTACTAGTATCTAATAAATAAGGACTAGTGTCTAATGAATAAGCACTAGTATCTAAAGAAAAGGCACTAGTATCTAAAAAATAAGTACTAGTAGCATGAAAATAGAGACTAGTCGGTTTAAATGATTAATTGTTAAAACAGGGTTCCCGCGGATCCTTAAGTCTTAAAGTCTTAAATTAGATTTTTAAAATATAAGGCCATAAAAAGTCTTATTTTTACTTATGAAAGGTCTTAAATTTTAGATGACACTTCGACTTAGACATATCTAAACGTCTTCCAAATTAAAACTATCTAAATAGCGTAGTATTATTTTTTTATTATTCTATCTTTGTGGATTTGCTTGTTCACGTGACAATTCGCATCACATTCGCGGCAGAATAACGTCTGTCTCCTGCACGCGAGAGAGGAGAGAAGAAGAAAGTTGGCAATGTCAGTTCAGTCGTAAGTTCATTCTTTATGTCCTTAGGGGTGTGCGATGTGTATTGTCTATAATGATATTGTAATCATTGTTTTAACGATGTATGAGGCACTGTGAGCTGACATCGCATTTGTCTCTCGTGCTTTCACTGCGTGATGTGTCAGTGCAGTTGTAGGCCTATGTCCCCAAATTAGTTTTTGTCTTATATTTATATCATATTCTGTTCTTATATTAGAATATCACATCAGTAAGAGTGCCGTTTTCCCTTGCAGAAGTGTGATATATTTATGTTATACAATAGTTAAATTAAAAATAAATTAACATGAGTTACTTTTAAGACACCATATTGTCAATATTGTTTGTTTTCCCTTTATTTCGCCGACTAGAATTTCAAAATGAAACCGTAGCAGAGTCTTAATGCAACAGACAGCGATGATTTCTTGACTGAACTCCACGTTTTGAACGAGTCATTTTAACGATTCAATGAACAATCACTTGTTTCTTTCCCGAATGAATCAGCCGTTTGAACAAATCGGTTGAATGAATGAATCCCTCAACTCCATAGACAGTATGCTCAACTCGCTTACGGTATTAGGACAGTGACTTGCCGCCGCCTACTGGCGGTTTTAGTTTCATATTTAAAGTACCCTTTAATTAAAACGTTAAAATTAGAAATCATTTCATATTTAAATATTGAATATTGATTTAAAAAAAAACTCTCATAGCTTTATTTATGCAATTGTAAATGGAGTGTAAATATTAATGCCACTTCTGATGCCGCTTCTGTGTGACCTCTGCACTGCAAAGATGGATTTTGATTGAATGATTTAATTTGACTGGTAACGGTGGTACTGTATAATTATTGTGTAATTAAGTATTATTGTATAAATAAGTATAATTACTGTACAATTTAATTTGAATAATTTGAATGTTAGTAGGCTATTTGACATAAAAGGTGATGCATAACTCTAAATAAGTTTAGAAAAAATGTCCACATATAGGTGAAAATGCCCCTGGAAATCAATTTAAGGTGGCAAATATTGCACATTAATTAATCATTTCTTTCACTACTGTGAACTGACCACTGCATAGAATATGATAAATATGAATATCTTCGTGAGTCTGCTGTCAACAACAGGCCTAAACCAGCCAATGCACCAGCACAAAAACACAATCAGTAAAATATCATCTAATTATTATCAACAAAACGTTTAAAATATCGAGATATATTTTTGTCAATATTGCACACCCCTAATGTACGGTATTAATTTTGATTTCTTCAGGTCTTAAAAAGGTCTTAAAAAGCCTTAAATTTGACTTTAAAAAGTGTGCAGGAACCCTGTAAAACGGCTTGCCATACGCATCTGAACTGAAGTGTCCCGCTCTGTGTAGCGTACAGTCTCGCGTGTCAAAACAAACTCCACGAGGCGTCAGTGATAGTTTTTATTTCGCCTCTAGAGGCCGCTCTCGCACTGTATAATGACAGCGCACCCTTCTCAGCCGCTCCAGTGATGGACACAACCTGGAAAAACTATCGCTATAGATGTTTGCCTTCCAGCAATCGATAAAACGTTTGGGGGAGAAAAGCAGTGCTCAGTTTTTCATCTTGGTTGCTCTGGTGCTCTTCATAATCCTGTCTCTGTCCTCCACATAAACAACAGTCGCTGTTTATCGCCACACCTCTGTTTGGCACATTTCAGAGCTAATTAATTGTGGCGCACTTGTATTTCAGAGCCACACACTCTCTGTGCATCTGTCTTCACTCCCGTCACTCTCCCTGCTGAAGAGTCAGGTCTTTGAGCCTGGGAAGGCATTAGCCTGTGGTTTGCTCAGCTGCTGATATTTGGAGAGATGCAATGGTAGCTTTAATGACATCTGGATATGTGATTGAGGCATCAGCAGCATGTGTGCTGTTACACGCTTGATTTCACATCCCAGAGGCATGAGAACTGCTTAGAAGATGACAGACACTTAAAAGGGTGTTTATTTTATTTATTTATTGGTTTTGTTGGATAAAAATGATTATCATGTTTCTTGTAGTACCTTGGCATGAAAATGTCATAGTATATTAATATAATCATATACCACGGTTATAATACTATATTAGCATGATAAATGCCAAAATGCCATGGTTATTACCATTTGATGTCACCACTGCATCTTTTTTTGTAATGTAGATTTGAAAATCATGCTTTTCCCCATTATTGTTGAATCACGGAAGCTACACCAGATATTTTTGCCAAGAGATTTCGATTTATTATTTAATATACATGTATCAGACAGAGAGAAAGAGGCATAGAAGCATAAGGTGAGGTGGTCTTCATTGCAGATTTCTCTGTTCCCCATTTCTCTGTCCTCTCACCCCATCATGCCAGATGTAATGGTTTCTCTGGGTTTCTCTTTCCTCTCACCCCGCCATGCCTTTGTTTCTCTGAGGCGGTACAGTGAGGATTGAACTTATATATACACCACTCTGGGCCTTACAACTTCCTCGTAAGAAAGAAAAAAACATGTTGCTTATGTTTAAAAATGGAACGCATACCTCATGTACACACATGGCACAATCCACTATCCATATTAAGAAACTATCCCTCGGTGTATACATTCGTGGGACATTTGCATCAGTTGAAAAACATTCGTTTCCTTGTAAAGAACATGGCAACTGTCCACATTTGCTGTATCATCATTAGTGGAACATCTCTGCTCAGTGAACGTTGCATTGCACACATACCTCTAAGCAAAATATTACAGATGCACCGATTGATCGGCTGGTGACCGGGGAATTGGCCGATTTTCACGTGATCGGCGACCGGCCGGTCAGTCTGACATATGCCGATTTTATGCCGGTCAAAATGCACTCGGGCGGCGCATGATTAACATCGCGCAGCATCACATGTGCACACGGAACGCACATGTAGGAAACCTTGTGAATTACGGCGAGAGCGTGTGCGGCGTGCATTTTTCTGGTGTGCGTGTTAATCAACGAGTGCATTCACACCGGGAGCAGGAGCGGCGCGTGAGCAGCAGTGAAGCGGTTTCGGCGCGAGTCTATTTTTGCTGCGCTGCTCACGCTCAGTTAAAGGGAAAGCACACTTTTGATGGACAAAATAAATATGATTTCACACAAAAAGTGCCCAAAATGCACAGAATTTGCATGTCTAGTGTGTTTTAACAAGAACTGGAGTAGCCTATGTCAGAAATGAAAATGAAGACTCTTACTAGAAAATATTTATAGAAAATTGACCCATTTAAACTTGTTTTTATTATTCAGTTTGGGTAAAAGTATATGGTGTCTTATAAAAAAAATAAAAAAATAGAAAATAAATATTTGTGGTGTTGAAAATAAAAAAAGTGGTTAGAAAAAATAAAATGGGCTTTGTATTCATTGTATGTGATTCAGTAAAGTAGATGAAGTATGAAGTAAAATTCAAAGTGACGGATTAGCTCTTACAGGATGTCTTTTATTTGACTCACTGTGTTCAAACAGGTCATTGTCATGACCTTTCTTTAGTAGCCGTTCTGTTGTGCTCTTTTCCCAAGGTCTTTTTCTGTTTCTCTCTTTCAGTATTTCAACAATGAGAAGTATGAGTCTGAGCGGTATGATGGTTTTCTGAAGGTGTACGAGTCGTCCTCTCTGAAGACAACCACTACTCTGGCCCTGCTCAACTTCGGTCAGAGCGCCATCTTCACCGTCGGCCTCACCGCGATTATGGTGCTGGCAAGCAAAGGCATAATGGCAGGTGAAAATCAGTGATGTCACATTTTTATCACTAGATACACAAAATAGCTTTAGGGCTGAACTGAAGTCTTTTACCCTAATGGGTTCAACTTCTAGGCCCTTGTAGGTTTTTTTTGTAGTACTTCATCAACATGCGGTTGCACGATGATAAAATGAAAGCTGAATGTTCCCAATCCAACCAATAGAGGGTATGCGTGTGACGCCACTGTCGGCCGGAGTGACTGTGGTCACGGCCACCGAGTGGCAAAAAGACTGAGTGGCAGCATTTGTTTTCGGGGTGAATGCTGAGAAAAACACACAATCTAAAATGGGAAAGAGCTTTGAGTTTGACTGTACAAATAGATTGAAAATAAATCTGAGGAATAATTTTCTGCCGAAAGCTACAGAACAGAGAAGCAAATTGATTTGCTTGTTTTTTTACAGAAACAACTGGATACAGCCAGCGAAACGTGGATTTGCAGTTATAATTTTGTCAAATATGTTGATTTTGGGGTAAAATCATGCCTTATATATTGTATTGACAACTCATCAATTAAATACTTACCGTCATATATTCTGCATAATTGGATGTTTTTAAAAATAAACACTGACAAAAACATATACAAGTTTTGGGGCTGGATGATATGACGATATATATAGGGGTGTGCAAAGCAGCCGGTATTTGTATCTGTATTTGTATTTGTTGAGGGGGGAAAAGTATTTGTATTCGAGTAAGGCCACGCCCCCTTGTCGGGTTCTGACGTTTAATGACGTAGGGCTAGCTCATTGGTCGCATGTCAGAGGCACCCGCGCCATTGGATGGGATGGTGCTAGCTATGCAGCTGCAAATGCGTTTTACATAAAAGCTTCCTTTTCCTCGATTTACTAAAAAAGGAAAAACTCCTTTTCCTCGATTTACTGAAGCTTTCATGTAAAACACATTTGCAGCTGCAGCTGCTGCACAGCTAGCATTGAGCGTCTGGCTCACTCATAGTCTGTGCTGCGGCAACTGCACATCCAATGGCGCGGGCGCCTCTGATGTGCGAACATGGAATAATTTCTCGATCAAACTCCCCTTCCCGAAAGTTATAAACTTCCTCCAGAACCCATTTAAGGTACAAAAATCTATGCAACAAAAATAGTGATGCAGTTAAGTGTTTTTTTCGCTCAGCCGAGCCCTCTCTGTTGCTGTGTGGAGCAGCCTGTCTGTCAGCTCTTCCTGAACGTCACCAAAGTCCTTTTAGGCAAGTCATGCCACTCGGCCGCCATCTTGGCAACGCCTCCCGGCAGCTATTTCGGACTAACAAGACCAGGCTCCTATCTAAATGAATGGACAGAGACTCAGAACTGCACTTTCACTGGTCACCGGGACATAAAAACTGCATGTATACAAACACTAATAAAATATGATAAAAATCGCTGAAAAAGTTTGATGACTTTGCCCCAAAATAAGGTTTAAAACACCTTTTTCCCCACAGGTTATACTTTTACTGCGCATGCGCAAGGGTTCTCTCGCTCTCTGTCGTGCGCGCGCTACTGCTCGCTCGCTTTAGATTCCGGGAGATTTGAACTAATTTGCGGTCATCAGGGAGCCGCTATCAATCTGCGGGAGACTCCCGGAACTTCCGGGGGACTTGGGATGTCTGATATTTACAACTAACACATATCAAATCTGCCGCCTTTTCAAACAGTAACATATTTTCCGCTGTCGCAAACCTCAACTGTTAAGCCTATCGTCTGGTTCCACCGACGCATGTGCAATGTTTTCCGGCTTGACTGTTAAAAGCAGACGATTGGCTTTCCAGCGGGAGGGGCGGGGCATGTGCATACAACCGCCATCTTTGGCGTTACGGGTTTTCCCTATATAGTTGTATTAAGGATTGAGGAAGTGGCATGTCTCTATATAAATAGTCTCTGACGTCACTCACGCACTGCGGTCTCATGAGGAAACGCACCTTTTTGATATAAAGTTTTTCTTGTTCCCGAATACAAATATTTGTAATAAGTATTTGTTGGAAATAAGTATTCGTAGAAAACACGTTATTTGTGCCTTTCTGAATACCGTATTTGGGTTCGGCTCCACCCCTAGTATATATATATATATATATATATATATATATATATATATATATATATATATATATATATATATATATATATATATATATATATAACATTGATATAAGGGATCACTCGGATTTAGACCTTCCTATATTGTATTTATATAAAGCGTTCACAGGCAAATTTGCTTGATGTATTTCCCCGGTGTCTAAATCAGGCTCATATAAATGTCAGGAAACATGATTCCTCGATGCATGTCAATATCCATGATCACTGGATCTTTGGTAAGTTGTAAGGAACACTTATATCGAGTCCAACCTTTAGATTAAACTGATAATCATTTGATTTACTCGTGTTTTCGCAGTTTCCCCTGTTAAACGCAGTCACGCAGCAGCTCTTCTGCCACTCAGTCCCGTCGGGAGAATGACGTCAATGCATAGTGTTTGTGTAAACAGGGTGTAATGGGTACTCTGGCTTCTTTCTGCTGTAGGGACCATGACTGTGGGTGATCTAGTGATGGTTAACGGGCTGCTCTTCCAGCTCTCGCTGCCACTCAACTTCCTGGGCACCGTGTACAGAGAGACCAGACAGGCCCTCATCGACATGAACACGCTCTTCACGCTGCTCAACGTGGACACTAAAATAAAGGTGTGTCAGGCCTTTACTGCTGCCTGCTTCAATGCTTTACTAGGTTATGCCGAGTTATTTTAATGTGAAATGAATACCCTGTGAATGGTGCTGTATTATTCGCTTTAGCCGTTCTAAAATGTCAGAGCTTTTTAAAATACCACGACAAGAGCTTTCTTTTATATTTGACTATTACAAATGTAAGCTCTAAAGCACGTCGTTCGTCCTAGTATTTGTTTTGATTTCGAATGTTTCCTGTCTTTCATAGTGTTAGTGGGGGAGGTTGATGAATCTCATTCTTCGTTTGGCTAATTTCGAATGCAGCCTGTAATTACAGTGTATAAAATCTGTCCGATTGTTCGCCGCGATCAGTAAATGGTTTTCACCGCATGACAGCACTGCCCATCAAGCCAGTATAGCGAGACCCTACTTTGATTTCTCAAATATAACGCAGAATTAGAGTAAATGTGCTGAGTTCTATTGTTTTGACGACGCCATTACAATCGATTGTCGTCGAAACTCGTTTGAGAAGAAACTCCCGTTTCAAGCCTCAAAACGTAAACTTCAGACTGCTAAACGTGTTTTCTTCCTTTGTTTGAACCTCCGTGTCCTGAAGGAGAAAGAACTGGCCCTGCCGCTGCTCGTTGCTCCCCAGGAAGCCACCATCAGGTTTGAGGATGTGTATTTTGAGTACTTGGAGGGACAAAAGGTACTTGACGGGGTTTCCTTTGAAGTCCCTGCAGGGAAAAAGGTGGCCATTGTCGGTGGCAGTGGATCTGGGTAAGTGCTCCAGGAAAGATTTACTTGCTTTATATTACCTCCAGCTTTCACTGAACTTCTGATCTTGGCACAATAGGATACAAATTGGAGCCCTGTTACTTAGAAATACAGCAATAAAGGCAAGAGTTATGAGAACTATTAGATCAGTTGGATTATTGCCGTCAAAAACTGTGATATGATTGAAATTTGATCATTTCAACGCTTTTTACAGCATGGCAGGAAGTCAAGTATATAATCTCATACCATTTGTCAAGCTTAACCCTGTTACCAAAGTTTTGAGAAAAAATTAAGCAATTATTTAGTATTATTTCATTTGTGGGTTTGTACGTTTATCAGCAAATGTCAGCCAACATTTAAAGCTCAGATACTGTATACTCCCGGCAAGACTCTTCTCTGTTCAGGGGTGAACAGAAGTTTGAAACGGTTTTTCACAGACTACGATGCATTTTCAAAGTTTTTTATATTTGAATTTGTTACAAATGTAATGCATTAAAACTCTATGGCAATAGCTGATATAAACTTCACTGACCCTTTGTTAAAGCAACAGAACAATTGAAAAGTCCTATTTTGTACACAGTTCTTGCAAAGTCTCTTTATGTTGGTCACAGTTGAGACGGTGCTTTACGAATGTTTTTCAATGTTTCTAGGAAGAGCACAATTGTCAGATTGCTCTTTCGTTTCTACGAGCCACAGCAGGGCAACATCTACATCGCAGGCCAGAACATCCGTGATGTTGGTTTGGAGAGCTTGAGGAAAGCTGTGGGTGTCATACCGCAGGTGAGGGTTCGCCGTTCACACCGCCAGCGATAAAGCCACATGATCCCGTTCATTTTAACGGAGAGATGAAGATTTCCTGCGACAGGATATAGGCGTGTCCAACGATGTGACAAAGTTGAGATATGTTTAACCCTTTAGGCGCCAAAGGTTTTTTCCTAAAACGTTCGGTTTTGACATCTTAACTTCAAAAGGCTATATCTTGAAAGTGATAAAAGATAGAGACTTTCTGTAAATTAGAGAAATATTAAGGATGACCCAAAGTTTATTTAGGGATTACATTTATACATATTTTACATATATTGCACAATACTGAATGCTCAGGTATATAGTAAGTAGTAAACAAACTGTGTAAATCATTACTAATATAAATGGTAGAAACAAACTGAATGCATGTAGCGGTTGGCCTTTTGCTGTAGAGATTACATTTACTAAATACAGTAGGCACTCTGATTCCATGTATGGGGCACATATATATTATTCATATGACATATAAACACAAGTAGACAAGACCGGTTTAGTTCAAACGCTCACTCAGGCACAGATCATGAGTGAGATGATACGAGCAGCGCGGCCAGATCTGCCTCGAGTGTGCACAGATCGGACTACTGTCATTGTCATTGCGACTCCCCACCCTGCCTCCATGTTTCCTCCTAACTGTCCTATGAATACTTCGACCTCGTCTAACATACCCAGTGGCATTAGACAAAGTCTCCACCACAATACTGTCGCCGCGATTGCGGAGAGGCTCTGATAAAACGGCTCACTCGCACACTAGCTCCGCTTTTGATCGCACTGATTCAATGCGCTCTAACTCGAACATTCTGTATAGAAACATGACGTTTTTTTGATTCGGGGATGAAGTATGACATGTCTGCCATCCAGTGGAGGGGAGGTCGAAAGAAATTTGACACCCAATTTGACAAAATCGGCCGTTTTATTCAGTGCCGCATCTTGTCGAGTAAACTCGACCGTGGTGCCTAGAGGGTTAACTTTATGCAAATGAAGAGCGACTCTGCAACGACATCCAATATGGAGTGAAGTCAGTGAAGCACACATGATCCGTCACAACATCCTGCAGCGTCGGTTATTATAGCGGTCAGCAACTTTCCAATAATTTATGATTCGTCTCTGTGTACATACGGGGGTATTTGGCATGCCGACTGAATGCTTACGTGAACCCAGATAGATCGGTGCTTGTGCTTTCACTGCAGATAAACCTCGCTGTTTCTCATTCACCTTTAATATTAAGCATTTTATCTATTGATTTCATTTATATTTAGGGTATGTTTAGTCGACTATGTACTAAAAACATTGTTTTTATTTCTTTGCTTTTTTTTTCGTGTACAGATGACAACGGTCACAAGGTTTCGCAAAAGCAACTAAAATCGATAATGGCTTTAAAGCCCGATTTCAAAAGTTTTCGTTGTTGTGTAAATGAATGGCCAAGACGCAAGTTTTCAGTTTTTAGTTGAACTTATTCTTTTCCCTCCAAAATGTTTGTTTTTAGCGGCTAGAAAACTGATTCGCCGCCTACAGTAGAGCTGCACGATTCTGGATAAACTTGAGAATCACAATTTTTTTGTTTCAAATAGAGATCACGATTCTCACAAGATTCAACAGACAACTAAGCAAAAAAAACATGTAATTTACTAGAGGTTCTGACAAAATGTTAATTGCTTCAGTTAAGATGTTTAAAAAATAAATCGGTTTGAATGAATAATTAAATGACTCATAAATCCTTCACTTCTTTCATTTACTGGATGAATCAGCGCCTTTAAATTAATCTCTTGATTGAATGATTCAAAGACAAATACATTTAAGTCACTTGTCACCACCTATTGGCATAACGATGTAAGTGATACAATCTTATTAATTTGATGCGTCAATTAACTTTCAAAAGGTGATGTGCTCTATTTTGATCGCTACTGTAGACATAAATCAGTGTTTATATCCGAACTATAAACTTTCATCTCAGAACTTCTGATATAATTTGAACATTTGTAACATGGAAATAATGATTCTGTGTGGTTGAAAGGACTGTTTGTGAAGCCTTTTCATGCATGACAACGGCTTTCTCTGGTTCAGTGACAGCGTGAAACGCCGATTTGAAGGTTCGCAATGATTGGACTTGTCAAAGGTTTAATAGACAGGCGAATCATTGTCATTTAGGAATAAGGTCACGTGGGTCTTTGGATCGAGATCGGGATCTTTTCACGATTAATCGTGCAGCTCTAGTCTAAAGGCATTGGCCTAACATCAATGAATGTCATTCTCAAACATTACTAGGCATTACTGGAAGTGTAAACGGCTTAAGAACTATCAGATGTAATTATAACTTAAAAAAAAGGAAAGTTTTCACTGTTGCATTTGTTTTTTTAAGAAATCTCTATTAGAAACTAGTTTCTTTTTTATAAGTAAGGTACCATGGGAACCATAATCAGACTTAATTTGAGGCTGTGGAAAAATAAATGAATTCATGAAACTTATTTTTATGCCATGTTGGTTTTAAAATCATCTACTGAGAAATCAAATGTCAATATAATTTCAGGATGCTGTGCTTTTCCACAATACCATATTTTACAATCTGCTGTATGGAAACATCAACGCCACCGCAGAGGACGTGTACCGGGTGGCCAGACTTGCAGGAATCCATGATGCCATTCTCAAAATGCCTCATGGATATGAGACGCAGGTCGGAGAACGAGGCCTGAAGCTCTCAGGTACACACCTCATTCTTTGTCTCAGGAGTATTTCAGAAAAGAAAGACAATATCCTTAAAGAACACCTTGGGTTTAGAGGACTAGGGTTAGTTTCTTCTTGAGTGATCTGGTGTATGTTGTGTTGTGACAGGTGGAGAAAAGCAGCGTGTGGCCATCGCACGGGCGATCCTCAAGAACCCTCCCATCCTGCTGTACGACGAGGCCACATCTTCTCTAGACTCAATCACTGAAGAGGTAAGAGCTTTGGACTCTATCAATTAAACAGTAGATTCCTTAATAACAGGTATGAAAACAGTTGCACAGTGCTGTCTATCTGTACACACAATAGCACACAAGCTGTGTGTTTTCACTGTTATACAGTAGAGGGCGCTATTACACATCTTCAGAAAGAGTATTGAATCTCCACATCAAAACACAGGCGAAGAAGATTCAGAAGCAAGCGATATCAAATGTAAGCAGAATTATACGTAAAATACGCAATCATCAACATTAAACGGATAAATCAAAATTCCCTAATGTTACAGATTGAAATGTCGACGAGGCGTAGGACTGTGAAGCTTTGTGGGACTCTATCTACTCCATCTGTGTTTTGATCATCGTTCTGAATCCCATCCAGATGTAGTCTTTCATAAAAAAAAATTAAAAAGCATTTTTGTCAAATTTACCCACATGTAAGTGTTGATAAGAATGCATGAAGCTAGAATAAAAGCTTTTTTTTTTTAAACAAGAGACTGTTTTCTTTCTTTTGATATATTGCATTTTTAGATATTCATACAACAAAATATTCTGGGGACCTTGAAATTTTTGTGAAAATGCTCAAAAATGCTGGCGGTGGCTTACAACTTTCATAACTTCTATACCTCCATCTTGCTCCATCCATTACCATAGCCCCCATTCTCCCAGTGGCCTGCATATTACAGTGGACCAGGTAGACAGAGAAAGAACTGAAGAGGATTCATGTGGGCAAAGTAGTCGGCCCTGGTGGAATTAGCCCGAGGGTCCTGAAAATATGTGCAGAACAGCTAAGTGGAGTTGTGGCACAGATGTTTAATGTGAGTTTGAATATGGGGGAGGTACCTGTTGGTGGAGTGCACAAAAAGGGGATCTGTAAGGACCTCAATGGTTTTAGACCGGTGGCACTGACGTCACACCTGATGAAGACATTAGAGAGGATAGTTCTTCCTTACCTAAGATCTGTGGTTGGAAGTACAATTGATCCGCTGCAGTTTGCGTATCGGTCTCATGTGGGAGTGGAGGACGCCGTCATCTATCTCCTACATAGGGCTTATTCACATCTGGAGAAGGCTGGGAGCACAGTGAGATGTATGTTCTTTGATTTCTCAAGTGCTTTTAATGCCATCCAGCCAGGCTTACTCCGAGATGAGCTAATCTCAGCTCACGTGGATGTCCCCACTGTAACATGGATCATGGACTATCTGACAGAAAGACCACAGTATGTGCGCCTAGGTCAGAACTGACAGTAATGTGGGTGTGCCACAGGGGACTGTTTTGGCACCTTTCCTTTTTACACCTCTGACTTTAACCCTCTGAGGTCGGCTATCGCGCCGGCGCGATTGTCTCGCTTTTTTTCTTATCAGTGCAAAAGAGACTCAAAATACTCTGTTGATTTCGATCTTAAATATAAGTGTTATACATCATTCGATCATGTTAAGTGTCTATTATTTTTCTGTATACTCACAATAAAAATAGTGTTGTGCTTTTCGACAAATAAAGAAAAATAAACATGATGCAAGTTTTGCCTTCTCTCTGTCAGTGCAGTCCATTCTGAAACGCGTCCTAAGATTAACTATAACTCCGCAAATACTTGTCATACAGGCACGAGAGATTTTTCTTTATGAAGCTTGAATTCTCTTCTTTTCAATGAAGTAATTTATATAAAAAACAAATATTCTCAGTTTATGTAATCTGTATGAAAAGAGAGTGATTTCAGTATTTTTTTCCCCAGCTCATTACACTTCATTACGCGTTAATCTGACACGCCCACGGAGGACGCGCGCTATTCAAACGCAAATGTTGAGGCAAGCCATGACAACGCCCACATCAGCCGTTCCACCGTGGCGGTAAAATGTGGGGTGTATTTGCTGCCTTTTACCGCTAAGAGGCGCTACAATCATAGACTCTGAAAAGTGTTTGTTTATTCTCTCTATTGCGTAATCTGGTGCCGCGCATTCAGAGCGATTGAAAGCTGGTAGCATATGAATTCAAGTGAAACGTAGTTAAAATAATTAATAATCACAACGCTGAAATTAGGCTACTAAAATTAAATTGAATAAATAATGAAAACAATTCAACATAAAACATTGCAATAAAAAACATTTAGGCTACATCAATGAGGCTTTCCAACAGCATAAGACGTTGACCTTCACAGCATACAGACGGTAGCTCAGTGGTTAACGCAACAACTCGAGATTCAAGGAGCTTCAATCGACCCGAGATCGAATCTCAGTGTAGCATACATGTTTTTAACTGATGTTGGCTGACAGCGTTTATATTTTACCACCTTGATGCTTAAATAGCTAACTGTTTATAACTGTTTACTTATTTAAAGTCAAGAGTTTTGTTTAATTATCATTACAACATACATTTGCTACATTCCTGTAGAACCGCAGCCGCTGCACAAACGACAAAAACTGATGAAGGAAGATTGTCAGCCGATTGCATCAGAAAATGAAAATGAAGAAGCTCGTCTTTAGTCTGCTAAATTATTGTGTAATGTAAAAGAACACTTAAATTACTTAAGTTTGAAACCAAGTTCGAACATTTCAAGGTTTAAATAAAGTGTCGGGACAGTTGTTTTTTTTATTTATTTAAAACAGGATTGCATCGAGTTTAGAGTTTATTTCTTTTGCGATGCAAAATAAGAAACACTAGGCTAATCTTATTCTTGCGACATTTTAAATTTGTATTGCCAAAGAAATTACAGCTATATTAAACAATTAAAACAGTACAAAACGAAAATTGTCCAAAGCAACATAGCCTAATTAAATTAAAAACATGCGTTTTCTTTGCCTCTCTCGCGCTGGATCTCTTTTTAGCAAGTTTACTTAGTCTCCCTCGCTGCACCCGCCGGGTCTCTCTCGAAATTAAACATTTAAAAACATGTAAAAACACATCATACAGCTGATAATACTGTATATGTCGCTGCGTGTCAGCCATACAAATCACGAAAAAAATATTTAGCCTTTAATTGTTGCTTCAAAGACACAGCATGCCTTGTTGAATTCACCTTACAATAACTTCAATTGAAATTTTGTGTGAAAAAAAAACTTTAAATAGGCTACAATAAATAAACTACAATATTTATAATTTAATAAGATATGGGGCCTACATTTGGACACAGATTTATCCTTACAATAATTTTGCCTGCTCATCAGGCTGGCTATCCGACACTCTCCATATGAAAGAGGAACATTAACACCTTTGTCCAGCAACTGTCCCTCCAACCCCGCACAGGCTATCGGAGTCTGAGGCTGACTTAACACAAAGAGAAGTCGCAATTCACACTTAAATCGCTATTCTAGACAGTGTTGATAATGAAGGAATTAAATGATTTAAGTTACATGTAGTGATATTTCTGTCATAAAAGTGTATTACTAAATATTTCATTATTTCAATAATTGATGAAATAAAACTGGTTTGGGCCTGCCTTTTCCAAGCAAAACTAAATATAATCTGAAAAAACGCATGTTAATGTGTTTTCATGAACAAAAAACTCAATATTATTCTACAGGGATCTTTGGATCCTTAACCAGGCATGCAATTAATTAAGTTTTTTTTTTTAATAAATAAATAATTACAATAAATACATTTCAAATAAATATCGAACCACGGTGCTTCGTGGTAATGCTGCTAAATTAAATAACATTTATAGAATAATTATGAACTTAAATGAAACAGTATCGCAACATTTCGACAAATAAATTATTTGATCTGTTTTTACATTTTAATTCAGGGCGATTTAGCCTACAAAATGGAGCGAGATTTTCACCCTTGTCTTGTCATTTTCTCATTGGGAAGCGCATACATTGAGTATAGATCCTCTGTACCTCTCGTTCTCATATGGATTACATAATCAGATAACATTTATTAGCCTTTATTTAACATTTATTAGACATTTAAAGACTTTAGACAGCCGATTTCTTATCGTGACTGAGCTGAATCGGCTTTTGGTTCATTTTTGTGACGCGCAGTTCCCGGAGACAGAGACGACAGATAAATTGTTTTGTCGTTAGCCTAATAATATGAATACAAGTTTACAGTTTTGAACGATGTAAGCTACTCTACTCTTATCTGTATGACCAAAAAATTACGGAGTCGCCTATTAAGTTATTTTAGCTGTAATGAGAAAAATAAATTGCCAGAATAAAACCCGACTTTAGAAAAATGCATAGGGCCGCTCGGCGTGGTGTGCCAAAACACTTATAAACTTCAATATTTCATTCAAAATAATCTCAAAACGCTTTGTGAAATTTGAAAAACCGTGCATGCATTAAGGCCACTGGAACTAATGAACAACTGAAACGCTGGTTTTGATTTTATTGTTTGTCGTTTAAACGTGCCTGCTGCATATCTCTATTTTATATATTTGATATGGTCTATTGGTGAAGTAGCCTAGCATTGATTACTGTGGAGGGAGGGGTGTGGGGATTCAAATAATTCAGCAGAAGCAGGGATGTTTAGACCAGAAGGAAATCCCCGTCCCCCCTGGCAAATCACACTTTACTTAAAACCATGTTTTTAAAAACTCTAGGTTGTAGGGAATAAAAAAAAAATAAAAAAAAAAAAAAAAAAAAAAAAAAAAAATATATATATATATATATATATATATATATATATATATATATATATATATATATATATATATATATATATATATACACTCACCTAAAGGATTATTAGGAACACCTGTTCAATTTCTCATTAATGCAATTATCTAATCAACCAATCACATGGCAGTTGCTTCAATGCATTTAGGGGTGTGGTCCTGGTCAAGACAATCTCCTGAACTCCAAACTGAATGTCAGAATGGGAAAGAAAGGTGATTTAAGCAATTTTGAGCGTGGCATGGTTGTTGGTGCCGATCTGAGTATTTCACAATCTGCTCAGTTACTGGGATTTTCACGCACAACCATTTCTAGGGTTTACAAAGAATGGTGTGAAAAGGGAAAAACATCCAGTATGCGGCAGTCCTGTGGGCGAAAATGCCTTGTTGATGCTAGAGGTCAGAGGAGAATGGGCCGACTGATTCAAGCTGATAGAAGAGCAACTTTGACTGAATAACCACTCGTTACAACTGAGGTATGCAGCAAAGCATTTGTTAAGCCACAACACGCACAACCTTGAGGCGGATGGGCTACAACAGCAGAAGACCCTACCGGGTACCACTCATCTCCACTACAAATAGGAAAAAGAGGCTACAATTTGCAAGAGCTCACCAAAATTGGACAGTTGAAGACTGGAAAAATGTTGCCTGGTCTGATGAGTCTCGATTTCTGTTGAGACATTCAGATGGTAGAGTCAGAATTTGGCGTAAACAGAATGAGAACATGGATCCATCATGCCTTGTTACCACTGTGCAGGCTGGTGGTGGTGGTGTAATAGTGTGGGGGATGTTTTCTTGGCACACTTTAGGCCCCTTAGTGCCAATTGGGCATCGTTTAAATGCCACGGCCTACCTGAGCATTGTTTCTGACCATGTCCATCCCTTTATGGCCACCATGTACCCATCCTCTGATGGCTACTTCCAGCAGGATAATGCACCATGTCACAAAGCTCCAATCATTTCAAATTGGTTTCTTGAACATGACAATGAGTTCACTGTACTAAAATGCCCCCCACAGTCACCAGATCTCAACCCAATAGAGCATCTTTGGGATGTGGTGGAACGGGAGCTTCGTGCCCTGGATGTGCATCCCACAAATCTCCATCAACTGCAAGATGCTATCCTATCAATATGGGCCAACATTTCTAAAGAATGCTTTCAGCACCTTGTTGAATCAATGCCACGTAGAATTAAGGCAGTTCTGAAGGCGAAAGGGGGTCAAACACAGTATTAGTATGGTGTTCCTAATAATCCTTTAGGTGAGTGTATATATATATATATATAGATATAGCCTATATATAAAATTATTTTTTTTAACAGAACTGCTTTTGAAATTACGATTGGTAGCCTATTATTATACAGATGCAAAGTCGTTCTGTTGGATTTGTTCCTTAGTGTAAAATGGAAATGCATGGTAATTTTATTTGATAAATATAAGCAAAAAACTGTATGGTGTAACAGAGTTTTAGAGCTAGACAAATCTCTCTGCATTAATGAATATAAAATTTACAGTAGACCATGTTTGATCGGGATTTGAACCCGTGTCATCTTGATGATCGAACTGTAAGTTCTACCGCTCGGCTATGAATTTACTCACTGAGAATTTCCCAAACGTTTGTTTCTCACATGAGCGAGAAAACGTTTTGTCGTTAGCCTGTGAGTGTAGGCCTATAGCCTACTACTGCATGAATAAAAGTAGACCTTTTACAGTTTTAAAAGATGATATCTTATCTGTATGACCAACAATTACGGAGTAGGCTTTAGCCTATTAAGTTCTTAGCTGTTATGAGAAAAATAAATTCAAATGAACGCGCCTGTCAAACTCTAATTCAACATGCCAGAATAAAACCAGATTTTAGAATAATGCATAGCGCCACTCGGCGTAGTGTGCCAAAATATCCTAATTATAAACTTCAATATTTCATTCAAAACCATCTCAAAACGCTTTTTGACATTTTAAAAAGCCGTGAATGTATTAAGGCCACTGGATCCAGGATTGTAACTGAAACGCGCTGCATGTCTCAATACAGGAGCAGAAGCGCTGGTTCAGATTGTATTGTTTGTTGTTTAAACGTGCATGTTGCATATTTAAAAATATTTGTTAAAAATAAATGTTTGTTGTAGGCTTATTTGGAAATGACCATAACTTGTAGTATTTCATCCTTACTGTTAATTGCCCCACTTACGTTTTGCTAAATGTCCCTTTGCGCCACCTGGCGGTCATTTCGCGAACTACTTTGAAATGCGACTGGTTTATTTTTACGGCGGTGGATTTGCCGCGGCGGTAATAGGCATTCTAGTTGACTACCTACTGTACTTTAGTAAACGTTATTTTTACATGTACACATACATACAAACTATATTGCTATAGCCCACTGAGATTTCTTCTAATCGTGATATACTAGTGTCTGTAATGACAACATTTCGTTGACTAATTTTGGATAGATTATAAAGTTTTTACTATAAAATAGACATCAAATAAGCTTTAATTAGACAGTTTCTGCTCATATGTAAAATATATAGTATGTTTTGTCACAAATAAACTAATCAACTGTTATAGTGTTTGTTCCAATGCAAGCTATATCAAAATAATGAATCCTTAACTTTGAAATATGTATGATAAAATCTATTGCCTACTTTAAAAAATAATACTTTATAAGACATTTATGGAAAAAGACAATTTTATTTTCAAGATGTTTCCAACTCAAACTTTGAACCAATTCTGCAGAATTGCCCATACAACCTATTTGACCAGGATTTGTTTCCAGGTATGACTAAACATGTGCTTTTGGCTTTCATTTATATTTTGATTGTTTGTATATATATATATATATATATATTTATTTATGTATTTATTGTCCTTGCATTCTTTCTTGTGTGACACCCCTGAATGAAAGGCTCATTATTATGCAGGGTCATTGTCTGCTCAGGTGAGAACCACTTAATTATTCATGATAGGGGTTGGACCGTTCCGCCCATCCGCATATTGCCTTTGCAAACAAAAAAATGTTTTTCACAATTTAAAACAAACTATTGTTTTATGTGAATGATTAGACAGGATGATTTTCAGATCATTTTGAAGCCTAAACTCTAGGCGACAACATCCATTAGTCAAAAGTCTTGTGGACATATATTAAGTGTGTGTTTTGTGGCCTTATTTCAGAAACTTTATTTTTTGTTTTTTTCAATAACCATGCATAAACAATATTCTCTCAAATACAAACATGTGCAAACATGTTGCTTACATATTATGGTAGCCCTGTTTGTGCTAAATAGAGTGTAATTACACCAGTGCCATTAATATGTTTCTAAGCAACTGAAAAAAGCACAAATGTCAGGGCATGTCAAAACATCTCAAGGACCCCAAAAACACCTCAGACCTCAGAGGGTTAAGTATGATACGGGGGCATGCCATCTCCAAAAATTTTCAGACGACTCTGTGGTCATGGGTTGTATAAGTGAAGGAAAGGAAGAGTATAGGAGCCTGGTGGAAAGCTTTGTGGACTGGTGCAAGCAGAACAATCCCCAGCTTAACACAAACAAAACTAAAGAGATGGTGATTGATTTTAGGAGAACTAAACATGCAGTGTCTCCCATCAGAATTAATGGTGAAGTGATTCAGACTGTCACTTCTTATAAATATCTGGGAGTGCACTTGGACAACACATTGAGCTGGGCCACTAACATTGAGATGACATATAAAAAAGGACAGAGTCGTCTCTATTTCTTGAGAAGATTGATATCTTTTGGAGTTCGGGGAGAAATGTAAATAATGCTCTAGTTTATTTCTAGAGCACATTTACTACCGGCTTTTTTGGCGGACCAAAGTGCTGTACAATAATCACAATACAATACACATTGCACCAACAACAGTCCTATCGTCGTTTTATGAGTCGGTTGTGGCGACTACTTTTCTATGCTGTTGTATGATGGGGAACTGGAATCAGGACCAGGGATGCAAACAGACTGAATAAACTGATATGGAAAGCCAGCTTTGTGTTGGGGACTACCCTTGACCCGCTGGAAGTGGTGATGGAGAGGAGTATTCTGGCCAAACTCTGTCATTTTGTATGAAACTTCTCACCCTTTAAATGGTATCGTTGGTGCGCAGGAGAGTGCGTTTAGTAGAAGGTTGATTCCTCCTCGGTGTAAGAAGGAGAGATATTTTAGGTCTTTTATTCCTGCTGCGATTAGGCTGTACTTTGAAGTATGTGCAGAATAGTGAGGGTATATGCATTTATATAAATAGAAGTGTGTATTTGCGTGCATGAAATCAAACAGGAGAAAAGCCGGTCAATAAAAACCTTTTGCAGTGCTTGTATATTGTTTTCTTTCATGAATTTTGTCATTGAGGATTTCTAAAAAAATTGTGCAAAAATCTCGTCTCGTTCTCGTGAACCCAATCTCGTGTCTCGTCTCATCTTGTGAGATAAGCGCCTCGTCACACCCCTAGTACGTTTGCACCACTAAAATACACAGAAATATGTCAAAATGCTGTGTATGTCTTAAGTGAACACAAACAGTTGAGAGAAAATACGATGTGTAACGGTAAATTCTGTCATTAATCACTCACCCTCAAATCATTTGACACCTGTTAGACTTTCGTTCATCTTTGAAACACAAATAAAGATATTTAAATGAAATCTGAGAGATCTCTGTCCCTCCATTGACAGCTATGCAACTGACACTTTGACACTTCAAAACGTTCATAAAGAGATCGGAAAACTAATCCATAAATCGACTGGTTTAGTAAAAATGTTCTGAAGAGACATGATCGCTTTATATGATGAACAGATTTAATTTAGGCTTTTATTCACAAGTCACACGTCTAAAATGTTGGCGTCATGCTATGTTTATTTATTAGAATACAACGTAACGTGGGTTGAAAACAATAACTATTATATAATAAATTATTATATGTATTTATTTGCAACGGAGTCAAATTTTGTTAGGGCAATTCGAACCATTGGCTCGACCGGGCCGGTAGAAACAATCCTTAGCGCTTGGTTTATCTGCCTTGGTTCATCACTAACAGATCTTTGAAGAAAGAATAACTGCTCAATACTGCTGGTTTTCCCCTGTTTTGAGAACACTTCATTTGATATTTACACTAAGCTTTTTCATTTTCATGAGGTTTTACGCCTTATTATAGTCAAGGAAGTGTTTGCTCTGTTGGCTTTCTTCTGTTTTAATGTATCTTATTGTCAGAAGGTCTTCATATAATTCCTGTCAATCAAATCAGAGCGTGTTATTGCAGAGAAATGTTGCTGTCGTGAGGCAGACGGTTCCTTAATGAAAGAAACATCTTAGAAATATCACTTCAACCTTGCAGACTCATTCAGAGGAGTGAGGATAAAAGAGAAACAACACTTTTCAAACACCTCATGATTTATTTTTATCTCATTTTCTCTGCAGAATATTATGACTTCCATGAAGAAGATGGTGAGGGACAGAACATCTGTCTTTATTGCGCACCGGCTGTCCACCATTGTGGATGCAGATGAGATTATTGTACTAAACCAGGTAAGCTAAATATGTGTGACAGGTGGCGAAACATACAGACATCACGTTCAGGAAGCGAATGCACCATTCAAGAATACAGTGTTAAATTCCAAATACTATGAAGAAAAAAAAGATTCACACCAACGTTGAATGGTTGGTTAACAATGTCACTTTGATCTATCTTTGTATGTACTGGCAGGGTAGAGTAACTTAGTGAGATGTACGAACGCTGTGTTTACTGATGTATACTTACTCAGTTTGTTATAACACAATAACCATAACGCGTTGTTCATTATAAACGTGGGATTATGAATTATTTTGAGAACGTCGTACATAGAAAACATGCCGTAATGCACCCTGAGTGTAAACCTTATCCGCACTCATCGTGAAGCGTGCAAGCGATTTGCAAAGATTAATATAAAGGTTAATAAAACTTTACACTCACTTCAGTTCTTCTGGAGGTTCAGCAGGAACACGAATAGTTGGTACAGAGTCTTTTTTCAGGAGCAGCTTCTTAGCAAAACCTGCTTATACTGTAACCTGGCCCTAGCCAGATGAATTTCGCTCCGCCTAGCTTCACTCATCCATCTGGAACCGATCCATTGAAATGGCGTTTCAGAAGGCTGGGCCTTATCAAAAATCCTTGTATACGATTGGATAAGCCACTTGTCTGTCATCTTTATCGACGTGCTATTTCAACCACTCACACCGAAGCCAACCCGTGACGCTGATGAGAGCGACGCAGGAAAAAACAAAACAGAACAGCCGACATCTTGGATATAGCAGCAGTGCAATCAGCGCAATGTCGGTAAATGATCAATGCCGTCTGGGCCATGAAAATGAAACTAATTTTTAACAAAGAAGCCAACCAAAAAAATATAGATGAACGACTTACAGAACTCGGTTTAACATTGTTACAAGTTCAGGTAAGATCATGTCGGATATGCAGTCGGTGCGTTCGCTTGATCGGCAGACTCGAAGATGCTCTGGCAAATTTTAGAGGATGGCAAAAAGCAGAAGAGGAACCGCATTCTGAACAATCATCAGAAACATCAGTGAGTGCAAAGGCGCCTGTCGCACATAAATGGAACAGGGAACCGACTCCGTCGAAATTGCGTCCCCAACCCCGAACACCCACTGCTCCCCCAGCTACTAAATTGTCGAGGCCAACAACTGAGAGCAGAGCTCGACAAAGTGTCACTGAGGTAAGTATAAATCGTGAAACATAAGACAGGCAATAGCTAATGATGTAAACCAGTGTAATGCAAGCACAATATGAACAGTTCTCACGTTTATAGTCTAATGTAATGGAGTTTGTCCATTACGCTTGCTTCCTCGATGCGACCCGCCATTGTTGTCTGAATCAAAACAGTCTCACGGTCGCTTCTCCACTACGTCACATCTATGAAACTCCCGCCCTGGGTCCTGATTGGCTAAACCATAAAGTTGGTTGGAGAAATCACTCTCGATGGAAGAGGTTCCAGATGGATGTGAGTGAAGCTAGGCGGAGCGAAATTCATCTGGCTAGGGCCAGGTTACTTATGGCGCTTTTCCCTTACCAGTACCAGCTCGACTCGACTCGACTCGCCTGGTAGGTTACTGTTTGTATTCAAATAAATTATTAGGGCCCAAGCCTTGAAAAGGCGAAGGCCCTATTGTTTTCCTAAGGATTATTTATTATTAGGGCCCAAGCCCTGAAAGGGCGAAGGCCCTATTGTTTTCCTTAGGATACATTTTTAAAAAATGTTCTATCGACTATTCGGGCACTTTTGGGGCCCTTAACGTGCTCGAAAACTCTTGAAACTTTGCACATGGGTCAGAACCTGCGGCCATCAGGGCCGGGCTGAAGCTGGTACCCGGGCGTGGCAGGGGGGCTCGACAGCGCCCCCTGGAACGGGGTTTGAACACTTGGTCCATTAATCCAACACGCTTGCATGTAATAATATGAAACTCGGTACACATATAGATCTCATCGGTTCATATATACTTCATACTCTTACTTTTTATCCCAGCCCAACAGGAAGTCGGCTATTTAGGGTTGTTTGGAAAACGCATGCAATGGAATTTGAAATACTCCTCCTAGAGAATTCAAACACACGGCACGAAACTCGGTCAGCATGAAGTCAAGACATTGAGGATGAAAAATTGCCAGGGGATTTTTGATATCTCGAACGGTTTTGCCGTGGCGAGGAAACGAAATTATGGCGCGAAAAGAGAAACAGGAAGTGTGTTATAACTTCTTTATACATTAACTGATCTTGGTGAAACTTCAGCAGTGTGTTCGTTGTAAGAGGCCGGTCATATGGATGTGACTATTGTGAGTCAAAGTTGTAGCGCCACCAACTGGCAGCAGGAAGTGTGTCACTTTCAAAATGCTTTGAAATAACCCTCTTATTTTTACCCGATTTGCTTCAAACTTTATGTGTATAATGTAAACACACGGCAGATATAGACCTGTGAAAAGATTATTGATACCTTAGATACTGTTGCCGTGGCAACGCATCGAACTTTAATATTTTTGTTTGATGCTTTTGAGACTCTTAGCATGCTTGAAATTGCATAAAAATCGACAGACACATTACATTTATTAGCCAGTAGACATGTGCAAAGTTTCAGAAACGGGCGTGGTGAGGGCTCAGTAGCGCCACCTTTTGTCAAAAGTGGGGGAATTAGTTTTATCTACAGTTACAAAAATCGGTATGCATATTGTTCTCCTCGAGCCGGACAACTTTCTAATTGACAGTCATTAGCTCCGAACAACACGAAGTCAGATATTTTGGTTTGAATATGGTGAGCCTCTCTCTGAGCCTACGTCTCTGTATGGCAAGCCCTTTTAATATTTAAAAGCTAAGTTTGACTATCCGGAATTAACATTGTAGATATCAACAACGTCTTTCTGACTAGTCGTAATTACATTTTGGATAGTTTGTATTATCATTTAAGATATCTGTAACGTAATTGTGACTACCGGTAGTCGAAACGACAGACAGAGATATCTGTAATTCAGTTTTGACTAGGCAAAACTGAATTACAGATATCTGCAATGACGTCATTGAAAACGACATTCAACTCGTCACACATCTTAAATGACAATCCAAATTAATTTCAAGATATCTATAACTTGATAATAAATATCTACAATTCAATTATGACTATCCCTAACTCCAGTTTGAGATATCTACAACGCCATTTTAACTAGTCATAATTCCAGTTACAGATATCTACAACGTAATTTCGCCTAGTCAAAACTTAATTTAAGATATCTGAAAAGGAACATGTAGATATCTTGAATTGAGGTTAATTAAAGATATATTGAACTGGAGTTATGACTAGTCAGAATCAAATTGTAGATATCTCAAACTGGAATTACAGATATCTACAATTCAGTTGCAGATATCCGTAATTCACATAGTGGATATCTCCAACTGAATTGTAGATATCTGTATTGATAAACCCCATACAAATGAATGGCAAAAGTGATGTCATTTGTCCTAGGAAGAATGTCTTTGTGGATATCTGAAATGACAATTATGGATAGGAAGAATGTAGTTGCGGATATCTGAAATGTTCTTTTTGACTAGGCAATACTGAATTACAGATATCTGCAACACATATCCAGTCTAGCTGTTAAATGTTAAAATGGCTTGCCATATCTCTGTGTCTGTGCCTGTTTTGTGTGTGTGTGTGTGTAGGGGAAGGGGGAGGGGGGCTAGATTAACCATTTCACTGCTGTGTGGTTTGGCCTGCATTAAAAAAGAAAATAAATGTCTTAAGCCTTGTATTTTTTAAATAAGTTTTATTAATAAAGTAAAGGCGTTTAACCAGTTTAATTGTAGTGCATAGACAATAGTTTTATATAATTAGTTTATTAATTAAATTAACTCTGTCCATAAACTTGGTCTGAATGTTTGGTCCATAAATCAAACACTCTTGCATGTAATATGAAACTCGGTACACATATACACCTCATCGGGCCAAACAACTTTCGTGCTCTAAGTTTTAAGCCAGCCCAACAGGAAGTCGTCTATTTTGGTCTGAATGTGGATGTTTTTTCTGTCGATATTGGAACGTGAGTGAAGTACAAAGCCTATAATAAAGAATAGTTTAGCATCCAAATACATCGCAAATGTTAAAACAATTTGATTTGAATGAGAGAGTAATGTGAGCCCAACACAGCTTACTTTCACTTTCGCTTTAAATTATTTCGGTTATTTTATTGTTTATAGTTTTTTTTTATTCTTGTTCTGTTCTGAATATCATTAAATTTAAATGATTGCTTGTGGAATATTTTGAGTGTATCATAAAAGCAGCTCGAGGGAATTCCTTTGGAAGTAGGAATGAACTAAAAAACGTTCGCTCTGTTCTGCTCGCTCATCGTCGTGGACCCGCACCGTTATGAATGCCCGTGTGATGCAGCATAACGCAGCATAATGAACAGGCTGCGATGTCAAGATTGCAATGCTGGAGTGTGTGTGTGTGTGTGTGTGTGTGTGTGTGTGTGTGTGTGTGTGTGTGTGTGTGTGCGCGCGTGCTCTCACTCTCGTGATTAATGAAATTTGACTCCGGTTGCTGATCTTTGCTGCAACTTTCGTTCAGCTCACAATTTAGTAAGCAAACACGTTCAGGTTTTAATTGTAGTGACTAAATGATTTTATTAAACACACACACACACACACACACACACACACACACACACACACACGCACACAAACACACACAAACACACACATCAAACTGACGGTGGGGGGCAATGGTATATTTAAATCTGCATATTGTAATATATACAGGGCACCCCAGTCCAGTCTTATTAAATGTATGCTTCATCTTTCATTTTTAATTTGTAAATTTGATCAATAAATCAAACAATTTTTTATTGGCTGGTACCCTAGGTAGGGCTAATCAAATTAAATCGTTTACACAGAAAAATAACAATGCATTAAATAATGTTATGAGATTGTTTTCAATATGAGTCAATTAAAAATCGTTGGAAAGAATGATACTTTTAAACATAACACTAAATCATCATTAGGTGTTGCCAGGCGACCGTCTTAATGAGCGAGTCATTCATTCGAACGAATTGTTGTCATTCATGAATGAGACAGATGTTTATGGATTGGTCATTGAATCTTTGAGTCAACCAATTCGTTCAAAATGCTGAATCATTCAGTAATGAGAAAACACGTTGCTGTGAGATGCGCAATGGTTCTGCTGTGATCTTTGTTTAACTATTTTCACTGCTAAAACTTAAAAAAAGTCAATATTGCATCTAAAATGCAAGTGACTTGATGTGTGTGTGTGTGTGTGTGTGTGTGTGAGAGAGAGAGATTGTGTCTGTTACAGTGACAAGAGTTTAACCCTTTAGGCCTTTTTGGATATATATATTTTTTTATTACAAAATGTGCATACAACCCATATATTTTAAATGTATTGTTTGCTTTAAATTAAATTTAGATTGTATGTTTGGTAATTGAACCTAAATAAATGTAAAATTAATGTGCTATATTTCAGATCAATATATTTGTTTTCCTTCATTTTAATCAACACTGACTTTATTATCATCTGAATTATAAATAACTTATTTCTGTATTAAATAAAAAATCCCCAGTAATCCAGACCAACCAGAGCGCACTATTTCTACAACATCATCAGTGCTGAAGCGGAACTACCAGAGCCGTTCGGCAGATAGCGAGCAGATATTTTGATATTTTGTGTCACGTCGTGCACAATAACCCTAAAGGCACCAGGGTGGCGGTGCCACAGGCTTTATATATATATATATATATATATATATATATATATATATAAATATAGCTGCGAGCAGCGATGAAGGGCCAAAGCCGGCGGCACCGCCACCCCCGTTGCCTTTAGGTAACTAAAGGCACCGGGGTTGCGGTGCCACCGGCTTGGGCCCGTAATCGCTGCTCGCAGCTATATTTATTATTATTATTCTTTTTCTATCAACCTTTCGGGCACTTTTGGGGCCCTTAACGTGCTCAAAAACTCTTGAAACTTTGCACACGGGTCAGAACCCGCGGCCATCAGGGCCGGGCTGAAAGATGGTACCTGGGCGTGGCAGGGGGGCTCGACAGCGCCCCCTGGAACGGGGTCCGAAAACTGGGTCTATAAATCAAACACGCTTGCTTGTAATAATTTGAAACTCGGTACACATATAGATCTCATCGGTTCATATATCCTTCATGCTCTTACTTTTTCCGCCAACCCAACAGGAAGTCGGCTATTTAGGGTTGTTTGGAAACGCATGCTCTGGCATTTGAAACACTTCTCCTAGGGAATTCCGCCGTTCGTCTCCAAACTCGGTGTGCATGAAGTCAAGACATTGAGGATCCCAAATTGCGAACGGATTTTTGATATCTCGAACGGTGTGGCCGTGGCGAGGAAACGAATTTATGGCGAATAATGGAAACAGGAAGTGTGTTATAACTTCTGCATACATTAACTGATCTTGATGAAACTTCAGCAGTGTGTTCGCTGTAAGAGGCCGATCACATGGATGTGAATATTGAGAGTCCAAGTTATAGCGCCACCAACTGGCAGCAGGAAGTGTGTCACTTTCAAAATGCTTTGAAATCACCCTCTTATTTTTACCCGATTTGCTTCAAACTTCACTACTATAATGTAAACACACGCCAGATGTAGACCTGTGAATGGATTCTTGATATCTTAGATACTGTTGCCATGGCAACGCATCAAATTTTAATATTCTTTTTGGATGCTTTTGAGACTCTTAGCATGCCTGAAATTGCTTGAAATTGCATGAAACTCGACAGACAGATCAGATTTATTAGCCAGTAGACATGTGCAAAGTTTCAGAAACGGGCATGGTGCAGGGACTCAGTAGCGCCACCTTTTGACAAAAGTGGGGGTGTTAGTTTTATAGTTTTACCTACAATCATAAAACTCGGTACGCATATTGTTCAGATCAAGCCGGACAACTTTCTAATTAACTGTCATTAGCTCAGACCAAGAGGAAGTCAGATATTTTAGTTTGAATGTGGATGTTTCTGAGAATTTTCTCTCCCTCTCCCTCTGACAGAGAGAATGCACCCTGCCATTCGTGTGTGTGTGTGTCTGTGTGGGGAGGGGGGGGGGGAGGGGCTCTTCGTGTGATAGTTTAGTTTAAACACAAAATTATACATAGGGCCATACTGCCCTCTTGTGTCCAAAATTATATTTATATATACATTATACATATATTTGGTATGTGACTGAGGGCCGAGAGCTTTTAAATACGGGACATTGATAATGGCCACGTGCAGAGCGCTCGAGGGAATTCCTATGGAAGTAGGAATTAACTAAAGTTCTGCTCGCTCATCGCCGTGGACGCGCACCGTTATGAATGCCCGTGCAGCCGTTAGTTTCATTTTAAAATTAGCGCCTTTTCTGGGGCCGATTGCTTGAATTTTGAGTTCAATAGCCTATTATTCTTCATGGAAACCACAACAACAAAAGAGTATAAAAGTTTGGTGTGAACGCAGCATAATGAACAAGCTGCGATCTCAAGATTGCAATGCTGGAGTGTGTGTGTGTGTGTGTGTGTATGTGTGTGCGGGCGAGAGAGAGGCGCGGGCGAACTGTGTGTGTGTGTGTGTGTGTCTGTGTGGGGAGGGGGGGGAGGGGCTCTTCGAGTGATAGTTAGTTTAAACACAAAATTATACATAGGGCCATACTGCCCTCTTGTGTCCAAAATGATATTTATACATATATTTGGCAAGCATGTGACTGAGGACCGAGAGCTTTTAAATACGGACATCCACACGGACATTGATAAGGGTTGCGCTTGCAGAGCGCTTGAGGGAATTCCTATGGAAGTAGGAATTAACTAAAAAACGTTCGCTCTGTTCTGCTCGCTCATCGCCGTAGATGCGCACCGTTATGAATGCCCGTGCAGCCGCATACTTTTTAGTGTCACTTTAAAATTAGTGCAATATCAGGGGCCGATTGCTTGAATTGTGAGTTCAATAGTCTATTATTTTTCACGGAAAACACAACAACAAAAGAGTACAATGATAGATTCGCTTAAATAGGCGCTTTTACATAAAATAGCCTATTCCGTCATCATCTTTTCAGTCAGCTCTTCACTCTCGTGATTAATGAAATTTGACTCCTGTTGCTGATATTTGCTGCAACTTTCGTTCTGCTCACAATTTAGTAAGCAAACACGCTTCAAATGTGTTTATTTTATTTTTGTGTATATATATGTGTGTGTATATATATGTGTGTATATATATGTGTGTATATATATGTGTGTATATATAGACAGATTATGGATTGGTCGTTGAATCTTTGAGTCAACCGATTCGTTCAAAATGCTGAATCATTCAGTAATGAGAACGCGTTGCTGTGAGATCCTCGATGGTTCTGCTGTGATCTTTGTTGAACTATTTTCGCTGCTGAAACAGAAAAAAAGTCAATATTGCATCTAAAATGTAAGTGATTTGACGTGTGTGTGTGTGTGTGATTGTGTCTGTTACAGTGATTGTTTAACCCTTGTTAAAATTTAGGCTTTGTATTTTTGGATATATATCTTTTTATATATAAAAAAATTGCATACAACCCATATCTTTTAAGTGTATTGTTTGCTTTAAATTAAATTAAGATTGTATGTTTGGTAATTGAACCTAAATTAATTTAAAATTAATGTGCTATATTTGAGATCAATAGAATCAATGTTTTCCTTCATTTTAATCAACACTAACTTTATTCTCATCTGAATTATAAATAATTTATTTCTGTATAAAATAAAAAATCCTGAATAATCCAGACCAACTAGAGTGCACTTTTCCTACAACGGGGTCCGAAAACTGGGTCTATAAATCAAACACGCTTGCTTGTAATATTGTCACGTTGTGCACAATAACCCTAAAGGCACCAGGGTGGCGGTGCCACCGGCTTTTATATATATATATATATATATATATATATATATATATATATATAAATATAGCTGCGAGCAGCGATGAAGGGCCAAAGCCGGCCCTTCATTTTTTTTTCTCAAGAAAAAAATATATCTCACAAAATGCTGTAAACAGAGAGAAATTAAATATAATGCGGTTTTCATTATAATAACAATTATGTAATGACAAGTAAACATATAATTAATATGTAATAAAGTGCACATATTTAGCAAAATGACAATTTTTTCTAGTCAACTAAAGTGCTGGTCATTAAATGGCTTTCCTGAGGTAAATGTAACGTTCTGTGACATAACTGTTCTCCTGCAGTTTTATTGACCTCTTTCCGTGAAAAACACTGATTGATCGACATTTTGTATGAGGCATAAACCTTAAGGTAAGTTGTACTGTATCTTTAAATAAAAAGTAACAGATGATCGGTTTACTTAAACTGAGGCGCAGCGATCTGTCACAATGCACAGAACCTTTTTTTTTTTCATATCAAAAGTAACCTGCTCTGTCTAGTCTGTCGGTGTCAGTGTCCTCTTTGCTCCGCGATTTTTCTCTGCGTGAGAGCGTGTGAAAAGTGTCAATTCCGTAAAGCGGCTTTCAGACAGAACGCGATTTGCTATTTTGCAAATAAAAAGTTGAACTATTTTTAACTTTGACCCCGGCGTGCTTTGGTCGACGCAGCAACAAAACGTCCCCGCGAGTATTCTGCGTCCTGTCTGAAAGGCGCTTGAGTCTCAAGTTGAATGCGTGAGAGTTGGCAGCCCTGCGGGGGGTAAATCGTCGGCAGCGTTCCTCCTTCCGCTTCTACTTCTACATTAGACTAGAGTGCGCTCTGCACCGCGTGCACACAGTGCTTATACATGTGAGGATTGTTTACATTAGACTAGAGTGCGCTCTGCGCCGCATGCACACAGTGCTTATACATGTGAGGATTGTTTACATTAGACTAGAGTGCGCTCTGCGCCGCATGCACACAGTGCTTATACATGTGAGGATTGTTTACATTAGACTAGAGTGCGCTCTGCGCCGCATGCACACAGTGCTTATACATGTGAGGATTGTTTACATTAGACTAGAGTGCGCTCTGCGCCGCATGCACACAGTACTTATACATGTGAGGATTGTTTACATTAGACTAGAGTGCGCACTGCGCCGCATGCACACAGTGCTTATACATGTGAGGATTGTTTACATTAGACTAGAGTGCGCTCTGCGCCGCGTGCACACAGTGCTTATACATGTGAGGATTGTTTACATTAGACTAGAGTGCGCTCTGCGCCGCATGCACACAGTGCTTATACATGTGAGGATTGTTTACATTAGACTAGAGTGCGCTCTGCGCCGCATGCACACAGTGCTTATACATGTGAGGATTGTTTACATTAGACTAGAGTGCGCTCTGCGCCGCGTGCACACAGTGCTTATACATGTGAGGATTGTTTACATTAGACTAGAGTGCGCTCTGCGCCGCATGCACACAGTGCTTATACATGTGAGGATTGTTTACATTAGACTAGAGTGCGCTCTGCGCCGCATGCACACAGTGCTTATACATGTGAGGATTGTTTACATTAGACTAGAGTGCGCTCTGCGCCGCATGCACACAGTGCTTATACATGTGAGGATTGTTTACATTAGACTAGAGTGCGCACTGCGCCGCATGCACACAGTGCTTATACATGTGAGGATTGTTTACATTAGACTAGAGTGCGCACTGCGCCGCATGCACACAGTGCTTATACATGTGAGGATTGTTTACATTAGACTAGAGTGCGCACTGCGCCGCATGCACACAGTGCTTATACATGTGAGGATTGTTTACATTAGACTAGAGTGCGCACTGCGCCGCATGCACACAGTGCTTATACATGTGAGGATTGTTTACATTAGACTAGAGTGCGCTCTGCGCCGCATGCACACAGTGCTTATACATGTGAGGATTGTTTACATTAGACTAGAGTGCGCTCTGCGCCGCATGCACACAGTGCTTATACATGTGAGGATTGTTTACATTAGACTAGAGTGCGCTCTGCGCCGCATGCACACAGTGCTTATACATGTGAGGATTGTTTACATTAGACTAGAGTGCGCTCTGCGCCGCATGCACACAGTGCTTATACATGTGAGGATTGTTTACATTAGACTAGAGTGCGCACTGCGCCGCATGCACACAGTGCTTATACATGTGAGGATTGTTTACATTAGACTAGAGTGCGCTCTGCGCCGCATGCACACAGTGCTTATACATGTGAGGATTGTTTACATTAGACTAGAGTGCGCTCTGCGCCGCATGCACACAGTGCTTATACATGTGAGGATTGTTTACATTAGACTAGAGTGCGCTCTGCGCCGCATGCACACAGTGCTTATACATGTGAGGATTGTTTACATTAGACTAGAGTGCGCTCTGCGCCGCATGCACACAGTGCTTATACATGTGAGGATTGTTTACATTAGACTAGAGTGCGCACTGCGCCGCATGCACACAGTGCTTATACATGTGAGGATTGTTTACATTAGACTAGAGTGCGCACTGCGCCGCATGCACACAGTGCTTATACATGTGAGGATTGTTTACATTAGACTAGAGTGCGCACTGCGCCGCATGCACACAGTGCTTATACATGTGAGGATTGTTTACATTAGACTAGAGTGCGCTCTGCGCCGCATGCACACAGTGCTTATACATGTGAGGATTGTTTACATTAGACTAGAGTGCGCTCTGCGCCGCATGCACACAGTGCTTATACATGTGAGGATTGTTTACATTAGACTAGAGTGCGCTCTGCGCCGCATGCACACAGTGCTTATACATGTGAGGATTGTTTACATTAGACTAGAGTGCGCTCTGCGCCGCATGCACACAGTGCTTATACATGTGAGGATTGTTTACATTAGACTAGAGTGCGCTCTGCGCCGCATGCACACAGTGCTTATACATGTGAGGATTGTTTACATTAGACTAGAGTGCGCTCTGCGCCGCATGCACACAGTGCTTATACATGTGAGGATTGTTTACATTAGACTAGAGTGCGCACTGCGCCGCATGCACACAGTGCTTATACATGTGAGGATTGTTTACATTAGACTAGAGTGCGCACTGCGCCGCATGCACACAGTGCTTATACATGTGAGGATTGTTTACATTAGACTAGAGTGCGCACTGCGCCGCATGCACACAGTGCTTATACATGTGAGGATTGTTTACATTAGACTAGAGTGCGCTCTGCGCCGCATGCACACAGTGCTTATACATGTGAGGATTGTTTACATTAGACTAGAGTGCGCTCTGCGCCGCATGCACACAGTGCTTATACATGTGAGGATTGTTTACATTAGACTAGAGTGCGCTCTGCGCCGCATGCACACAGTGCTTATACATGTGAGGATTGTTTACATTAGACTAGAGTGCGCTCTGCGCCGCATGCACACAGTGCTTATACATGTGAGGATTGTTTACATTAGACTAGAGTGCGCTCTGCGCCGCATGCACACAGTGCTTATACATGTGAGGATTGTTT
This sequence comes from Tiaroga cobitis, assembly GCA_030578255.1. NCBI lineage: Eukaryota > Metazoa > Chordata > Actinopteri > Cypriniformes > Leuciscidae > Tiaroga > Tiaroga cobitis. The sequence continues at coordinate 46,256,009 of CM060604.1, read as the reverse complement.
ACATTAGACTAGAGTGCGCACTGCGCCGCATGCACACAGTGCTTATACATGTGAGGATTGTTTACATTAGACTAGAGTGCGCTCTGCGCCGCATGCACACAGTGCTTATACATGTGAGGATTGTTTACATTAGACTAGAGTGCGCTCTGCGCCGCATGCACACAGTGCTTATACATGTGAGGATTGTTTACATTAGACTAGAGTGCGCACTGCGCCGCATGCACACAGTGCTTATACATGTGAGGATTGTTTACATTAGACTAGAGTGCGCACTGCGCCGCGTGCACACAGTGCTTATACATGTGAGGATTGTTTACATTAGACTAGAGTGCGCACTGCGCCGCGTGCACACAGTGCTTATACATGTGGGGATTGTTTACATCAGAGTGCGCACGTGTTTTGCGGAGCATATACGCAGTGTTTAAGCGGTTGATAGAAAATTAGCTAATGCGTGTTCTAAAAGTCTAAATTCAAATCTATTATTTTTCACGGTATTTTGAAGTGGCCGCGATAACAATATCGTGCATATTCATTACCGCGATTTATCGCATTACCGAATACCGGCACATGTCTAGGCCATACTATTTAAAAATGGCGGGGTTATTTATTCTGGATACTCCATCTGGCGCGTGCAATGATGACGCAGATTCTCTGTGACCAATCAGCAGTCGGCATTGTTTTCACGTCACATTTTAGTATCGCCTTAGCTCGCTTAGAACCTCGCCGGAGGTGGTACGTAAAAAAGTACCCGAAAGCAGGTACAGGTACAACTTTTACACAGTGGAAAAGCAAACAAAGTCGAGTCGAGCCGAGCCGAGGCGAGCTGGTACTGTGTAGTGGAAAAGCGCCATTATACTGACCCTCGTTTATAAAGCAGTCTGCTGAGAAAAGATTTGCGAAATCGCGCAAACATGAGAGCATTGACGTTGCTCGTGGGGAATATTCGAAAACAAAACTGACATTGCGTCTTCAGCGGTTCGGATTTAGGAACATCAAAATGACTGTGTTCGTTATTACACCCAAGAACAGAACACCACAGTCGCTTAGACGCCATTCTGCTCCAGTGTATCAACAATGACGGACTATGATAACAGCTCGCTCAGGCCGGGGCTGTGTTGAAACGCTGCTGTCAATCAAACAATCGTGGGAGGGGCTTCCGACCGTGTGACGTCACACGGTCGAACGGCTCGATTTGAGGCAGGGGAAAACATATAAGGAGATTAAAACAATAACACTGGATGGATTCCCAGCACTCCCAGCACACATTTCAGTACAATCAACTTGTAAAAGTGCATGTACCATTATATGACCCCTTTAAAGGGCAGCCAATGATTATCGGTCAATTTATAACGATCACCTAAATAGCGAGTTACATTACAAGGAGTACTTATTATTTACTCTATGTGCATGTAAAAATTATAGCTATAAATGAATATAAATGTCCACTTCTTTTTATTCTGTGGTTTGAATGTGTGCAGGAAATGGTTATATATGACACAGTGAGCTGAGATTATTTGAACCCATGGCAATATATGTTCATCTGACGCGTCGATACCCGTGCCGAAAATCAAAGCAAATTGATTTATGAAAGCGGGACTGGAAATTATGAAGGATTGCATGACTGAGTTTTATTTGTGTACTAGTTGTAGTATTAACACGTGACGCAGGACACCTGTCCTGTCTCTGGCGAGTCCAGCATGACGTCGACGGAGAGTGTGCGAGTGGAGAGATGATCACAAAAGCTCACATTACTCCATTGAAAGGTTCACGCTGGTTGTGTTGCCATGAATGTTGCAAAGAAACAGCCATGTGCCACTCGCTTATTGTGTCTGTCAGCCTGTGGGCGACATTCGTTTTGCAGGAATCCAGGTTCACCTTGTGTGTCTGACTATTTCAGGTTATTAGACAGAGAATGACATGCATTTGATGCAGTTTTTAATCAAACGATGGTCCTCCTGCTGTCGCCACGTGTAGATCAAGCTCAACTGTTCAGCAAAGGTAATGCATCGACTAGTGAATGCAGTTAAGATGTCGACATACTGTCAAGATACATTAAGTTTGATGACACCACAACAAAGGCATGTCATACACAGCCCTAAAATCGCCTTTATGTAATCTTGTCTGCTCTGCTTTTCACATGGAGGTCAAAGCAGCACAAGGGGACCCTGGGAAACATTAGCGTCCTTTGCATATTTTTGTTGTATTTTGCATTGAGGTGCAAATGTTTTTTGTGGTGCTTCTTGGATTGCTGGTCTACATGGAAACAAGTGGTGTAATCAGTTTAATGTCAGATGTTCAGATGGACTGGAAGAAAGCATTCACATCTTCTGTGTCCTTCATTGCAATGATGAAGAGCTCTCTCGCTGCTGTCACTGCCCACATGACCTTGGTCATTCAGTCTGTTGGTGAAACAGCTTATGAAACAATGACTAAATCCTCCAAATGTGCTCATGAAATGGGTGTGGAGTTTGTCAATGACACTGCATTGTCTCATATATCCTTTCGAATCAGCATCAATATATTCATGGAAAAAGGTTCCCACTTGAATTAATTTGGTTGCTACACGTCTCCTGCACTGGGTGTTAACTGGTTTGTCCATATCATTTTCAAACGATTTATGAATGACTGGAAAATTACCGCTCCGCTTTACATTGTCCAATGAACTTTGAACTTGTTCTGCCTGATGATGATTGGTCGGTGTATTATACATGACGAACAGGCATCAATGAATTAAGTAATGTTTTGAAATATGTAATATGTTGATTTTTAATTGAATCGACACTACCTTTATTGGAAAAAAAAAGTTAAATTGTTTGGTTTATTTATCTCCTGCCATATACTCACTGAGAGAGCCATATTTGGCTCGAGAGCATCGGTTTCCGAGCAGACTGGGATACCTATAGCCTGCTTAAAACCAGACCATTCTCAGTTGTAAGTGAGTTATGGTCTGACAAAGCGTCATAGACAAATCATTTCCAGAGGGGCGTCACCAACGGACATCACGGATAGACCTAAAACCAATCAGAGCGATGAAGGAGATGACGTATGCAGAGCGGCGGAGAAACATCTCCGAGTGTTGTTCTCTGCTCGGTTTTTAACACAAAGGAAACGTTCAAATCGCTTAAAACAGACGCGATAGCTGATTCGAACGAGTGATGTTCGACGGCGGCATCCATCTTTGTAATGTAGGCTACAAAATCTGCTTCAAAATCCCAGCGCTGTCGTCATCGTGTAAAGCCCGCCCCAACGCTTCTGATTGGTGCCTCGATTTCGACGGATTGGAAATGGGCTTGAGTGAGCTCTTTGCCAGACTAACTTTCAGAGCAAATCTAAATTTGCCGGAAGTTGTCTGGGTTTTCCCAGGCTAGGATACCTACGTTTACACTAGTGCATTTTCATTTTAAAACGCATAACTTTAGCTACGGTAACGCCTGCCATCCAAACACACTACTCCGGAGTTTTAGACTCTCAAAAACGGAGACTGACCCCTTCAGTCAAGTCCGAAGCAACACACGCAAGTGACGCAACCCACAGCAACGCATTATGGCAACGACGCCTCAGAAAAATAAAAATAAACGTGAATTTAGTTTTGCACACATTGTCATGTTAATTATAATCAACTGCATTTTGTTTTATTGACCACAATATTATTGTTGATATTTGTTTGAGAGGGGCACTTTTGATTGATTTTGATTGATTGACCCCACCTACCCCCACACACACACACACACAAACATTCCTGGTCCTTATCTGTAAACGTTAAAGTACCGCAGCCATTTCCATTTTGTATATTCTGCCAATCGTCTAGTTAAACTTCACAGACTTCATTAACACAAACGTTCTTATTTCAACAATAACATTGTTTAATATAATGGATTTAAATACATTTTTAATAATGTATAATATTTTTTTATTTATTTTTCAATCGATTAATTGTAAAAGATAATCGATAGATTAATCGATTATCAAAATAATGGTTAGTTGCAGCCCTAGCATCCACAACCGCGCACGATATTGTTCTGTTTATTACAAGCGCTGCAGTTTTATCATAAACAGCTTTAAATGTTCAAGCTCTTTGACAGCCAATCAGAATCCATCCTGTTTTAATGTTTTTATCGTTTATCAGCTGGAAAAAAAATTGTTCTTTGATTCCGTGACAAACTGATCCTGACAATATTGTTCCTCTGTGCTGTTATTGTTGTAGTTGTGATGTGGACTGCTATTCTTTACATTTATAATTATTTTTAAAACTATATCTTTACCGTCCTTGGTGTGAACGGGTCTGTACTGTAGAAAGACTGGAATGGTACCAGCAATTTTAGCATCCCTTTTCAAAAGTAGTATTCCTCTTTTTAGTGTGCAGTAGAAGTATGCGAGTTGATGCACACTTCTGAAGCTGGTGTTGTACGCTCATGACTATAAAGAGCAGTCTCACGGCGTCTTCAGCTCGTTAGCGTTTTAGCTCATTAACAGTGGAAATACCTCAGCGACACCTTTGTTTGTCTCCCATGTGTGGAGACCTTTTCAATCTGGGTGCGGGTGAGGGGGTGGAGAAGGTGATGCAGCTGCAGCCTTCGTTCAAATATTGTTGTGAAACGTTGCGTTCGCCCGGTGGTATCTAAAACGGGGTGTAATTACACGGCATTCAAGCTGCAAACGACACTGCTGCTAAAAATGCTATCAGTGTTTGAGTCTTGCTTGGCAAAAGTGGCGTCGTAATTGATGCAAGTAACTAGCAAACAGCCGGGAGACGCATTCAGATGTCATTGTGCAAGCTCATTTCATACTTTGCTTTGTTGCTGGCAGTCTTTTAAGAGGCAGTGCTGCATGAACGCCCACACCGCTGTCTTTCTGCTCTCTCTAGACCTTCCTCAAACATGCACACGCTCTCTCTCCATCAGTGCCCCTTCATGGCCCTAAATCTCTTGTTTTTGCCCAGTTCTTCCAATTTAGATGCAGCCGCACAGTCTTTCTGTCTGCAGGCAGCGTTATGCTGGGGAATATCAAGGCATCAATAAAAGAAACGAAGATTTAAATGCTGAAAAACACCCTCTGGCCTCCTGAAACAATCCCAAGGCAAAGCCTGCATAAACGCTCAGGGTTTTTCCTTGTGTGTGTGTGTGTGTGTTTATCAGAACGTTGCTGTGCATCGGCGCTGTTCTCACACAACGACCCTGGTGGAAAAATAGATGATTATTGTTAACCTTGCGGGGTCTTAACGAGTCTCATTGAAAGTTAAATGAATGTTCTGGTTAAGCTGTATGTGACGTGCTGCCGATTGTCAGGCTTAACTCTCCGTTTGTAAAAACAAAGAAATGTTCATTTAATTAAATAGGATAAAATAAAGTAACAGGGTGAGCAGAAATTAAATTCAGTGAGTGAGTCAGATGTTGATTTCGTGTTACTGGCTCTGATGGTTTCAGTTCAGTGATATAATTCAAACTCACCTTTCTGAATTATTCATTAAAAGAACCGCTTCATAAAAATCATGTGTTTGGGAGTCTTGCCTACAGACTGTTGTGTATTGTTTTTTGCATACAGCCCATAGAGACTCAGACCTACAGAGAAGAAAACCATGTCTTGCCATTATTCTGATGTTAAATTGGCTTATTTAAGATGAATTCTTCTAGGAGCACCTGCTATTTAAAAAAAAAAGGAAGCGCATAAAGAATTTTAGGGGCACAAATAAAAATCATTTGTTTTTCCCTTAATAAAGGTGTATGAGAGACTTTTACAAGCAAAATTTAAAGACTAAAAGTACAGTAGATTTTTAAATAGTTCTCCTTAAAAATATAGCCTAATTATTTACATTTTAAACGCATTGAATGGCTTGTAGTTTGTGTAACTGATAATACCCAGAAAAAAAAGTTCTGTATAATGCAAGACTTTTAATCATAAGCAAGCCCAAAATACACCAGGACTCTTTTTTTTAAATGTCTCCCTTTACTACTTTCAGCTGCTCATTCAAATAGACGAGGGAGATAAATCATGCACTTTTCATACATAGCATATTATAAAATCATAAAGTAAACATTGTCATAATTCATCAGAAGTAGATTATTAGCAATCATGACAATAGATTGCTAATAATCTACTTCTGATGAATTATGACAATGTTTACTTTGATTTTAAATGTACATTATTGATTGTGATTGGCTCTGAAACCGCAAATCTGTTGTTGAATACGCATCTGCGCTGTTGTATTCTTTATTTAAAGTTGCAGTCCGTAACTTTTTTGGGTTAAAAATTATCCAAAATACATTTTTGAGCAAGTACATAACCAGCCAGTGTTCAAAACTATCTGATTGCCTTAGGTCAATTCAAAATGGTAAGCTTGTAATAATGTTTTTAATTCCAGTGGTACTGGTGGATTTCCGCATGAAATTCGAGCATGTCTTTGCGTCATTACGTCACATCTGTACACATAAAGAAGAGTCTCGGCTAGTCGGCTATATTGAGTGTGAGGATGTTGGAGGTGGAGATTTATAGCCTTTAGCTATAGCCTTTATAGCAATGTGCGCTCTTGACAAAGAGTATTACCCCGGTAATTTACTTCGTCAGATAAAGTGACCTGTATGACTAGTAATTCAGCACTTGCAGCTGTTTTATTACACTGAAATAAAAGAATGTGATTTTAAGTGATCAAACATAACTGACAAAGTTCAAGTTCAGGGAAAGAGTCAGGAACTGGTAAACGTTAAATGTGTAACTTTATCCATACAATAAACACAAAGAAAGGAGTGGCAGAGGCCAACTGCGTCATATAAGCATAATAAAAACATCAGTGTAAAATGTCTCAGGCCTGGTCCTCTCTCACCCTTCACTGCCGTCACTCCTCCTTATATCCTTCCAGAGCTCCTCCGTGGGACTCTGTGTCGCGTTCCTCGTTCCTCTCCCACAGCTCTCGGCCTCACCCCGCTTCAAACCACAGTAACTTAATAAAACTTGAATACATTAGCTCATATATGAATATGATTTCATGGCTTAGTCCTGTTGAATGACAACAACAATTGTTGTTCAATTGCACGCTCATTCACACACTGAAAAAAATAACTTGTAGGATTTACTAAAATCCTCGTAACAATTTGCACTAACACATTTTAAGTAACTTTACTGCTGCTGCTCTTTACAACTTACCTGTTATTATCAAGTAAAATCTACTCTATTGAACTTAACATTTAATTAACTTAGTTAAGTAGATGTTATTTCATTCTACATGTGAAATTAAATATAATTAAACTTAAGTAAATTTAACTAAATTAACTTTTTCCTCAATGTAACACTGAATTAAACCACACTTTTAAAGTGTATGCTTTATTTCGAAACATCTGAGTAAATGATACAATAGATATTGTATAGATTCCATACTGTATCTACATAATAGAAGTAACATGGTACTCGAACACAAAGACCTGCTTGGTACACAATGACTAACATTCGATAGATCGTTTATGAGTAGGAATGTGTCATTTTGAGTAGAAAATGAGTCCAGATGTCACAAAATGGCAAGTTACCAAACCTAACAACAAAAGCAATGAACAGTGTAAATGCAGCTGGAAAACAGTGAAAAATCAACCTTTTCAATTATTCATGCTCCAGTGCATGATGGGAACACCAGTATTAGAAAAGTTGAGTAGGTTGTACGTAAGGGATAATCCACGGCTAGCCATGCATTAAAGCTGCAGTCCGGCGTTTTTCCTCTTTGTCGCCATCTCTGTTTGAAATCTTTAATTGCAGTTATTCGCGGAATTATTAACTTTGCGTGAGTTGTACATCGGCATGACACAGCGCGGATGAACACTGTTTTGAGGAGACTGCGTGTCTGTCAGTCACCGCGACGGTGTGGATACTGACAAGTAGTCATAGTGCTATGAAATAAACGGTTTATGAACTAAATCCCTGTTATGCATAAACGTGTTTTACATAATATAACTCTAATATTTTTTTGGAAAAAAATCATTTTCACTTTACCGATCTGATTCAGATCCAATGCTTGACAATGGAGGAGGCGCGTTTGGTTTTCTTGGAGTAACGTTAGAGTGATTTGCTCCCTCTCATAGCTAGCACAAAATAATTCATATTTACCATAATAGCAAAACGAACAAAGAAAACTCCGTAACTGTGTGAATTAAGCGAACAAGTGTGCTACTGTTACACGGTTGAACTATTGAAATGTCTTGCCTGTCCAACAGAAAAAGCCGTTTCTGCGTCCGTTTTGAACCCCTTCAAATATCACAGAGTTCACGCCACCTTTCAAAAGCCCTGCCAATGTTAATCCTTGTTTTCGCGTGGGCCCGGTTGCAATCTCATTTTTTCTCTACCCACTCCGAAGTCCGAATTCTCCTGGGTTTTACCCATGGTTTTACCACGGGTGAATCTCCAGTTGTCACTGGTGGTTGTCGTTTGAACCTTTCTGGATCCGCCATGAGTTTAATTATTTGAAGAGCTGCGAGAAAAGGCTAAAAGCTTCCAACTCCAACATCCGCTCACACAATATAGTCTACTTGCCGGGACTCCTTCTTTATGTGTACAGATGTGACGTTAGGACGCAAAGACATGCTCGAATTTCCCGCGGAAATCCACCAGTACCACTGGAATTAAAATCATTATTACAAGCTTACCGTTTTGAATCGAGCAAAGGCAAGCAGAGATTTTTGAACACTGGCTGGTTATGTTTTTTTAATTATTATTATTTTGGATCATTTTTAACCCAAAAAAGTTACGGACATCAGCTTTAAAGGATTTTAACGCACGACGTAGAGGCGAAGAACCACACCACGCGAAGCGGAGTAAAAATCCTTTAATGCATGGCTAGCCGTGGATTATCCCGCTTATACCTCGGTTATTTGGCAAGTTAAAAAGAAGTTAAAGCCGTAACTGATGTTTACAGTTTATTTTTTTAACAGACGTGTAAGAATGACGGTTATTTTCTTAAGTTACGGCTCGTTAGTTCTAGCACTCCGTCCGCTTTGAATAAAGTAGAGCCATCGGATTGCTTTTATTTGAATGAATTATCACATTTATTTAAATTCATTATTAAAAGAGAGAGACAGAAAACTGAAAGAGAAGGAACAGAGAGAGAGAGATGCGTGCGCGAGTTAGCTGTGCGTCTCTTCTTTAAAGTCTACAGTCCCCTCGTTGCTTAAGCATATAGCTAACTTATGATTCTTTAATGGATTTATTAAAATTATTTATGAATGACAGGTAACACTGACAGTGACAAGGCAATCTTTATTTGAACTAATCATGTCATTTATTTAAATGAATTAGCTGTATGTCAAACCAAACTTTTCTTACAAGTCCTGTGGGTGTGAAAGGGGAGAGTGCAGCATTTCTATTTTTCTCCAAGTCAGACTCAGTAATACGCAGATGATGAACGCTGGTGTCTTTTCCTTTTTTCCTGTAGCGCTTTAAAACTGATTTAAAGACGGCGTTGCTTGACTTGAAGTCTTTATCACTCATGATGTTGTATTTTGTAATGTGACGGTTTATACCTGCTCTGAGACACATCAAACTTGCAACACTGTATTGGCGTCCAGCGGTAGACTGAACAGAGGCATAAAACTCCCGCAATGTCTCATTTAAAAGAGGAGCAGAGTATAGGTCTCAATCACAATTGTTCTGTCTTTGGCCCATTTAGTTGTCGTTTTCGGATCGACCTCATCTTTGTCGTCTTCGATCTTATCTAGTCTGTCGCTGTTAATTCTTTGTGCCGCTTTTTGTCATTCAACGTCTTCTCCAAGTCTTCTATTTCGTCTTGTGCCTGGGCCCATTTCTCAAAATTACAATATTCACCGATATGCAAAAATCATCCATTTAGCCTACCTAAATAAACGTTTTCATACGTGTCTCTCTCTCACTCTGTTTGCAAGTGTAACTGTGTTACTATGGTTACCAATGTTTATAGTAGCGGAATAATTTCGAACTGTAATCAAACTGACTGGAACTACCTGTGCATTAAATGGTTTTACTGCACACCTTCCAGCCAATCAGAATCGAGTATTTAAACAGCCCTTGGTATAATTAATTTTATTGATATTTACGCTTTAATTTCTACAAGCTTGAATGGAGCACAAATATAGGATTTACTTTTGTTTTTTGAATTCTTGCCTTTCATGTTTCTGTGGCATTTACTACAGCAGTGTGATCAAGCTACGCCTTTTTATTGTTTTGAATAGCGACCTCTAGTGGTGAAACTTGCAAACTGTGCCTTTAACGCTGCTCGCAAGGATACCAAAAAGAGACGTGACATAAAACAAACTCCACACACACAGGAGTGTAATCAACAATGCGTAACCAGAAGTGTGTCCCTGTTGATGCTGTGATATAGACTGGAATTCAAGTCATAATTAACCGAAAATCTTCCCCTCCATCACATTCCTTGTATTTTTACAAACTGAGAGACGAGACTGTTTTATTCTGTGGTAATCGAGATCTTGCCGGACATTTCCCTGTTTTCCACCTGTGTTTCTCACCCGACTCTGTCTTTTCTCTTCTCATCCGTGTGACGCAGGGGAAGGTGGCAGAGCGTGGAGACCACCAGACTCTCTTGAACACACAGGGCAGTCTGTACGCCGACCTGTGGAACACACAAAACAGCAGGATCCTGTCTGACGGAGGCAAGCCTGAGCCCGTAGCCGAGCGCGTGTCCCAGAAAGAGGAGGAGCGCAAGAAACTGCAGGAGGAGATCATGAACAGCGTGAAGGGCTGCGGGAACTGCTCGTGCTGAGCTCAGAAGACACCAGGGCCAACGCCATGCCTCTATTTACACACGTATCAAGGTGATTCAAACCGGTTTTAAAAGATTTGCGTGTGTCATCTGGAACTCTTGTTTTTATTATGGGTATGTACATATTAATAATGCAATATTTTTGTCTCAAAGTGCTGAGAAGAACATTGTATATAGCGCACATATCATCAATAGATATTTGTCTGTTGAAGTGTGTTCGATATGGATCATTTAGCAGTTTTTCTGTGAACATTGACACCTTTCATGTTTCAAATATTAATTTATACCAAATCGGAGTCTGAATGTACATTTAACAACTTGTATTAAATGAACTTACTTCACTGAGTGTCTGAGAATTATTTATTTCAGCTAATCGTACTTCATCGACAAAATTTCTAATTGTCAAATTGGCAGAAGCGTTCATTGTTTCAGGCCACAGGACGCCTGTGGAAATCATTCAAAAGCTGTCAGTCATTATATGATGATGATGTATACCGTATTTTTCGCACTATAAGGCGCACTTAAAAGCCTTTAATTTTCTCAAAAAACGACAGTGCGCCTTATAATCCGGAGCGCCTTATATATGGATGGTGAACACACGTTCACCAAGACGGGGACTCGGGAAACAGCGCTGGGCGACTTACGCCACTATCTGCCAATGGGTCGTGGATAGGGCTGGGTATCATAACAAAATGTTCGATACCGATACCTTGACTTCGATACCGGTTCCTGAACGATACTTTTTTCGATACCAATTTTATTTAACAATATAACATTACCTCATTTTTATTTTTAATTTCTTTTTTACACATATTTTGAGTATGTAAAAAAGCACCAATGCTGAAGTTTTCTATGTTTCCTAATCATTTAACAACATGTATTCTTTACTTCAATGAGCTCATTGTTTCTGCCTTAACTTAATGCATTGTTTAACAATGAAATTGAATGAAAATTAATAGAAATGCATTACACAGTCACCTCTGATAACAGATCACTCTAAATTGTAATTTAGACACATTCATTTTCTGTAAAGCTGCTTTAAAACGATATGTATTGTGAAAAATGCTATACAAATAAATGTGAATGAAATTAAAAATAGGCTACTGGGGGGCGGGATATATGCCTCGCGCTCTGCACACATCAAGCTGCCGCAAAGCACTGGCAAAAGTAGCCTAATGATTATGGATGTGTCGAGAAACAATAGCAAGGAGATATTTTAATTGTTTATTAATGAACAAGTGTTTACTAATGGTGTGTTCACTGTTCACACCGAACGTGAATTTAATTATTTGCGCTAGTAGATAAGATACAAAGTCAAAGACGCGGATAGACGCATTATTCGCGCCGAGCGTCGCGAATGATGCGAATTGGGCGACGCGTTTTGAACTCGAGCGGAAGATTGAAGCGTCTAACTAGACGCGATAGATGCCTATTTGACGCTCTATTCGCGTTCGGTGTGCTTTGTATGACACACCGCTTTGCCTTATCAGATTTACCGTGTTACCGGTCTTGGCAGCAATTATCTTGTCGAAAATATTGCATCGCGTGCTTCTGGCACACACACACACACACACACACACACACACACACTACAGCCTCGCGTGCGACGAGCCAAGTCTCTGGGCAGCCGCGTAAACTAGTGTTTTTCCGCCACAGCCAATCATGCTGCATGCTTATTGTTTCACTGACGTTGACGAGATTAACCACTTAGGTACCGAAATTTGGTACCGAAAAACAAGACATGTTTCGATACTCGGTAATACCGAGGCAATTCGGTCGGTACCTAAAAAGTACCGAACTCTGTACCCAGCCCTAGTCGTGGATGCCTGGGCTGATATATCAGTCTCAACTGTGATCCGAGCTTTCATGAAGGCAGGAATAATCTCTTTATTCAGCCAGCATACCCGTATTTACTTCCTGTTTTCGGTCGAAGTCCACAGTAGGCGACTGTCGAGTGCGCACGCGATCATTGGTAACTACGCAACAGTGGAGACTGACGGTAGAGATATGCCGCTTATTCCGTGCCAAAATCAAACATTCGACCGACCGATCGAACGTCTATCCGAACGTCTTGTACTTTTGAGCGTCTTACCGAGCGGGTGACCAAGTGACGACCTGACGTGACGTCAACGTCTTGAAATTAGCAGTTTTTTAACCATGCAAGTATCCAAGCTAATGTGTAAAGACTATAAATGAACATTAAAGGCAATACATATAAATATTGTACCCCTAAAACAACACTAAAACATTTCTCCTGAATCCTGTGCATGTGAGGCTATGTGTTTTACGTTCAAAGAGCAGAAATACTGTAGGCTAGCCTACAGTCATTCAATAGTCTTAATTTGACCAATATAATCATTTTAACTACTTTTTATTGTTCATTTTATTGCCCAACGTACAATGTTCTCACAGTCCATAAAAGAAAACACTCCAAATTAATCAATGTAGCCTTTCATTTAAAAAAAAAAAAAAAAAACAGATCCAGAAAGTTTTCATAAATATATATTATATTTATATATTTGGAAATATAGGTAGACCTAGCCTAAATAGAATATCCATTTATACACACACACACACAGTTATATTTTAAACTTTTGTGACCTGTGAATGTACAGTTTAAAATATTTGCAGAACTTAAAAAAAAAGCTAAGTACAATTTATTGTAATAATATTGTTAGGCCTACTGAAAGTTTTATATAGCATAATTAAAATAATTTACTTTTCCAACAAATGTTACAAGTCCATACTGTCATGGTGCTCTTCAGTCACTTTTGACCAAACAATTTTCTGTTTTGAATTTTAAAATTCACAATTATACGCAAATGAACTGGTAGGGCTATTACCACACAGCATAATTGAGTCAGAAGACTGAAATAAGAGGTTGAAATGAGATCAGATCCAGATGGATTAAGCTGTGATAAAAGATTTGCTGTTTATTTTTTATTTATTGAGTTTTACTGTTATGTGTAACAAAATGCTTTCTCTGTATTCAGGTTTGACTGTAGTAATAATAATGCAAATATATTTTTTATTGACTCGTTTGTGCATGATCTGAAAGCACTGTTTGATTTTGAGCACAGATAAAATGGTTTTGAGTCTTCTTTTTTTTTAAAGAAGAGTCAGATGTTCTCTGAATGTAGTTTAAAAATTTGGTTTTGTGTTTAAGGTTTTAAAAAATTAATGATGTTTCCAAGAATCACACAGATAACAAACTAATAAAAAGTTAATCTAATCAAGCATAATCTCAGTCTTAATAAAATTACTAAATTATCATAATCTTTCACAAATAGACATCATAAATGTTAAAGTGGAAAGGTTTATTTAAAAAAATTGTATAAGAGTTCTAATATTACATTTAGACATAATCAGCTGAATATACTTCACTTTGTAATTAAGGTTCATTGATTTTCATGTCTGCCACATATAAACAATGAGCCAAAACGAAATTAGTGATCATTTTCATAAAATCATATGTAACACGTTCCTACGTGTGCTGACGTGTTGTTAACGCGTTCCCATGGCGACCGGTCGGAAGCGCGAGTAACCGATCGTCATCCCAACGTGTTGTTAACGTGTGAAGACACGTTGTAACACGTTTGTGTTTTTCTTACCTTAGTTTAACTTCTTATGCTTCTATTGTGTCCTCTAACTAGTCCACATTTGATTATTGGCTGATTTAGAAAGTTATGTGCTGTGTGGGCCCTATTATTAAAGTTAAATATAGCAGAGGCTAGGCTATTAACAAACCGGGCATTGAATCAAATGCAGCGAAAACTGCAGCCCTATCTGCTTTTTTATGCATAATACAAATCAAATAGACTAGCCATGAATTAAAAATCCCATAGTCTATAAAATATACTGACAATTTATCAGAGAAATGGAATTTCATTGTGGTCTCAGATAAATATAAAAAGGTTTATTCCTACTCTATAGAGGTTAAGATATGTCTGAATCTCAGGAGGATATCTTTGATCAAGTAGATACAGTATCTCTGTAAATGCAAATAAAATTGATGTTCTTTATTTTATTCAAGACCTTACACCAAAATCAGCTTGGCTTCTATGGAAACTGAACATGTGTTTATACCTCAATTAAAACATCCAGAGCTGACTATGAAAAATCAGATTCTAGCGGTTGAGAACATAGGCCTATTGAAAGTCTTTAAGTAAGGTCCACTGTAAAGGTTGAATTGTAATGTTAAACATCAAAGTATTAACTAAAATAGGTTTATGTTGAACTATTTTAATATTGAACAACTAATAAATGCATATTTTCAGCAATGACAACTCCCAATATTGATATTTTTGGCAGCCAGCTTTTAAAATATATGTAGATATATATATATATATATATATATATATATATATGTGTGCAATAATTATGGTTCATTTTTACCATTAAAAATAATACCAAAAAATTGTTTTCTATTTTTTATTTATTTATATTTTTTCAATTAATGCAGTATTTCAGATTAATATAGAAACTAGGCCTTTTAAATTATTATTTTTTAAATCAGATTAGTGCCATCTGTTGAGAGAAAATGAAATAAAACGTGTAATTTCATGGTGTTACCACTAGATGCCCGTATTGCTCTCTGGAGAGGCTCGTGAATTCTCTAGTAGTTTTTGGACAAAATTACTTAATTTTAAGGTGTGGATTTGAATGTTTTTTTTTTTTTAAATTCTCAAATAATACTTTTTGTCGAAGTTGATAAAAAATAAATACATTTTGATTAGAAGTGTACACGTTTTTGCATTATTATTACTACAGTCAAACCTGAATACAGAGAAAGCATTTTGTTACACATAACAGTAAAACTCAATAAATAAAAAATAAACAGCAAATCTTTTATCACAGCTTAATCCATCTGGATCTGATCTCATTTCAACCTCTTATTTCAGTATTCTGACTCAATTATGCTGTGTGGTAATAGCCCTACCAGTTCATTTGCGTATAATTGTGAATTTTAAAATTCAAAACAGAAAATTGTTTGGTCAAAAGTGACCGAAGAGCACCATGACAGTATGGACTTGTAACATTTGTTGGAAAAGTAAATTATTTTAATTATGCTATATAAAACTTTCAGTAACAATATTATTACAATAAATTGTACTTAGCTTTTTTTTAAGTTCTGCAAATATTTTAAACTCTAGATTCACAGGTCACAAAAGTTTAAAATATAAATGTGTGTGTGTGTGTGTGTGTGTGTGTGTGTGTGTATAAATGGATATTCTATTTAGGCTAGGTCTACCTATATTTCCAAATGTATAAATATAATATATATTTATGAAAACCTTCTGGATCTGTTTTTTTTTTTTTAAATGAAAGGCTACATTGATTAATTTGGAGTGTTTTCTTTTATGGACTGTGAGAACATTGTACATTGGGCAATAAAATGAACAATAAAAAGTAGTTAAAATGATTATATTGGTCAAATTAAGACTATTGAATGACTGTAGGCTAGCCTACAGTATTTCTGCTCTTTGGACGTAAAACACATAGCCTCACATGCACAGGATTCAGGAGAAATGTTTTAGTGTTGTTTTAGGGGTACAATATTTATATGTATTGCCTTTAATGTCCATTTATAGTCTTTACACATTAGCTTGGATACTTGCATGGTTAAAAAACTGCTAATTTCAAGACGTTGACGTCTTGATCGACGCTGATCGGTCGGTCGGTCGAAAGTTTGATTATGGCACGGAATAAGCACCATAAGAGATCCACTTTTGCGACACGACTGTCGCGTGGTGTCGTGACGCCTCCACACATTTGTACTTTGGGCGTTCCTTAAGTTTGGGGGGTTGAGTCTCTCGCAGGTCCTCTGTTCTAGACTGGCCGCTGCCTCAAAACCACGCCCATAGCGGTAAACTGAAGGAACGCCCAAAGTACAAATGTGTGGAGGCGTCACGACACCACGCGACAGTCGTGTCGCAAAAGTGGATCTCTACCGCCAGTCTCCACTGTTGTGTAGTTACCAATGATCGCGCGCGCACTCGACAATCAACTACTGTGGACTTCGACCGAAAACAGGAAGTAAATACGGGTATGTGAGCTGGCTGAATAAACATCATTTTTATTCATATCTTTCACATTTACTGCAGTCAGATTCACCGTGTTCACTCTTAATGAGATCACTCAGATGGCTGTGCGCTTGTAATGACACATTAAGGTTGTTAAGAGGCTAAAAGCAGGTTTAAAACTTGCCCCATTTAAGTCAACAGGGTGCGAATTTTAAAAAGAGAATAACACGGTGTAGGCAACACCGGTTTTTGTCGTTGTTATCTGTACTGACAGCACTCCAAATTTACAAAAAAAAAAGTTCTCCTTTAACGTTTGAACAACGTTACCATGGGAGTGAACGGAATTGTCAGAACGCTTAATAAAGTTTGACTTTATCTGACTGTTTTGTTGACATTCCCTTTAGCACATCTAGTGGATGCAAAACGCAAACCCAGTCAAACGTTTGACTGCAGTATCTCATGCTTAAATTTAGGATCTAGTTCTTACTTGCTTATTAGCATGCATATTAATAGTATATTGGCTGTTTATTAGTACTTATAAAGCACATATTAATGTCTTATTCTGCATGGCCATATTCCGCATCCCTTAATCCATCCAATACCTAAACTTCACAACTACCTCACTAATTATAAGCAGTAAGTAGGAGTTTGAGACAAAAGTCGTTGCTAATATTTAATAGTGAGAATTGCACCCTAAACTAAAGTTTAGGAGGAGGAGGTTTGACCCTAAATTGCACCCTAAACTAAACTAAACCTTATGTTTAGTTTAAAGTGTCGAGATGTTATCAGCCTGAGATTGTAATGAAGAAAAACGTATTAAAAGGCTGGACTTCTTGTGGTGGAGCTGGTTTGTCATATATATATTTTTTATGGTTTATGATCTCATTTAAAAATAAGTAGTGATGCAGTTTTGTTTTAAGGGTGAATGCCGGTAAAGTGGGACACTGCAGGTTGATAATATTTATCATCATGTAAATTCTCGCTTTACTAAAAAATGCATTAAGTACCGTATGATATATACATGGTTTTCATATTTCTGACATTTAAGAGGCTGTCAGACCAGATTTGTTAGTACTTTGAGAGGTATGTTTTTTTTTTACAGAATTGTTCTAAGGTTATAGTTTTGTTTTGTTTTTGGTGTGGGACACATTAGTGATTCAGATTGTCCTGCAATATTTATCATATTCATGTTTTATGCATCCTTGACACCGTCTTAAAGTTTGCCAATGGTGTATTAGGATGATGTTATTGGTAAACTGGGACTCTATATTGTAAATAAAGCATGTTTTCAGAATCCAGGGACAGTAAAAGAAAAAAGAATACAACAGATTGTAATTATTGTTAATTACGGTAACTAAAACTTTGAAATAAAGCTGAAATTATATATTATTTAATTCCGTGTGTATATATATATGAAGTATATATACTGAAATAAAAAAATAAAACATATATTATGTAATATAAAATATAAAAAGTTTAAATGTTGCCTTGGCAATTATAAACTGAAGTTGAAGCACTAATATTATTAACTGAAAATAAATAACTAAAACTGAAATAAAAATAAAGTAAACCGAAATGTCAATAGTTAAATAATAATGATAAATTATTAATAAAAAAAAAGCGAATTCAAAATAAACTAAATAACACTCAAGGAAGAGGTTACGTGTGAAATCTATTTTAGTCAAATTTTATAAGGAAAACAGTTATTGTCATTATGCATTTATCTGATTATCAAATAAAAATATTGTTTTATTTATATGACTAGCTCTTAATTGTGATTTTGTTTAAAAAATAATGATTAAGATTTGTAGACTCATAAGCATATTCAAATTGTAAGAAAAACGTTTATATCTGAATGTTACGGCTGCGGCCTGTGACATTTTAACATTTAAAAATGTCCATTATTTTGACATCTTTGTTTCTCATTGACTCAAATAATTGTGTTTTAAGCTCGAATGTCTCTGTGACAATGTCCCTCGTTGATGAATTGCTGTCCTCAGTTGATGATTGATTGTGCTGATATGATGTGATTTACAGATGTTCAGTGTTTCATCAAAACGACCTGCAGGAATCCACATGTTTGCAGAGCAAAGATGCGCTCCACGAAAGAGAGAGAAAACTGCTCAGCGCAATAATGTAATAAAGACTGACAATAGGGAAATGATACGCCTATCTCCATAGCATTACATGCATGCAGATATTGACACGGGTTGCTGTGAATTACACTGCATTATGATGCTGATTATGGGCCATATTTTCTAGTCATTATGAGTTGATTATATAAGCTTCTGTCTTAAACGCACAGCACCTCATTATTGCAGATGAACTGAACCGTCCTTATGGGTGAGCTCCATTTGCTCTGAACATCGTCACTCGTCCTCTCTCTTGTTTTTCACGAATGGGACCTGCAGGTTTTCTATTGTGTCGTCTCCGGGCACGTAAAAGCCTGCCTCGACCCCCCTCTCAGCTTTTGTGCGAGAAGCACAAACAACACATCCTGCTTTACGTCTGTTCAAGCTGTTCCCATTAATGTCCTCGCCACAGCTTACATCCCGTGTCTGAAATCTGACGAGTTACACTGGAATATGTAGCGCAAGATGAATCATATGCAGATTCAAAATGGTAAATTTGAGCATTAGTAGCTGAGATTTTCTGACATTGTGTGACCGGTTGAGTGCGTTCTGTGGGTCTTAGACTGCGTTCTCCGGGCGAGCTCTTATGTTTGTCTGAAAGGGAATAAGAGGCTCTCAGCATCTACAAGTGGCTTAACTAGAACAGCCTTCCTCAAACCCTGCTGCCACTCAGATGGGGGCTCGGGGACGCGCTGGACAAGCCTAATGTGCTTCCACATCATGGTCATTTTTTGGCTTCTCTTTAAAAGCAAGAAAATGCTCTGCTCTTAGTTTCCCGCTGTTCTTCGGGGCATTGCAGACGGCAGGTTTACAGAACTGTTGCATATTATAATAAGGTGCTATTCATGTGAAATTTCCCATTACTTTTGCAGAGGAGCCATGCAATAACACAAGTGTCGTTGAAATAGTTTTCACATTCAGAGAACAGAAAGCAATATATGGCATAAGTCAACATGAATTCATTGGTCTGATTCATCGGTGCATGTTATTGAAAAAAAAAAAAAAGTCCAGTTATCTATCACAATGTAATATCTTTCTCCAACTGAAACATACCGGTACGTAAAACATAAACTGATGCTTAATGTTGACCAACAGACATATATCATGGCCATAGCATTTCAGCTCACATTCAGATCTGGATCAGATCCAGTCCCACACTCTCAGAAAGAAAGTGTATAGAGCGTCTATATACACTCACCTAAAGGATTATTAGGAACACCATACTAATACTGTGTTTGACCCCCTTTCGCCTTCAGAACTGCCTTAATTCTACGTGGCATTGATTCAACAAGGTGCTGAAAGCATTCTTTATAAATGTTGGCCCATATTGATAGGATAGCATCTTGCAGTTGATGGAGATTTGTGGGATGCACATCCAGGGCACGAAGCTCCCGTTCCACCACATCCCAAAGATGCTCTATTGGGTTGAGATCTGGTGACTGTGGGGGCCATTTTAGTACAGTGAACTCATTGTCATGTTCAAGAAACCAATTTGAAATGATTCGAGCTTTGTGACATGGTGCATTATCCTGCTGGAAGTAGCCATCAGAGGATGGGTACATGGTGGCCATAAAGTGATGGACATGGTCAGAAACAATGCTCAGGTAGGCCGTGGCATTTAAACGATGCCCAATTGGCACTAAGGGGCCTAAAGTGTGCCAAGAAAACATCCCCCACACCATTACACCACCACCACCAGCCTGCACAGGGGTAACAAGGCATGATGGATCCATGTTCTCATTCTGTTTACGCCAAATTCTGACTCTACTATCTGAATGTCTCAACAGAAATCGAGACTCATCAGACCAGGCAACATTTTTCCAGTCTTCAATTGTCCAATTTTGGTGAGCTCTTGCAAATTGTTGCCTCTTTTTCCTATTTGTAGTGGAGATGAGTGGTACCCGGTGGGGTCTTCTGCTGTTGTAGCCCATCCGCCTCAAGGTTGTGCGTGTTGTGGCTTCCCAAATGCTTTGCTGCATACCTCGGTTGTAACGAGTGGTTATTTCAGTCAAAGTTGCTCTTCTATCAGCTTGAATCAGTCGGCCCATTCTCCTCTGACCTCTAGCATCAACAAGGCATTTTCGCCCACAGGACTGCCGCATACTGGATGTTTTTCCCTTTTCACGCCATTCTTTGTAAACCCTAGAAATGGTTGTGCGTGAAAATCCCAGTAACTGAGCAGATTGTGAAATACTCAGACCGGCCCGTCTGGCACCAACAACCATGCCACGCTCAAAATTGCTTAAATCACCTTTCTTTCCCATTCTGACATTCAGTTTGGAGTTCAGGAGATTGTCTTGACCAGGACCACACCCCTAAATGCATTGAAGCAACTGTCATGTGATTGGTTGATTAGATAATTACATTAATGAGAAATTGAACAGGTGTTCCTAATAATCCTTTAGGTGAGTGTAGAACGCTAGGGTTCTTGACAACATTTTTAAAGAACACTTTATGCTAAAAGGTTCTATAGAAAGATAATTGTCTTAAATGAGTGAATATACTTTCATGTTTAACTGGGTATTTAAATAAAAAATTCCTACTGATACAAGCTGTTTAATTCATAAAATTGATTTGAAATAAAAATAAAAATAATTAAAACAAATTGATTAAAGGCAGGGTGGGCAATTTGTTCCAGAAACATTTTTTGTTATGTTGGTTGAAAGTCTCTTCACATGAGACCCTGACAGCAATCATTAAGTGAAGTGGTATACGTGTATTTATATATATACAGCTCTGGAAACAAATTAAGAAACCATTTCAAAATTAGCATCATTTCTTCCATCATTTATTTGCAGAAAATGACAACGGGTCAAAATAACGGTCAAAATAAAAATATGCCATGTTTTCAGACCTCGGATAATGCAAAGAAAACAAGTTTATATTCATGTTTAAACAACACATTTCTAATGTTTTAACTTGGGAAGAGTTCAGAAATCAATATTTGGTGGATTTCCAGTCCCAGCTTTCGTGTCTTGGCATTTTCTCCACATTGCTGAGGCACATTGGCTTTATATCACTCCTGGTGAAAAACTTCAAACAGTTTATCTTTATTTAATGTCTGGTGAAGCTCTTGATCACGTTCCAGAGGTGTTCAGTGGTTCAGGTCTGGAGATTGACATTTTCTTCCAGGACAATCTTGTTCGTATAGACAAAGACAGATCTTCCTGATTCCTCCAGTTTTCAGCTTTGCCCAACACCTGGTCCTCTAATGGTTAGACAGAGACCTGGAGAGTCCTACAGCCCACAGTCTCTCACACACTGTAGTTTGGTGGAGGATTGGTGATGATCTGGTGATTCTTCAGTAAGGATAGAATCAGGCAGATCTGTCTTTGTGAAGGATGCATAACTCAAGCCACGTACAAGATTACCCTGAAAGAAAAATTGCTTCCCTCTGCTCTGACAGTGTTCCCCAACTGGAAGGATGGTTCTTTCGGCACGACTGTCCTGCACAGCGAGCCGGCGGCAGTCATGCTAAACACGGAGACTGGAGCTTTCAATGTTGCTGCTAGCTTCGGATAGAAAAAAGAAAGACGAGTGTGCAGATGATTTGGTGAAAAGCAGAGAACAACACAGCCCTTCCTTTCAACTAAAACAATTGGAGAGTGTATTTGTGTGTGTGTAGGGTTGCAGCCGCTTTCGAGCCGTCTTCTTTCCCGATCCGAATCCATGAGATCCTCGGTGAAGCGAAGTTGATTGCTATGAAGTAATGCAGCCGTCCTCGCCACTCACCAAGAAAACTGAATGATGATGTGTGGAGGTCGTGAACTATCCTGGAGCGTCCTTCGACGCAGTGAACCGTGATGTTTGGTGTGCTAGGCTGATTCCTCTCTCAGGGAACGTCGATTCACAGATACGGATAGACTTCGCTCGACATTCTCTCCAACGACGGGAGGATCTTTCCAAGTCAGTGAGACGTTGTTCACAGAATCCCATCTTCTTCTCTACAGTGTTCAATCTCATCTCAACATGACTGACTTTGCCTTTGATGTCGTTTAATTCAGCATATGAAGTCAAGGGTTTTTTTCAAACCTTCAATTTTTAGGGCATTTTCACTCAGCATTTTCTCTATGGTGGAAGAGAGTGTTAATCAGATTATAGAGTGAGATAACAGATTTTGTCGGATTGCCACAAAACGCGACATATCTTTCATTTTGTCAGCGGTCGACTTCATATTTCAAATCACAGAGAAAGCCGAAATAGATGTGGATGATTTTGCTCAAAATTAACTTTAAAGGTGCTGTATGTAAGTTTGTTTTTTACTGTACTAAAGCATAAAAATACCATAATATGTTAGCAGATATTTATTAAACATACTGAGTTCACATTCTCGTTTCTCTGAAAAACACTTGTACAGCCAGTTATTTTACTTTGAAATGTGCTTTCCGTGTGGGAATGTCTGTTTTGTTTTGGTCTGTGTGATCTCGCCCACAGGTCGCCAGTTGGTGGAAAACACGGCGTATTGCAGCCATGGAAGCCAGCGAACAAACTGGGTTAGAGATCACAGATTCAAGACCTAAGAAGCCTCCGCACCTGTCTTAAAATCTCTATGAACGGGAGCATCTTAAAACGCGATATAAACTCATCATAAATCAAGAAATCAACTTAAGTCTCCTCGCATTCTATTGTCAATTGCGCTTGTTCCTGTTGCGTGTCCTCAATCTGGCAAACCGCGTGAGTGTCGAGTCTGAGCAGGAATATCTCCGATATTTACCCATTTCATCCCCTAGCTGTCAATCTCACATACTGCACCTTTAAAGAATGATATTTATGCCGTTATAAAAGTTTGTCAGCAAAGCTTGGCGAAAGTTAAGTTAGCAGGACTCCATCTTGGACTCCCCCCTCCCTTTTCTCAAATTTTTTTTGGTGTTTATTTTGTTATTGAGAGGAATGCGTATGTTTACGTATTCATCTAAATGGTAAATCGCAGCTCGATAACAGTATATCGCTGATCACGTATTTCAAACTTTATTTTACCCCTAAGCGAAGAACAAAAAAGTACTTCGCCGTGAGTTTATCAGGGTCTTAAGGGTGCATATCTCGGCTGCCACGTCATCAGGACATCTCAAAGATCCTTCGTTTCGCCTTCTTCATTCAGCCTCTTTTGAAGCAACATACTTTACATTTAATTATATTATAATTAAAACTATCCATAAAATGATCCCATGATGGGAACACCTAAAAGGTTCTATATGACAGAAGCCTTTAAAGTCCCCCTGTGGTGAAAATCAAGCTTTTAATGTTGTTTATGTCTATGTGGTGTTTTTAATATGCTTTAAGAGAAACCATATTCAAGTTCATAAGTCGACAGGATTGCTGAGTATTTTCTCCTTCAAACTGCAGTGAACCAAAGACAGTCTCAAAAACACGGTTTGAAATCGCTGGTGTTTCTGACGACACAAACGACCTTGTAACCAATCAGATCAACGTGTGATCGTCAACCAGTGGATCTCTGAGCCGAGTGAGTGAGTGGAGGCGGGGCTCATTTGCATATTCATAGAACTTCATATTACATCTCACCTGGTCAGTGATTTGCAAGCAAACCTTCTCATAAATCTTTTATTTGGAACATCAGAGATATTCTGTAATAATAGCAAACCGTAACTCTTAAACCGTGGCCCTCTCAACAAATCCGCCTAGATTACCATGTCCTTCTATAAGTTACCTTTGACAAGAAATGCAACAAGCAATCAGTTACCACCAAAAATAAAACAAAATGTAATAAAAGCCAAATTCTCATTACAAATAATTGCATCAGCACACAATCAGGGTGTGCATTTCAGCGGAAGTGATGTGACGACAGGCCAGGTTGCAAAATGTATGACACAAAACCAACCAAATTTAACGTAAGCCGACACATCATGACAGCAAATTAGCAACAGACACTTCCACATCATAGACAATGAACATCAATCGTGGCATTTTAGAGCCAATGCTGATAATAAATAATATCATTAGACTGGCACAACAGATGATTAAATGTATGCAACAGACTGTGATAAACCTATGGTTTATTTGAGGAAAGTGTT
Organism: Tiaroga cobitis; assembly: GCA_030578255.1. Classification (NCBI taxonomy): domain Eukaryota; kingdom Metazoa; phylum Chordata; class Actinopteri; order Cypriniformes; family Leuciscidae; genus Tiaroga; species Tiaroga cobitis. Next base: position 46,231,096 of record CM060604.1, on the reverse strand, counting down.
ATTATTATGCAGAATCACAGAAAATGTGCATGATTGTTGCTGAGTTGGTAAATGTAGAGATTGACCAGTAATTCTGCTTTTTGAGAATTACTAATGACTAATTCTACTCATTTCCCTATGGTGACCTGACATAGGGAGCCCATTTGGGAACTACCCAAGTTCCCCCAGATAAAATGCCCCTTTTGGGCCAATGCCCATGCAGAGTAATCCACCATGTGGGGCCCACATACACATGCTGACTGGGATTTAGAGGCGATACAGTGCCATATCATCTCATCTCAACTCCGAACTTACAAAAATCTGTGATCAAATATTTTGGAATGATGACTTTCGACATTTTGCCGGATTTTGCTGGTCTTCTAGTCTAGTTTTCTTACAGTTAATTATCTAGTAGAAGAAAGCACAATATAAATGGACATTTCTAAATTGGTTGGGCTGATTGTTACTCATTTGTAACTGTGATGAAGAACAACGTCCTCGCCATTTCTTATAGAATATTTGGCGGCTGAAGTGGTTAAATGTGGAAGCGTGTGTTAGTTGTGCTGGTTTGTGATGGAAGGCCAACTGAACCTTAGCATCCACAGATGTCCATGTCTACAGTGATGTGTGTGTGCTGCTTCCAGAGATCAGAGCTTAATGATGACTATATTTCTCTGTTTACCAGGATAATGTCTCTCTACGTAGGCTGGGAATCGCACAATGGGAAAGGAGACGGCAGGAGGGCAACGCTTACACAAATTGCAGCTTTGAACGATTGCCTCTAATATGCTGCTTTGCTCAACACCACAGATTGGATTTCAGTGTTTTAGTTTTTTGACATACAATAGCTTTTTACATCAGTTGTAGATAACTTTAAAATATCTTTTCACGATTCTGCCTTGTGTCACGTGTGTTTGTTTAATCTATCAGCACTTCTGGTCTAAAGGCCCGTTCACACCTAGAACGATAACTACACTGTAAAAAAGGTTGGGTTATTGTTTTAATAACCATATTGGGTCACATATTCACATATTGGGTCACTATGTTGGGTTATTTTCCAAAGATGTTGGGTCATTTTGGGTCATTCCTAGTAATAAACCGGCTGTTGGGTTAAATATGTATGTTGTATGTACACTTGTGTATTTTGAATTTATGTACACAATTATGTATATTTTTACATTAACTTCTAGACTCCCCAATATTTAGTTTGGAATTTAAAAATATATTTGTTGAGTCATATTTAGTGTTTTTTTAAACAATCTGTATTCGAAAACAACGTGTATTTTATTTTTTAAAATAATGTCATATAAATAAAAATTTATAGAAAACTTAAACTTACTTGGGCATTGGGTTAAAATAACCCACCATTGGGAAAGTGCTATACCACCCCGTATTTGGGTTACTCGTTGGGTTATTTGTAACTCAACATTATTAAGTGAGTATAAAGATAACTACAGTATAACAAACTAGATTAGAGTCCACACACGATATTGTTCTGTTTTTTTTGTTTTTTTTTTGTCTTTTAGTATGAATATGTTAGCCTTGCTGTTATCTATAAGCTAGTGTGCTCCAAAACATTGACACAATTCACATTTTTCAAATCTTATTCTCTCACTTCCGCCAATATGGATCAATGATTTTGATGACATCACTCTCAAGGGGGTAATCCATCAGCCGGAAGTTGAAGTCTCGCGGGAGCCGCCATTGTAGCAGAACTTCACCTGCTGTTAGCATCCCATTGACTCCCATTCATTTTGGCGTCACTTTGACAGCGAATAACTAAACATCTGAGGCGCCCAAAGGCTTAATTTGTCGATTATTTATTTCTAAAGAAACACGACAATGTATAAAATGCTCCATTACTTTGTATCTTACGTTACGACCCCGTAGATCCCGTTTTTGAAAAAATAGGCTAAAGATTGCGTCTTAACCACGGGACTTTCTGTCGCACAATAGAGACATTACCGTATAGACAGGAGGAGAAGCTCGCAGCAATCTTTTACTGTCTGTGAGGCAATCGGGGGGAGATGAAGGCACAAAGTCAAGGTAGAAGCCCATAAATAGAGAGTCCATAAAAGCAACGGGACAAAATATTTCAACAACGTTTTTGAGGAATTAGGTGATTCAGATTTGTCTTGGCACAGCTACTAGAAGATTTTCAACTGTCAGACTGTCGTCACGCTCAGTTTGAGCCTGCGCACTCGCTCAGACATCAGACAGGAAGTGCAGAAATCGGGCTTCAAGTCTTCTCCGTTGAAATCAATGGGGTCGCTGTGTCCATTTCTTTTACTGTCTATGATCACTCTGTATTTCAGCTTCTCATCAGATTTTCTGTCCAATCAAATGCTTTCTAGAATCTGAGGCTCCGCCCCGTACATTATAAATAGATGCTGAAGCTGTGGCTAAAATTGGTCAATTGTTGGGAACGATTCAGACAGTGTCAGACTCATAAACAAGTCACACATGCTTTCCATCAGGGCGAATGAAGTCTGGTTTCATGTTAGTGTCACGTGAACCTCCGCAGATCCGGTCCAGAGACACGACAGCACAGAGCGGATCATGTGCGCGAATCGCCGCAGACCAGAAAACATATCAGATCCATTTGAATTATGCACCGAATGCTGTATTTGGAGGAGATTAGGAGGAGAAACGGTTTGAGATTAGGAGGAAACTGCAGCTTTACCGAGCTCAATGGCTCTGGCTGAGCTGAGATATAAAACAAACCCTATTGGCTTTTTTTAAAAAGGGGGTGGAGCTGTTAAATATGCCCCGCCCTATCTTCCTGTTTTAGTGGAAATCACGTCAACACATTGAATAACGTTTCATGACACTTCAGTGGGCCTTTAATATAAGCACATGCTACAATTTTGTCTGCCATTTGTAACGCTGAAGCGCTTTAAAGCAGGATGTTTGGTTCATCAGCTGAAAAATTCAGATTCCAGCGATATCGTTCTTTATCGTTATATTGTTATAGTTATGGTGTTAGGGGGCCTTAAGAGTAATTTATTTGACAAGGTTTCAATATTGTAATATTTGCAATTTACACGTGTTCTACCAAGTAATGTTATTAGATTTTTGTAAGTAATTTTCATTAGTGAAAACGTGTTTAAAGCTGTTTTAAACGAACTAACCCCTGACCTCTCAATAGAACATTTACGTTATTAACTGCATATCTAATCATCTGCATTTATTAGAAAATATGATCCAGCAGCGTCACAATACATTTTTATGTTTATGTATTGCGTGTTATGGTAACGTTCCATTTTAATAAAAGGAAAAACAAAACTTTGTGGCCTTTTCACCTGTAGCACCTCCCCTTCACGCACACGTCACGAGCCTCTGAGCACTGAGGGCGCGCGCACTCTGACGCGCCGGAGCCGGAGAGACGCGCGAGGCACCGAGCGAGCGCGCTTACGATACGAGACTGCGCCCTTCATCACCACCACCACCACACCGAGACCCCGCAGCCCGAACAATGGCAGCATCCAGCGGCTGATGCACAGATGGAGACACGCTGGATCTGATGAGCGGTCGTTTAAGACGCCGTCCTTACAGATGGAGCGATAGAGGAGAGAGAATCCGCGGGCTGTTCTCCATCACTGACGGGAGGCGCGTCCACCTGCGCTCGCACTGGAGGCCCGGGATGCGCGAAAACATGCACAAGTGCCTCTGATTAAAGGAAATTATTTCAGCATTGTGGTCAAAAGAACTCGGCGTCAAGAAATAAACACATTCTGTCAGCGTAAAGAATGGGTAAGTGCTGTTCTGCATGAAATACGGACGAAAACGCACCACTTTGCCAATATGCATGGAAATGACTGTTCTCATATAGTGCATATTGATATTATGAGATGTGATGAGGAGGAGGAGTTCGTAATGTGCGTATTAATGTTACTTTTGGATCCACGAAAGCCTGCTCACTTCTGACACTTGACTCAAAACCAAGGGTTTTTTTTTTTTTTTTTGGTTGGGGGGGTGCATGTGTCGTAAAACCTAGTGCGCTGGCATAGACAGCATGTTTGGGCACCATAGACTCAACCTATAGCCTACTGACAGGAACATCATGATCTCTAGAGCTGCATACATAGACATATTTTGGGGGGCTTCATGGTCAATTTTCAATAGAAAACTGAGTACTAAAATACATTATGATGCTTGTGTCCCTTCAAGATGCGTAATAGTTCATTAACTTTTCAGTAACCGTGTGGAAATGCAGCGTTTGTCTCATCAACCTCAAGTTCTCTAGGTTTGACGGACATAGACAGCATTTTTGGGCATTATGGTCTCCAAACCTCCTGACCATCAGTGGCTGTGTCCAGGTTCAGTGTGCAGATAAAGCATGTGTCACAGATGCTTGATGCGTGATCCATTTGAAGAATTATGTGGTGACGACTGTTTGTTTGTAGTCATATAAAAGAACTGAATCTCTTCTGATTGAATACACTGGCAGTTTTGAGCACTATGTCAGCTCAATCTGTGCCGCTCACTCACTGAGTCACAAGTCTATCAATGGGCTAGTGTGTTTCTTTCGTTCTTTTTTCCCTGCGTTTAGTCATACCGTCTGCTGGTTTTCTTCCCTATGGTCTTCTCAACAATGCCCTCTGAGATGATGGCTGTTTCGAGGTGAACAGATGGCATTGAACCAGTGAGATTCACGTATTGCGAGAGAAATAATCAAATAGACCTCTTCCACCCCCACGTTGTATTTGTTCTCAATCGTTTTTGATTTAATGACATTCCAGTTCTGGTTACTATTTTTTCTTGAATTTTTTTTACCCTTTATTTTGCAGCGTTCCATTAATTCCACTCATTATTTCCACCGTTATTTTTCTCTTTATAAAACAGCTCGCTTGCATCGATTTGCCTTGGACTGCAAGCATCGTCGCTGTCGTCTTGTCGTATTGTTTTCGTTCGCTTAATTGAAAGATCTTGTCCTAAAGGATTTCTGAAAGCTTCTTTACTACTTAGCCACTGCAGTGGGAAAAATCCCTTATTAGCCACATTACAACAACAGTTTTGCTAAGTGATTATGTGGTGAGAAGAGAACATAGGCTACCTTGATGATTCACAGGAAACTTGAGTATGTTTTAATTAGTGAGACCGAGTTACGGCCCAGGCAGATTAATCGCTGTTCTTCAGTCATTATGAGATTATCAGCATTAGCGGCTATTAATGCCTGATTAACCAAAATGTTGTTAGTTCTAATAGGGTCGTCTAATAAATGTGATTTTTGTTTTTAAATATTTTGAATGGAATTTGGCATAAATATTGTGCAAAATACTGTTGATTTTAATTAATCTTATTTGCTGTTACCAGCTATATATAGCCTACCGTATATTTCAAAATCATTAACGCAGCGAGATCATTAAACGCAAATAAATTACTGAAGCCTGCAAAATTGCGTCATTAATGTAATTTACAACACACGGTTAGATGATCTTAGGAGTCGAGAGCATTTCCAACGGCACAAGTGCCTGTAACCCTAGGCGGAGATTTCTTTAACCCTTTAACTTGATTTCATTGCTTCAGTGCTGCTGTTGCACTGTACACATACTATACACATACATTCTTATCAAGGATGCATTTGGTGTGTACACAATTATGAATTATATATGTATACCATTTGGTTATTTAGTGGAGTCTCCAATTGTCCTTTTTTGTGAAGACACTAGGGGTGTAACGGGACACATAACTGACGGTTCAGTACGTACCTCGGTGTTGACGTCAAGGTTCGGTACGGCAGGAGGGAGAAAACTAAACATAAAATTGCTTTTTTTTTATTAAACAGTGGTTTACTGAACAAATTGTGTCTCTGCCTTTAAATTAATTCAATTGTAACTAAAACGTTCCTAAGGATAAAAAAATGATCTCTGCTAATGACTCTATAGGAGCCCTATACTTGCACAGTACTAAGTGAACAACAGAGCCTGAACTATTAGCCTAAATTCAGTTGCTATTTACTTTTAGATATAATAATCAACAATCAAATAACAAATTGTATGCAAACAAGGCAGTTTTTGCATTAACTTCTAAATCGAATTATTATATGTTTTTACTACAAATATAATCATTTACACAGTGACTGTTATTTGTATGACAGATTTATTTAACCTGCATTAAATAATCAACACATCACTGACAGGTTAAGTCAAATATAATGAATATATAGCCTAGGCTAATATATTGCTTAGCGAAAGAGTTCACGAACAAGCTGTAGACACTGAATGACTTCCCTGAGTTAAATGTTACAAGCTCACTTTCTTTCTTATCGAAAGTAACAAAACGCAGAGCTTTATTGCGATTTATGTTGGTTAATGGTGGTTAGGCTACAATGCTGTATTCATCGTGTTCTGCTTTCGTAATTCACCGGGAAACCCAAGTGTTCCCGAACAGGAGACCGTAATGTTGCAATGTAATGCATTCGGTACACATGTGCACCGTAACGGAAGTCCTGTAGCGAAACGGTACGGATACATGTACCGCTACACCCCTAAAAGACACCTAAACTGACCTTATAAAAGCTTGCAGAAAATACAGTTTTGTGAGAATCACCCTTCAATCTGATGCTGGATATAGCAAATGATGACAAAATAAACATGATAAACAAGATAAAGGGTGTATGCTTAATTTCACGAGTGTGCGATTAATGGTTATTGAAATCATTAAAAAATAGGTCCACCAATCATTCGATGATTTGCATTGTCCACACTGATATCAGTAGCACTCGGTTGCTACACGCTTCATGTTCAGCGACTGCGATTCTCCGTGTTTGAGTCATATTGCAGCATGTCTTCTCTCGGAGCGTGGATAAGCTCAGTGAGACGGCGCTGTAATTAAATAGAGGTGAGGTCCATGGGAGATTGTTCCGCTTCTTGATTGCTTTTCATGGCCGGAGGGGGAGAGAGCTCAGGCTTTTCCTCAGGGACAGAGAGAGTGCACAGGCCTGAACGTCAGGCTTGCTGAGACTCTCCCGAGGCTAAAGTTCAGGAGCCAGTGTAATGTTTCTGCTCAGTGAATGACATCACGGAGATATTTATAATAATTCATGTTTGGCCTGTTAAAATGTCTTCCTTTTGATTGGACATTGTTCTCTAATTGACGATAAAGTGCAACATTCGGCCTCCGGAAGTAAAAAAAAAGACGATTTTTTTAACCATAACTTAAAACCTTTAATAAACAAAGTTTAGAGGTTGTTGATCAATGCTAAATGCTTCAGTTGAAACCATCTGTTCACGTTATTTCAACGTATTTTTTAAAATAATTGTGTTTAAAAGTGAAATGCGCGGTGAAAACTACATTACCCATGATGCTGTGCAGAAAACATGACCAATGACTCGCAGCGAGCAAGTTGCTCCAAGAGAGTAAATTCCCTCTCTCATGACGCACTTCAAATGATGTAATAGAGCGGTGCAGGATGATGTCAGAACCCGAAAACGAATTCGCCGCTGGTTCCCTCAAGATTTTCCTATGAGGTTTTATATTAAAAAACAAATCTGTTTATTAGTAAAATAAAGCCTGTGGTGAACATAACTTGGCAGTACTCTGACGTTTTGTTCTACAAAGTAAATTACACACACCCATAGCCGAAAACGTGACTTTTGAAGCAGTTTATGTTTATTTTTGAAAAAAGTATGTTAAAACTAGATAAGACCGCTTAGTGTGTGTGCAGTTTATGCTGTAGAACAAAAGGTCAAAGTATCGTCAAGTTATGTTTACCACAGGCTTTATTTTACTCATAAATTGAAGAAGAAGAAGAAGAAAAAAAAACATTATAAAACCCCACAGGAAAATCCTAAAGGAACCAGCGCCTTTTCATTATATATAATCAATAACCTTGAAATGTTTCTATATATATAATAATCAATTTCTTTAAATGAATAGTTTTATATTTCACCATGTTTTTAATGCGATTATGTCCTTTACAATGCTTCATGAGATTGCAGTTCTTCTCCTCATTAAAGCTGTAACGTTCACAGTCTTGTACCTTTTTCTGTTTGTCAGATTTTCAAGTACTTTTTTGCGTCAAAATGAAACCTAGTAGCTGGTTTGGTTGATTTGTGGCTTATAAAGCTTTAACAAAAACTTTCATTAAAATCCCTATGGGAAAAATACGGAACCAATGCCACTGAAAACGAATGCACTAATGCACTCTACTGAGATGCTTCTAGTAGTTTTGGGCATTAGCCATGCTTTTCTTATGGTGTTGCAGTGTAAGTGAACCCTTCAGTAGAGCTGCCTAATTGGATAGTATTTTAGGGCATCTTGGTCTGAATACCTAGAAGCTGTCTAGACAGAATTTCTGGTCATTTTAGTATAAAATACCTAGCCTGGTTAAAACCAGACCATTCTCAGTTGTAACTGAGTTATGGTCTGGCAAAGCGTCATAGACAAATCATTTCCAGAGGGGCGTCACCAACGGACGTCACGGATAGACCTAAAACCAATCAGAGCGATGAAGGAGATGACGTATGCAGAGCGGCGGAGAAACATCTCCGAGTGTTGTTCTCTGCTCGGTTTTTAACAAAAAGGAAACGTTCAAATCGCTTAAAACAGACGCGATAGCTGATTCGAACGAGTGATGTTCGACGGCGGCATCCATCTTTGTAATGTAGGCTACAAAATCTGCTTCAAAATCCCAGCGCTGTCGTCATCGTGTAAAGCCCGCCCCAACGTTTCTGATTGGTGCCTCGATTTCGACGGATTGGAAATGGGCTTGAGTGAGCTCTTTGCCAGACTAACTTTCAGAGCAAATCTAAATTTGCCGGAAGTTGTCTGGGTTTTCCCAGGCTTTAAAATACCATGTCAGTCTGAAAAAAAACCTAGTAAGGTGCCTACCTAGACTGAATAGACAGCATTTTTTGGGCACCATAGTCATAAAGTCTAGTGAGCTGCCTACCTAGATGACATTACTATGCGTCATGGTTTAAAATCAAGTGAGCGGTCTATGTATATGTCACTTTTAGGCATCATGGTCTCAAGACCTAGCGAGCAGTCTATCTAAACCACACCTTTGGACATCACGGTCTCAAAACATAAGATGCCTGTCTAAAGCACATTTTGGGGTGCGTTTCGAGTCCGCTTAGCCCAGTAGTACTTTCAGTCATGCTTGACTTTTGGTGCAGTTCCCCATGCTGTTACAGTGTAAGCCTTCAGGAAAGCTGTATACTTTCTCTTTCTGGCACACAACACATTTCTCCACTCATTCTTGGCACATGTTAAAAGCGCACGTCTTTGTTTCCCTCACATTTAAAACCATATTAAAATGCCATGCACATGGAATACGCTCTATCTGGTTTAACCATACTATACTGTACTGAACAGAACACACACATCTTTCTGCATGATATGATAATTTGGTGTGGAAGCACACATCTGAATAAGCATAGCTGTTGGGCTGAAGTAGCTCTTGATGGAGCGGGGGTTTTTTTTCTTTGTGAATGCCGTGGTGGTTTTACGCTGTATGGAAATTGCTGGGTTGTAGTGGCTGTGGTCAAGAGCTCTTTGATGAAATCATATTCCAGCCATGTGCGACGCAGACAGTTGTCAACAGTGGAGATTCACGTAGAGATGACTGCGGGTGCAACGCAGCGCTTGATTTCATCGAAGCAGGAGGAAAAATCACAAAGTCAGTGGTCGTCTCCACACGAAATATACTTGTAATTGCATTTTTGTACGAGATAAAAAACAGTCGACCACAGAAAAGTTCAGTGACTGAAAACGTCACAAACTGATGTTTAGCTAGGAAGACAAAAGTGTTTTTTTTTTTGGTTTGTTTCTTTGTTCTAATTTACTAACACCACCAGAGCACATTCTTGACGTTATTCCACCTAAACAAAACTCAATGAAATATTAGCGTAAAAATTAAAGTTGAATGGCCAGTAGGAAGTATTTATGGCCAATACATTTTCTCAATTCAAAACAAAAGACTGTTAATACCAGACTTTTACTGGTAATATATTCATTTAATGGTCACCAAATAATATTTATACCTATTAAAAGAGTACCAAGAGTGTCAAAACACTTGATCAACTATAGGTGTTTTTATCCAATTCAAACTATAGATGTATCTAAATTTCCTCAAAATAGTTTGTTATGCATTGATGAGGCTGACAGTTGCTTTTGAAACTGACTCAAAGGTAAGCTGACACTTCTGTGAATCCACCAAGCAAACTTGGTCATTGGCCTATGCCAGTTCAAAATGGCCGCCATATTGGCTTTACTGATATATTTAAGATCAACCCAGGCTAAACATGCATCTACATGATTTTTTTTTTATTGATTTTTTTTTTTTTGCAAAACTCCAAAAACGTGAAAAGATTATTTTTCACTGTTATGATGACGGTCAGATTAGTGATTTATAAAGACTTATTTTCGCACAATTCCTTGCACAATACTATGCTATGGCCGGATCACATTAAAAGAGCTCAAAGCTTTGTAGAAGCAAGATAAAATGGCATGATTGCTTCAAATGTTTATCTCTCGTTTGCTTTAGTTAACACTATTAGATTTAGGGTCGAGTTTAATGTAGGCGGTACGTTATTTCCCAGCGCAACAGAGCTTTAATCTTTTAGCGCCACTTTCCAGACATTTCATTTACGAACTGCAGCGATACGTGCAACAAATAACATAATTAATGTAATGCATGCTATTTGCCTTCATAATACATTAAAATAGCTTTATAATGCATTATAGAGGCTTCAGAGATAGAGATCCTGCTTTATCTTGGGGGTTTTAATTGTGTGCTCGGTGGCGTTTTCATTCCCCAACCCCCATCGTCAGTGGACTGCAGTGACACTAGAGTCTTTGTGTGTCTCGGCCTCTGAGGCTGCCGGCTCTGGTTTCAGGATCTTTAAACACCACCAAATGAGCGCCAAAAATGAGCAATGTAATAATCTTTCATGCTCGTCTCTTTCATCCAATTTTTAAAAGGTTGGTATGATGGTGATCAGGGCTGTTAACCCAGTGATACTAGGTTCAAGCCCCTGTAGGGTCAATTTATAGAGGTAAGATTATGTATGTAATTAGATGTCAAGCAAAAGGAATAAATGGGAATAGTGACCATTTTGGATTTATTTTATGGGTTCAATTTTCAATGCATTTAAATAATTGTCTTCCCATTAGTGGGACAATCAAAAACAATCAAAACAGATAAACATTGTTTATTTTAGTATATATAGGAAGAATTTTGGGTCCCACTTTACATTACACTAACATTTTAAATGAATCATTTGATACAATGCACGTATTGTGTACATACATGTTTTATTGTACTTACTGTCAATTTAAAAATACCTTCTGTAATTACATCTATAATTACACTGTTGACCTTCCCTTACACCTTAACCCACCCTTAACCTACCTAAACCTGTCCTAACCTTACCCGTATCCACCTCAATAGCAGCACAAGTGTCTTACAATACAACATCAACACAATAAGTGCATTGTACCTAAACATTGTTTTGATGTAAGTACATAGTAGTTAAAGACACCTAAAATAATAAAGTGAGACCAAATATTGTATATTCTTGGTATCATTTAATGATAGTATAATGTATTGTAATGTGGAGGAGTAGGAAATTGTTTTAGGGGCGGTTTAAATGACCGTTTTCAACTAAACACTTAAAACTGTGTATGCGTTTTGGCCGTTCATTTACACAACAACGGCGTTTTGGGTGCCTGAAAACGCAAACTTTTGAAAATGGGTTCATAATGCAAGTTTTTGAAAATTGTCTCTGATGTAAATGCACATGTGTATTACGTGTTCAGTCTATAGGGTTCTCAAGTCTCACGCATTGGCCGTGAGACACACGCAATTCAACTAGTTCAACAACATCGCGCGAACACACGTCGTGATGGAGAAGGTAAATTGGAAGAAAGCTCGTCTAACATTTTTAGGCTAAAAGGTTTAATATATAGCCCATCCTATACATTATTATTGATGCAGTCAAAAACTCTACAACTACTTTGCAACCAGGCCAGAAGCTTTGGCTCAGTTTGGCTCTGAAACTAAGGGAAATGTTAGTGGGTATGGGAAAGAATGAAGATGCATTTCTTCATTTTATTTTAAATTATATATTAATAGTCTTTCTAGTTACATTAAGGCTACATGTATTAAAGCAAAGTGCTCTGGGTAATATTTTATATCCTGTCAAAACATACATTAATCATTGCCATTGCATTTGTATTTTTCAAAGATGTCAGGGAAAAAGCAAAAATATATTTGATCATTCTGGGCACCAAAGGGTAAGCCCCCTAAAAAGGTTGCAACATCAAAATGTGCAACAAACACTTACAACACTAAACACATTTCATAAGCTGGATTGTGTACTCTTGTGTACACACACACACACACAAACACACACTCACACACACATACTCTAATATGTCCATTTGTTCACAATGTCCCACCACACAATAATTCAAAATGCAAAAAGATTTGTTTTTCCAAAGTGTTTGGAGCAATTTGTTATATTTTTGTAATTTTTGTATATTTGTAATTTTGAAATATTTGATGTGATGAATTGCTCTGTCATTTATCAGATTTACCAATTGTTATAATTTCAATTTGTGCTGGTTAATTATGAACAATGGGTAAAATTGGGGGGCGGGGATGGGCGGGGGCGGGGCTCCATTAGGGCTCCTCCTCTAACCGCATGTGATCTCACTCCAAGCTTTTGATAAAACTTGAGAACCCTGCTATAGTATTTCATCGCCATCTAATGGCCTGGCAGCAGAATACATTGTTTTTAGGCGTTTTCGTGGATCCGTGTGAATGATGATCATTTTGACAACGGTGTCGTCTGTACGCGGAAAACTCAAAGGAAAACCTTCTCCGTTTTAAGCATATCGTTGTCATGTAAACGCACCCTTAAACGCACATCTGTTTCATGTGGTATGGCTGTCAGATGATAAGCGTTAAACTCGTTTATTCTCAGAGAGGTTGGCAGTATCATGTTTTGAAGTCCTTTGACTTTTTACTCTGTGCCGCAAATAATTTCAGTTGATCAGAGAACAGAGAACTTTGAAGGATGTTTGGATTTCTATGAGGTTGAAGCCAATATCATTTTAAACACTTTTAACACATGCTTTGTCCATGTGTTTATCACAGCTTCCGATGCAAAATGCAGTGGCATGCAGTACATTTCTTACTGGCTTATACATTGTATTGCATTATTTTGCCCATTTTCCTTGCATACTATATACAGTAAATAATTGCACAGGTTATTAGGTCACTTGCGGCGTCGTATATATTCCAATTCCAATTTATTTATGAAGCACATGATAATACAACAATATTGACCAAAGTGCTGCACAAGCAATAAAACATTAAAATATAACAAACTAAAAATATCTATAAATAAAGAATATGCAAAATTTATACTCTCAGATTTTTAAGTCTTAAATACACTTAAAATTTCTTCAGACTCTTAAAAACCAATACCTGTGACAACAGTACCTCGACACTCATGTATGATCAAAAGCTAACGTGTAAAAAAATGTTTTAAATGCAGTTTAAACTCACTAAGGGACAATGATAATGTAATATACTGTGGTAAGCCGTTCCATAACCTTGGGTCGGCAGCTGCAAAGACGCGGTCCCCTCTTGTTTTCAGAAATTATATATGAAATGAGCCAGTCCACATCTCTCAGTGACACACAGCTAAAAAAATTACGACACGTTGTGATTTGTTTCCTTATATTTGGTGGTTTAAAAACGAAAAAAATGCATTCATTTCAGATTCTGATTGCACAGCATACCGCCATCGCTCCTAGTCCCACTGTGAACCTATTCTGTAAACGGCGTCTCATCTCTCAGTGGAGGCAGCGAGACTTTCACCTGTTTGTAGACTCATTCTTGGCCGGGAAGCTTGAGCCAGCTGGCAGACAGGGTTGTCATCAGCATGCGGTGTCACACTGGGACCTGTCAAGGGTTCGCTTCTCCACCTCACTGGCACAACCTCACTGGACTCAAGACATTTCAAACACACCGACAGATCCAAACAGGAGAGGAAGAGAAGGAAAACTACTTTTTATCCATTATTAATCCACATATCTGCTCCAATGCCTTCTGCACCACCAATTAATTTTCTATTAAGGTTCAAATTTGCTTAATTTCTTCATTTGTAGAGCATTGATGAATCTGTACGAAGTCAAATCACTTACTGTAGAAGTGGCGTATTTAATCATAATTGTATTAATAACACCACTCTAAATTCGTGTTCCTTGTAGTTAGTCTGACTCACACATTAACCCAGAGTTCATTGCACGCTGTTACCGACTGATGCAGTTGTGCTAGCGATGACAACGACCCTAGTGAGCTGCCTACCTAGACGGCATTGCTCCCATGTGTGAGGGCTGTTTCATGATGCCCTGTTATGTATCTCATTTTGGCCAATATCTAAGGCAGTACTGCATGTGTCCTTCATGAGAAAGACAATCCCAAATTAGTGATTAAAACTATACAGTATATTCAACTGAATACTGAAAACTCACTATTTTAACTACTATTTAGTTTTTGCACTATTTATTTATTGTGCTTAAAAGAGTATTACTAAAGACTAGAATTACACAAGACATTACACAATTACACTCTTATTGTTTTGAATGGGGAAAAGTGCAATGCTCAATATGGCAGAATAAGTCCCGCCTTCTAAATAAGAGCCAATCACTGATTGGTAAAGTCATCGCGTCACTGCAGAAGCTCCGGTTCCTATAGAAACAGTCAGACCCTGAAAAATGTTGTTCCCTTTCAGTCGAGAACATCAGACGAAGTCGACGTCGACTGAACGGGATCACGCCAGGGAGCCAGTCATCTTCGAGTACTATTGAACGAGCCAATGGAATTTGGCGTGCGTAACTATCATCGCACACTCCGCCCCCTCGGCGCGGGTATAAATACAGAAGTGGATGCACGCACTCTGTATGCCATGGCGCTGCTACAGGTCTATCAGGCCAGGGCACTCATGGACATGCACGAGGCTAGCCCAGACCGTGCGCTCATAGGTGAGCATCGCACTGCATCCGACCTCGCCCTCCAGGGCACGAGTGTCTTGGCGTGTGCAATCGGTCTGGCTATGTCCACCTTAGTGATTCAGGAGCGCCATCGTTGGCTCAGCCTGGTTGATATGGCGGATGCGGACAAGGTTTGGTTCCTGGACTCCCCAATTTCCCAGGTTGGGCTGGTCGGCGACGTGTGGGTGCGGGTGAGGGCGGGTGGAGTCTTTGTTTGTGTGTGTCTGTTCCTCCGCCGGCTCCCAAAAAGTACTTGCTTACATTTCGGTCAGCAAATCATGCCTGGAGTTCGGGCTGGCTACCTCTCACGAAATCTGAGACCCCGGCCAGGATATTTGCCCAAGGTTCCTACCCCTCCTACGGGACCAGCTGGTGAGCCTGCAAGAGCTGCCCCAGAGGAGGCAGACCGAGCCTTGGATTTTCTCTGCGGTTATTCGTGCACAGAATGCAAAGCCTGGACCTCAGACCAGTTCTTGTCTGTTTCGGAGTCCAGCAGAAGAGAAGGCTGTTTCCAAGCAGAGGTTGGCCCACTACATGTGGTTGCCTTCATCTTGGTGTGAAAGTTTTCCCAAGATGCACGTGCCCACCTGGGTGGTGAGCCCCTCCTAGGCGTTGACACAGAGTGCCTCGCTGAACAGATGTTAAATAGAGTTGGGGGCTGGGCGACACCTATCATGTTCGCTAGAAAACTAGCCTATGTGTCGAACCGCTGCTTCTCGTGGGCTCCCTTCACATGAAGCCAGTTTCACTGTAAGCCCGGTTCGAAGTGTCGGCTTGCTGCGCTATTCCCCTCCTATGGACTGGACACGTACGCAATTCTTGCTCCAGTTGAGTTCCCCTTATTAGCCGAACCCTGTCAAGTTCCTCCGTACCCTTCGGCAACGGACGTGGCAGAACGTCCGAAGCCAGAACAATCACTCGTATGCACTGGTGTAACCTGTGTTAGGCTGGGTCCATATGTTGTGATCCCTACGGCGATCCCATATGTGTATTCTTCCACGGTACGGCTCCCTCCGGCGAGCCCGTGTCTTCCCTGCCTTCACTGTTTGGTTGATCCTCTCCCCTGTTATAGGCTGGAGTCATCCCAGTAACATCCTGGTTGCGTATGCAAGCCACCCTTCCCCGAAGGAGGGAATAGAGGACGTAGTCCCCTTGCCACTACTGCTGGACCACCGCTGACTCCGAGTTATGCTCGGCTCCTCAGCGAAAAAGCAACTAGTGCGTGCATCCACTTCCGTATGTATACCCGCGCCGCGGGGGCGGAGTGTGCTATGCAAGTCACGCACGCCAAATTCCATTGGCTCGTTCAATAGTACTCGAAGATGACTGGCTCCCTGGCGTGATCCCATTCAGTCGACCTCGACTACGTTTCATGTTATCACTGCATACGCAGCCAGGACGTTTTCTGTCATGATTCAAGCGTTTAGAAACTAAATTTATGAAACAGTTGTCAGATTTCATTGTTGATTTCAAATATGAAATTTAATCGTAAGCTTGGTGAACAGTTTTGGAGAATTTGATGTCCCATTTAAAGAGATAGGAGCTGCACTCGCATACGCGTTTTAAAGATGGCCGTCGAGTGAAATAACTTGCCTTAAAGGGACTTTATTACAGTTTTAGCTTATCAACATGCTATTGGTAAACTCTATTGATCACTGTGGATGAAGTGGCCAGTATGTCTTGCATGTAAACAGTGTTGCAGATGGGTGCTTTGTTGATTTTAAAGGGAATACTTCAGTTTTGATGCATTGTGCCACTCACGTCCAGTCTAGATTCGGTGTTATTGCAGGTAGTTTATAGTTGCTGAGCAACTTGCTGCATTAATATAGAACTAATCTAATCAGCTATCATCAATATCCATTTCATAAAGTTAGTTTTTAATGTGTTGTGTCTTGTTTTAACTCGATTGTTCATAATACGAAGTTGTTTTTGGCTTGTTTACATCATGCTTTAAGTAAGAAAATAATCAAGTGAGATAAAGTACCTTTCACTTATGAAGTATTGAATTCACTGGGCTATCTAATAATAGGCATTACTGCAATGCTGTGTAAATTTAAAACATTTTTGGGTTTGAATTTTCTGATAATGTAATCAATTAGCAGACGCTTTTATCCAAACAAAGTGATTAACAAATCAGGAGAGCAATAGAAGCAATCAAACCAACAATAGGAAAACAAAACGCAAGTGCTGTGACTAGTCCCAGTTAGTCTAAATATATTTTATTTATTTATAAATATGCATTATGAGGTTTGATTTCAGTGAGAATGCTGCCTTATAAGCTTCCTGAAGCAGTGCACTAGCCTTCAAAACATATGTATTTGCAGGGACAGTGAATGTTTAGAGAAGAGTTAATGTCGCTACACCAGTGATGAACAGACCGTGCACACGCACCTGTTTTTCACAACAAGCAGGCGTGTTAAATCAGCCGCCCCTGGGGCTATGACTCAAGAATAGGGCTTATGGGAAAAGCCAAGGCTGAACAACACTCAGGCCTAGTGCACAAACTCACTCCTGCTCTTATTTGTCAGTCCAATACTTTAATGAAGATGCACTAAGCCACCACATCATTAAAAATTAAATATGAGTTTTTGTAGACAAAGATAGATATAGTCACTGCTGCCAGTTGAAGGATCAGGCTTGTGCAAGAATCTTGGATGAACCCCTCTCCTACTGATTTGTCAATTTATAGACGTTTTACACTGCAAGTTACAATTCTAATATGTCTAATACACAAGCCTCTATTTGGCAAACCCTACTTTAGATGTTTAAACAATATTCATCCTCTCCCCCCAACTGCCATTGGTCAGGACAAACGAGAAGTCCCATCCTCAACTCGCACCATTCATCGAACCGGTGCTGTTCTGCCCAACTCTTGGTATTGGTGCAGCATACTTGAATCATCAAATTACCCAAACTAGTTGTTATGCACATGCACTATCCGACTGAGCCTGGGCTGGGTTTCCCAAAAGCATCGCAAGCTTAAGTTGATCGTAGAACAATTTCCGCCAATGGTCTCTACGATCAACTTAGGCTTAGAATGCTTTTGGGAAACGCAGCCCTGGTTTCTCCCAAGGTTTGTTTTTCTCCATACTGTCACCTGATGGCTTTTGGCTTGCTTAGTTGGGGACACTTAATATTCAACAATATTATTGATCTGCCTGCATTGACACCATTATATAATAACTGAACTGAGCTGGACGATGACATCAAGGTTTTCTACAGAGCGGCTATATATACTGTAAATGAACTAAATTAATAACTTTTTTACAACACAAATGAACCATCACTCAACTTACTTAAGCTGGACTGTGACACTATTTTCTTTTAGAAACAAATTTTGTTGCATTATTTTCCTGTTATCTCTGCAAAGCTGCTCTGAAACAATCTGTATTGTAAAAAGCGCTATATAAATAAAGGTGACTTGACCTGACCATATTTCATGAGAAGACGTGAATTTGTCTAGTAAAATCAATCCAGTTCAAGGTTTGTAATGTTGATCCACATTTCTTGAATTAAGCTGTAATAATTATGTTTTCAGAACTTCAAACCCCCAAAATGCTCACATATTCCGTTTCTCCCTTCTCCGTTGTAAGGCTTCACGCGACACTTTTTTTCTTGCTAATGTCTATTTTAGCAGAGTATTTAATACTGCCGGAGTGTTAATTGTAATCTTCATAGAGGCGCGTTCCCACTGCCATTTCCGGCTGCGATGAGCTCCACTTTTCTCCGGAGACCGTGGCTTCCCCCATCACATTTAAAATCAATTACATCTCATTCTGTCCGGCATTTCTCACTTTCTCATTTTCCCCGGCCTCTCCTCATTTCAGGTTCTCCCTTCTACGGAACATTTTTAAAGCCCTTCTAGGGGCAATTTGCGATAAATAATTAACCCTCCAGAGACTCGAATATCCATACGTGCCTTCCTTGTGCTATTGACTCTCATTTAATGCTTCTGTAGAGATTCATATTACTGCATCTTTCCACTCTTGGACGTAATGAACAAGTCTTGCCCATAAGTCTCGTTCTTGTACGGAAAACCTACGGATCAACATGTTTGTGACACAGCAGATACAAAAGCCATTAGGTGTCTGAAGAGCGCGCTGCCTCAACACATTGTAAGGGTTGTGCACACGCTTCCATGCACACGGTGCGAAGAGTGTTTGCCGAGCAGAATTAACATATATGTTCTTGACGGCTCCTGCCTATTTTAGGACACGCCAGGTAGGCGGATAACTTGAACTGCGGAGGATCTCTGTGCAGCGAAGACTGTGTCTAATTAGTTTGTCTAATTATGTCTTTGTGCTGGAAATTTTCTCGAATTAGTGGTATCGTGCAGAATGTGAGGATGTTCATTAGGGTTGTCAGGAGAAATGAGGACAGCTGCTGTGGTCACTTCACCGTAGGACATGCAGGCAGGCATCAGTTCAAGATTAATCTGTTCAAATTCCCCATTTCCTGTGCTAAACGAGTTGTTTACGTGCTACATGTAATGACCACACACACACCACGTACCAGGGGTGTAACAATACATCCCAATACAATCGTGTCACTATATATCGCAATACAAAAATGCAACAATATGTATCGTGGATAGTGACAATCGGTATTGTTCACCCAAAATAAAAATGACTGTGTAAGAAAGGGTTTTAGTGTCAGAACTTCATTAAACTACTATATATAATGTTGAATATGATGTAGAGCCACAATTGAAGCCAAGTTTGCAGATATCCTCAGATATAAGTTGCTAAAAACCATTAAATGGTCACAGTGTTTCTATTCATTTAGCTGTTAGGCTACTATGCCTTAAACACTTTTTGATTTAAAGTCAACTTGATACAGCATTCACAACCCATGTTCTTCCATTATGTGACATATTTATGAGTGAAGTTGGTTATTAAATAAGAAAAAAATCATTGATTGGTGAAAGGTTAGCATTAAAGAATGGAACTTGATAACACATGCAGCCATGGGTAGTGACAATATGTATTGTGTGTAATTCACCCAAAGTTTCAAGTTTACAGAGTTTTAGTTTCAGTACTACATTAAACTGATTTTTATATATGTATATATATATATATATAAAATGAATATATAATGTTGAATATAATGTATAATAATGCAATGGGGGAATATTTGTGGGTCCTCCTGATAATGCCAGATGTCTGATGTTACCAGTAAAAAGTGGCCTTTTATTTTAAATAAATCTAGTCAGTGAAAGAGTGCAAGCATATTCATCTAAAATAATTCTGTATTTTCATCTTCAGAATCATGAATATTGTTATTCTGGTGTCTCTATTGTCCTGTGCTTTGGGTTTCCAGTCCAAACCTATTCATTTACACACACAATGTAACACCAAATTTACCATTTTAATCAACAGTACATTTTGTGTTAACCTTTAATATGTCTTGGAGTATCGCAATAATATCGTATCACGAGTTCAGTATCGTGATATGTATCGAATCGTGGCATGAGGGGATCGTTACACCCCTACCACATACAGTAGATGTCCTCTAAATTTGTTACTGCCACAGCGTGGTGCAGGCAGAAGAAGACGAAAAGGCAAGAGCTCCAATGCAATTACTTTTACTTACAAAGAAACTTCAGGCAGGAACAGACAGGCAGGATAACACACGCTAAACACGACTAACTACAGACAAAGGACTGATTGAACTGAAGGAACTAAATACAAACACTGATGAACTGAAACAGGTGACACAGATGATGATAATTAACAAGACACAGGTGACAACGATGATGACAGGCAGGTGCGAAAACATGAGGGATGCTGGGAAGTGTAGTGAAGAGGCGGAGACAGGACAGACTGTGATAGTTACTACTAGTAGCTTTTTTTTATGTTCCTGATCACCTGAGTAATTATTTGTTACAAAACATGCGTCATATGGTTTTGCTGTTCATATCTATGAGTTGTAATCGCAAGAGAATAGGGTTGGGAGCTGATAACTGATTCTTGTTCAGATTCTTATTCAGAACTGATTGCAAAAGTACAGGCCTGGCAAATGACATATGCTTTCATTACTATTTGGAAATACATTCAAACAAACACTATTCTAAACACTACTGTTCAAGAGCTCTGGATCCACAGCATGAAACATGAGCAGTGTAGTTCGATTCATGAATAAATGACTCATGTTTCGCCACCTTTAGTGGATCATAAACATGAATGAAATGAATGTTACCTTCCACATTTGTTTTATTTCGTATTTTTTTCATTTATAGGTAACGTAATAGTTCACCCAAAACTGCTATCATGTACTCATCGTCTTGTCACTCCAAACCTGTAAGCTTTCTTTTTTTCCATAGAGCAGGAAGAATGACAAACTTTTTTCCGATGGAATGAAAGTGAATGGGGACTGAGACTTTTCATTTTTGTTCACCAATTTCTGACAGGTCTGCGAAAAGTAAAGAAATGCACAGGATTCATTTTTGATTTGTCAAGTCTGTTCAGCTGAAATGTCATTATTACGCAGATGATTGTTTTTTTCCTCTAAATATTTTTCCTACAAAAAAAAAACAAACAAAAAAGAAAGAAAGAATCATTAATTGAATTGTTAACAAACCAGAATCTGTATGTGGAATCAAACAACAATCACTGATTCTATCTATATACTTATACTATTTTTCCAAAAGAGAACTGATTACGTTGGTCATAGTGAACACATTGTTGTTTGCCGTCGCTCCCTCAGCTGTTGTATTAGAAACACGCATGCAGAACCTAACTCTTATATTTCTATAGCCAGACCTTTAGACTGACGGCAGAAGGTCTCGACTCCACAGACGGGGATGCCAAAGCTGCCCAAATGAGAAACAAATTACACATAAATACATGTAAAGAATGTTAATTGATAAATAAATATACAAAGGAATGTAAGAAACAAAAATAAACGTGTATTTATACTTTTGTTTCTTTATGTATAATTCTACATACTGGTGAAACTCGAAAACAAGTGCAAAAGTTCATTTATTTCAGTAATTCAACTTCAACGGTGAAACTAATATATTATATAGGCTCATTACATGCAAAGTGAGATATTTCCAGCCTTTATTTGTTATAATTTTGATGATTATGACTTACAGTTATGAAAACCTTTCACAATATTCTAATTTTGAATGTGGGGTTTTCATAAACTGTAAGCCATAATAATCACAATTATAACAAATAAAGGCTTGAAATATCTCGCTCTGCATGTAATGAGTCTATATAATATATTAGTTTCACCTTTTAAGTTGAATTACTGAAATAAATGAACTTTTGCACGCTATAAAATTTTTCGAGTTTCACCGGTAATTATCTGACTGACATGTAAAGCAACCAATCACAGTGTGTTTTGTTCAGCGTCATGTTTAGGGAAATTGTGAAAATGTAACGTTGATGTCCTTTCAATAACAGACCGGCATGTAAAAACTCTTGGATGCATTTTAAAGAGTCTATGCCACAGACTTCACATACTTTTGAAAATCCAGCATTCAGAGACAGAACTCGTTTCAAATCCTTTATACATAAGGGACATTGCAATCGAGTTGGTTTTAGTATCCATAAACCAAAAACAGACCCCCAAACGGCTCTCAGTCTTCAAGATGCTCGTCAAATAGCAACACCCTTTCAAAATAACTTCTTGGAAGCTGCAAAGACTGTTTTGTGCTTTAGTGTCCTTTCCCTTTCTCTCTCTCTCTCTCTCTCTCTCTCTCTCTCTCTCTCTGTCTCTCTGTCTCTCTCTCTCTTTCACTGTAAAGGTAGCACTGATCTAGCTGTGTTTGCCCCCCCCTCTGTAAGCACACAGTAATTGGTATTCAGAGTGGCAGCTGGGAGCCACATAGAGATTTTAGACCAAGCGCAAATTCAGTGAGTCAATACACTGGTTCATTAGAGCACTGAGTCACTGCAAGCTGCCTCATTTGTTTGTGTTTGTCCAATACTTGCTCTTAAGAAGCACCCGCTGTCCATTGACATGAGAGACCTGACAAAAGGATAGCTCTGTTTCTCAGTCATGTCGTTCTTGCGGTCAGTGGAATAATATCACACTGACACTGCACTCGGATGGAAGCGACAAGCATATTTTGCGATTTCTGTTATTGTACCATCCACGTGGTATTGAAGGGAACACATTTGAGGGATGTGCACTCGCTATTAGGATTGACTTCAAATGCATCCTAAAACTAGTGCTCTGAATGGAGGGGTCCTGTTGCTAGATTGGTTTAGAGGAAGTGGGACTTTATGTTTGTGTCTGAGTGGCTTGTTTGTTCCAGGAGCTTTCAGTCGTACACATGGACCAGCGTGACCCTCATTATGGTTGCTTGGGAGAGCGTGTAAATGGGGTAGTTTTCAGCACAACTCCAAAGGGCAGCTGAGTAGAGGCGCCTAACCTTTCCAACTCATAGAAGACGTCAACCATACAAATAACTCATTAACCTTATCCACTTAATGGGATGCCCACACCCCCCACACGCTGCACTGGACTCTTTTAATTGGCCATCGCTAAGCCTAAAATGGCACGTCCCTTTACGAGCTGGCGAAGTCACGGGCCGCTGTGCGAGTGGGAATTGGCCCCCGTTGGGTCTTGAAGGGTGTTGTTTTGGGGGTTGTACGCTATCATTGATTGGGTGAGCTCAATAAGAAGTGGCTTTTCATCACCTCATTCGGTGGTGGGATTGTCTTAGAGTAAACGCCCCCAAAGCTCCAGAGGATATGCATGCCTCCTTCTCCCGCACAAAGACCTGGACAAGCATCTACACCCACCAATCAATATTCCTGATTACTACAGGGCGAATAACTAGAGCCTGCCGTTTCCTCTTGAAGAACTCTTTCCCCAAAGCACTTCCTTTTCTATAATGTTGTGGACGGACAATATCATTTCCCATCTTACAGTAATGATCTGCATTGTGTGTAGATATTGATTAACATCGACTGGTTAAGCTAGAAAATCTATGACTGGTGCTGTGCTTTTGATCATGTGGGAAATAAGGCCAGAAATATGGTCTACACTTTGCAAATATTCCACATACTCTATACGCACTCAAATGCCTGCCATTCATTGGATGTAATATAGTTTAAGTCAAAGGCTTCATCCAGGTTGACAGTTAAACTCAACTGTAACAATTTATTATAAGGTGATGCAGTTACATGTTACTACATGTACTTACTATAGTAATAGCAGTGAATTATGCATAATTACATAAGTGACCCTAAACCAAACCCTAACTGTAACTCTATAGTAAGTACATGTAATTAATATTACTCAGTACTTATTTGAATAAGTACAATGTAACTACGTCACCTTAAAATAAAGGGTTACACTTTATTTTAAGGTGTCATTGTTACAGTGTAATTATATATTTAGGTACTGAGTAATAATAATTAACGTGTACTTACTATAGAGTAGGATTATGATTTGGTTTAGGGTTAGCTGCATGTAATTATGCATAATTTACTGCTATTTCTATAGTAAGTGCACGTAGTAACATGTAACAAGGACACTTTAAAATGAAGTTACCAAATAAAGTATAACCAACTTAACTTGCTCAGCAAGATTCTCTTCTCCCTGTCGCTTCACTATGACTGTCCTCGACCAAAACCCAATGGTACTAAATGTGAATTTAAACATAATGGGTATTCAAATGGTTATTCATTTTGTGATTTGCTAAAGATTAACAGTGTTATTAAATTATTAGAACTTTTAAGTGAATGTTAGATGATGGCAAATGTAATCTAAATATAAATAATAGCTAAAACGAGTGCCCAATTAAAGATCGACGCTATGTATAGTAATGATTAAATTAATTGTAGAATTGAAGCCCTGCTCCTACCTTTGTTTTTAGCTCACTAATGAATAACTGATATTTTTGCAAATATAACCATAAGACCTAAAGACCACAGAAATATGAAATCTGTCTGTATTAGCTGATACTCTTTCTTTCTTTCTTTCTTTCTTTCTTTCTTTCTTTCTTTCTTTCTTTCTTTCTTTCTTTCTTTCTTTCTTTCTTTCTTTCTTTCTTTCTTTCTTTCTTTCTTTCACAAAGAACAAAGACCAAAAGCACCCTCGGATTTATAATGTTTCCTCACTGTAAGAGGTCAATTGCGACTGTTATCTTTAAGTGCTATTTATACTTGATTTTAACCCACAGAAATGATTTTTGTTGGAATAAAATTCGGTTGATTCAGTGATGTTAAATAATATTTTTGACTACCCTTTTTTTCCAGTGTTGAAACAAAAAGTCTAGTTATCTGGGTAAAATAGACAGCGATCAGGCTTTCCGAAAAAGACTCGGTCAGTCATATTTGATTGTTCGTGCTTCAAAACCATGTGGGTTATTTGCTGTTTGAGTCAGGTTTCAAAAA
Source organism: Tiaroga cobitis (assembly GCA_030578255.1). Lineage (NCBI taxonomy): Eukaryota > Metazoa > Chordata > Actinopteri > Cypriniformes > Leuciscidae > Tiaroga > Tiaroga cobitis. The sequence continues at coordinate 46,205,750 of CM060604.1, read as the reverse complement.
TAATCACAGTAGGCGCGTAAAGGCATGTCAGCGACAGAGTGGTGACGCGAGCCGCTGGTGTTTGTATGGATTTCAACACTGTCGCAGATATCACTGCCTATGTACACTGCAGGCAAGTGACGCAGCACAACTACAGCGCTCACGTGTTAATCGCCATTCGCCAGTGCATGCTTGTGTTGTAGACATGAGAACGGCTGATCTGATGTCCTTGGTCTGTATCAAATGGAGCCAGTCTCTGTGAGCTGTAGCACAGGACTGAACCCAGGACAAAAGCAGAAGTGCTTGTGAATTTAATCGAATGGTTGTAATTATCTGTGGAGCATTACTTAGCAAAATATACAAAAGAAAAGAAGTCGTCCATAATGGAGAGAGGGCCGCAGACAGCATTGCCCACAAGACACAAATTAAAGCAGAGACTGTACGTGATGGATGCCATTAGTTATGCAATTATGTGTCCTGAATTTTTATATTCTGCTTTTATATGCGTTATAATGGGAGTCCTTTGGAGGGTAATTTAGGCTCTTGACCCAGAGTATGCACATTTTGCAAACATTCTGACACTTAGTAAACACAATTACAAGATCAGTCCCAAGGGCAGGTTAAATGGGAACATTAAATGAAAAAAAAGAAAGAAAAATGGTTAAACCTTTCTTGAAAAATCTTCAGTGCACACAAAGTCTGTTCAATTTTGCCCTTTTCTTTCTGAGGAATCAAAGTTAGACAAGCATCTTCGATTGATGAACAACAAGAGAAGTAATCTCACAAACAACAGCGTTGTAATTCCCCTTCTGTCTCATCTTTACATGAAGCATATCGTCGCTGTCGGGCGGAAACCTCCAATAACACTGTATTTTTGTGTTTTTTACACTGCACTGTCAAAAGACACTTGCATGTCAACTACAATCAAGACCAGAGAATTTCGGACATGCATGTTTTGTCAGTCACGGTTGCATCTGAGGCAGTAAGTGCATCGCATTATGTTGTCATCAACTTACTGGTTATAAAGTTTAGTGTAGCTATGTGGGCAAAATCTCATGTTATAATGAAGTGCTGCGCACACTATTTAAGACAGTACTGGCTATGACTCGACGACAAATGCTAGAGTAAGACACTCTTATCCGCTCCTCAAAACTTCAACAGTGGCCTATATAGTGTTTCTTGAGTCAAGAAAACGCTGTCCTTTTTAAAAGAACCAGTTCTTTAATTACCATTGCATTGCAAACAAGCAGAGACGGTCCAAACTATGTAAGGCACTTCATTCACTATAGAGGCGGGTGGAGTTATGAGGTTTGACTGACAGTTTGAGGATCCAATGAGGTTTAGTCACAAGATTTTTTAAATACGTTTCATAGGTTAAATATTTGCAAAACCCAAAGACACACGTAAAGGGTGACCGATAGTAATGATTTATGGGGGGCAAAAAATGAAATATGGAAATGCAAGCTTTCAAGGGCGACAACATGCCATTAAAATGAACTTCAGCTGTATATGAGCTCGTTTTAGAAGCTCAGTTGTTGTGGATTTCCAGTCATGATGGAGCTGGTTGTTGGTCTCAGGAAAAACACGAGTGTGAAGTGATATTTGTACAGTTGACCTCGTTTTCAGTATAAGAACACTGGTGATTTTACATCAAGACAATTTATGATATTTAGAGATAATTTGGATGAATTTGTTAGTAGAATAATTTTTTGTCGCAGTCACTTGTCATTATCACGCATGAATAGAAGTATGTACTTATAAGTCAGTGTAGTCAAGTGGAACGGCTGACTTGTAGTTTATAATTTATGGATTGTATATCCTTAATTACACGCTGTGGTCTGTGTGGAGTGAGTGTGTGATGTGATGAGGATGAAGATGAGGATGAGGAGGAGAGGCCATTGATCCCTCTCACTGGAGATCACAGCAAGAGCTCTGACACGAGACACACACAGGTCTTGCCTCACACACACTTTTCTCTCCGCTTCTCACTGCTTCACGAATGACAGTGAACTCGAGACAGAGCTCAGAATAGCTGCGTACAAAAATCTCCATTTAGATTTGAACTGGATGACACCCGTTCTTATAGGTAAAGTTCACCCAAACATGACAATCCTGTCATCATTTCTTCACCCTCATGTTGTCCCAAACCAATATGAGTTTCTGGTTAAGTGTCTTGAAATACTATGTACTAATTAGCCGTTTGAGACAAAGCACTTATTATACAACCACCTGCGGTTCTTCTTGGGGCAGGTGATGCAGAGCCCCATCAAAATATTCATCAAAAACATCGGCTGCATCTGAAATCACATACTTCCCTACTATCTAGTAGGCCAAAAACAGTGACAAAAGTAGTATGTCTGAAATCACAGTACTCGTAAAAGAGTTGGCAAAAAGTCCCCGGGCGATCTACTTCCGAGTCGTGCATGCAATGGACACTACTGTCCCATGAGGCCACGGGAGAGGATTGTGAATGACAGTGAAGCAACACAGCTGACGCTGGTAGATCACATGATAATGACAGCATGGTAAATGTAGCACGTCCAGATTACATGCATACTATACTATCTAAAACATACTATTTAGCGGTCATGAAGTAATTACTTATTCAAAATATAGGGATGCACCAATATGACAATTTTGACCGATACGATAACCGATAATCCTTTATATTCGAAAGGCGATAACTGATAAATTGGCCGATAAATTTAAATCCAAATTTGTATATAATTTTTGACAGCCTGATTACAAAAACAAAAGTCTCACCATTAAAACCCATGACCCAAACACAAATATAATGTTTTCATTATAATTTTATGTCTCTTATATGACCGGCTTGCGCTGCATATTATGCACTTTACTGTATTTTCCTTTTTTTTTAAAGATTCCAATCATATTTCAGCAATTCAAAAACATCATGGCAAATAGTGAGCATCTGAAGTGTCTCAGCTGAAGGAAATAATCCATAATTTATCGGCTTTAATATATCGGCCAAATCTTCTTACCAGGCCGATAGCGATAACATTAAAAATAAACATATATTAGCCGGTACCGATATGGTGGCCGATATATCGTGCATCCCTATCAAAATAAGTACCTACTCAAGAGAGTATGCGATTTCGGACTCAGCCATAGACCTCTATATAAACTCAATCAGTAATAAATTGTAAATGTGTTCTAGCCTGGTTAAAACCAGACCATTCTCAGTTGTAACTGAGTTATGGTCTGACAAAGCGTCATAGACAAATCATTTCCAGAGGGGCGTCGCCAACGGACGTCACGGATAGACCTAAAACCAATCAGAGCGATGAAGGAGATGACGTGTGCAGAGCGGCGGAGAAACATCTCCGAGTGTTGTTCTCTGCTCGGTTTTTAACAAAAAGGAAACGTTCAAATCGCTTAAAACAGACGCGGTAGCTGATTCGAACGAGTGATGTTCGACGGCGGCATCCATCTTTGTAATGCTTCAAAATCCCAGCGCTGTCGTCATCGTGTAAAGCCCGCCCCAACGTTTCTGATTGGTGCCTCGATTTCGACGGATTGGAAATGGGCTTGAGTGAGCTCTTTGCCAGACTAACTTTCAGAGCAAATCTAAATTTGCCGGAAGTTGTCTGGGTTTTCCCAGGCTAAATGTGTTCAGCATTCTGTAACAAACATTTTCAGATTTTCTTGACTATTCTAAAATGAGAGCAGGATATACTAAAATTTTGTATGCGTGCATTATGAAACTAAGCAGGGTTTATGTAAATGTAAATCTGTGGTGAAAAGTGGAACTGCAGTAATTGAGTGCTATGTGTAGATTAGTCCGCATCAGGGTAGCAACTAGCAGGCATGTCTGTTCTTCTTATCATATTAATGAAAGTTGAAATGTGCTGATGTAAATAGCTTTTATATAGTACTGTTGTTTTTGTTTTATGTTTGTTCTGAGAATAGACATTACTCTGTTTTCCTCACAGGAATTCCTCCACTGCATAAAGTCAATTCTAAGATGGCATTCTATGCGTGCCTGTCAATCAACATTAGAGCGCCACCCTCAGGCTAAATAACACAGGGATGTTAGACCTCTGCCAAAAGTGTGTCTCAGCAATTTGAATACTAAGCTTACAAAATGTTTATCATAAAGCGCTAAGACCTCTGCCCTACCTAAATTTACAGTCAGGAGCCGCTACTGAATACAACTATACCACCAAACCTGACCCTACGCTTACTAGTATCCTACATCAATAGCAGCAAAAGTGTTTTGCAATACAACTTGAGCACAATAAGTACATTGTACCTAATGATATTTTATGTACATAGTAGTTAAAAGACACCTGATATAGTGTAAAGTGTAACCGATGGTTATCTTTCCACCAAATAATCTTTGTGGACGTTCACGTTGCTCTTTTCCATGCAATGAAGCCATAAAGTGACAATATGACAAAACAAGCATTATGAAAGCAGTCATAAGTCTTTTAAAGTCATAGCTTTATGTGAGAAACAGACTGAAATTTGTTATTCACTCAACTGAAAAACATCTACTTTTTGTGTAGAAGAAAGAAAGTCACACAGGTTTGGAACAACATGTAGGTGAGTAAATGATGACAGATTATTTTTTTAAAGTCCCCCTGTGGTGAAAATCCAGCTTTTAATGTTGTTTATGTGTCTATGTGGTGTTTTTAATATGCTTTAAGACACATCATGTGCACATTCATAAGTCGACAGCATTGCTGAGTATTTTCTCCTTAAAACTGCAGTGAACCAAAGACAGTCTCAAAAACATGGTTTGAAATCGCTGGTGTTTCTGACGACACAAACGACCTTGTAACCAATCAGATCAACGTGTGACCGTCAACCAGTGGATCTCTGAGCTGAGTGAGTGAGTGGAGGCGGGGCTCATTTGCATATTCATAGAACCGCGTATACTAAATGAGGCAAGGGTGTCGAGTTACATTCAAGCTATTTTTAGGCATGAAAATGTAGGAAATAACGTTTAAATATGTACTTTTGGTGATCAAAAATTAGTTTTAAGGGATAAATGATTGACTACAGGGAGACTTTAATTGATAGTTGATAATTCTGATATATTCCTGTGTGACTGTGTTTTTGTACATATGTAATAAGATTTAGCAGAGCTTCTGCTCGTGCTGGTGCAGGTAGCAGATCTTCAGTGCAAGCTTTTGTTTGGCTGAGTTCATCTCTCTCTCACACACACACACACACACACACACACACACACACACACACACACACACACACACCTCAGCCCCTCCACACCCCCAGCGTTTCAGCCCAGCTGCTTCAGAATCACCAGAATTACAATTAGCTCTGCTTTCCTCTCTCCTGGGGACACCTGGAAATGTTCTGCCACATTGCCTTCTTGTGATCATCTATCTTTACAGATAGGTTTTTTTTTTTTTTGAGGTACAGTAGTGAACAGACAAGACTCTACAGTAGGGATGCACGATATATCAGCCACCATATCGGTATCGGACGATATATGTTCATTTTTATTGTCATCGTTATCGGCCCGATAATGAAAGAATTTGGCAGATAAATAATGGTTTATTTCCTTTAGCTGAGTCAGATGTGCACTGTTTGCCATGATGGTTTTGAATTGCTTGATATATGTAAAGTGTAACGTGTGCAGCGCAAGTCTGACATATAAGTTACATAAAATTATAATGATAACATTATATGAAGAGTTCAGATGCAAAAGCCTCTAAGTGCCATTTGAAATTTTCTTCTAGAATGATCATTTTTATCAAGCTTGTATATTTAAATTCAGTAATTTCACTTAAATGGCAATGCACTTAAATATACAAGCTTGATAAAAATTATCATTCTAGAAGAAAACTTCTAATTTTTTCAATTTCTTTATAAAGCACAATAACTTCCGTTGACCAAAGTGCTGTACACAGAAAATAATAAATTAAAAATAAAAAACAACCACAGGGCAATTGCTTCAACATTTAGTTTGCATACGACAGGTCAAATAAAAATGTCTTTAATCTCACTTTAAAGATAAGCAGGGTTGGTGCAGCTCTGATTTCTGGAGAGAGGCTGTTCCAGAGTCCAGGAGCAGCACTAGAGAAAGCCCTGTCTCCTCTAGTCTTAAGTTTTGTTCTCGGAGCCACGAGAAGGCCTAGGTTCGCAGACCTAAGAGCTCTAGGTGGTTGATGAACAGTCAATAGGTCCGTGAGGTACGATGGAGCCATCCCGTTTAACGACTTACATACTAATAATACAACTTTAAAAGTAATTCTATGGCGCACTGGTAGCCAGTGCAAAGACTTGAGGACAGGAGTTATGTGTTCTCGTTTCCGAGTTCCTGTCAGAACTCTTGCAGTGGCATTCTGGACTATTTGGAGGCGGTTAATGGATGACTCCCTGATCCCCATATAGATTGAATTACAATAGTCCAGCCTGGTAGAGATGAAAGCATGTATAACTTTTTCTAAGTTCGAGACTGAGAGAATAGACTTAATTTTTGCCAGGGTTCGAAGCTGGTAAAAGCTTGATTTCACCACTTGATTGACCTGTCTATCCAACTTTAAGCCACTGTCCAGTACCACTCCCAGGTTTTTAACAAAAGGCTTAACATATGGTGTCAGGATACCCAGATTTATGTTTGTTGTGTCATGTACACTGGAAGGTGTAAACACAATAACCTCAGTCTTGTCCTCATTCAAACTTAAAAAATTTTGCGACATCCATGCTTTCACATCCTCAAGGCAGTTGGCCATCTTTTCTAAAGTCATTCCGCGGTTAAGAGGAAAACACATTTGAGTGTCATCTGCGTAGCAGTGATAGTTCAAATCATATTTTCTAAAGATAGTACTCAGCGGAAGCATGTATAAAGAGAACAATATTGGAGCTAGTGTGGAGCCTTGAGGAATTCCACATGCTAACTTTACTGGTGCAGATCGGTAGTTATTAATATTAACTGAAAAACTCCTGTTAGTAAGGTAAGACTGAAACCACTGTAGGACTGGGCCTCTAATGCCCACTATATGTTCTAACCGTGAAATCAGGACATTGTGGTCTATCGTATCAAATGCAGCACTTAAATCCAGGAGTATCAGTACTACCGAATCGCCAGAGTCAGTGGCCAAAAAAAAGTCATTAAGCACCTTAACAAGGGCCGTTTCTGTCGAATGAAATTTTTTGAAGCCAGATTGAAATATATCATAAATTTTGTTTTCATTCAAAAACGTTTCAAGCTGACATAGAACTATTTTATCTAGAATTTTAGTTAAAAATGGGAGATGTGAAATAGGTCTAAAGTTTGATAAATTGGATGAGTCTAAATTTGGCCTCTTTAGTATGGGTTGCACAGATGCATGTTTTAAACGCTCAGGGACCACTCCCAGCTCAAGGCATTTATTTACGAAGTGTAGGAGTGTCGTACTTACTACATTGAACACTTTTTTCACTAGTCGTGCAGGGATAGTGTCTAACGGTGATCCTGTTAGGTTTTAGCTGCTTCACCGTGTCATTTAAAACAGTCATTGTGATTGGTGTAAACTTACTGAGTCTTCCGGTATACTTTAACTGACCTGCGGGATTACCAGTGGTCAGCTGCAAGTTATTTCTAATACCAGCTATCTTATCTATGAAGAACTTGCAGAACCGCTCACACATGGCCACTGACTCATTTGGATAGATGGACACAGCTGGATTTGTAACAGTGTTAATGATATTAAAAAGAACTGTGGTTCTTATCCATGAGAATAGAAAAATAGTTTGCTTTGGCCACTTTCAACTCTTTTTGATATTTAAAAAGAGAGTCTTTAGGCATCTCATAAGAGATCTGTAATTTATCTTTTTTCCATTTCCTCTCCGCCCTTCTGCATATCTGTCTCAGGGTTCGAGTAGTATTATTAACCCAGGGCTCAGGGATGGATTTTTGGTGTTTTATCCTCAGAGGTGCTATGTCGTCTAAAATAGTGCTACAGGTAGAATCAAATTTATCAAATAATTCATCTGGGCTTAGTTCTGGTGAGGTGAATTCAGAATAATTAAAAAGCTCCTCAAAAGCTTCAGCAAAAGAACTAGCGGTAGCATCGGTGATTCTACGTGCCCTCATGACAGTTTTACAGTGATTTATAGTGTTGAGTGCTACAGGCACGCTGAATGTGATGGGGCTGTGATCAGAGAAACTACGATCGCAGATCTCAATTTCATTCAGCAGTATCCCATGGGACAGAATAAGATCAAGGGTGTGTCCCTTTATATGTGTCGGTCTTGTAACCAGCTGCACCAAGTCAAAACCTTCTGTTAGATTTATGAAGTCTTTGACAAATGAGTTTTTTTGGCAACATATATGAATATTAAAATCCCCCATAATTAAAAATCTCTCAAAATGTGGCATAATACCTCCTAAAAATTACGCAAACTCACTCAAAAAGTCTTTGTGTGGCTTTGGAGGCCTATAAACCACAGCAACAAGAATAGGAGAGTTTGAGTCCATCATAAGCAGCTGGAGTTCAAAACTGTTATAGGGAGTTCTTTGTATAGTCCGACATTTAAAACAGTCTTTAAAAATTGTAGCCAAGCCCCCCCCCCCCCCCCCCCCCCTCTTTCCAAAGCGGGGTGAGTTTCGGTATTTACATTTAGGCGGTAGCAGTTCCGAGAATGGAGTTAAGTCTCCATTTGAGAGCCAAGTTTCAGTGATAAATAAAAAATCTAACGATCGCGCAGTAAAAAACTCTCTAATAATATAAGTCTTATTTACCACCGACCTCGCGTTAATCAGGGCCATCCTTAGCTGCACAGGATCTTCCATCTGTCGCGACGCTCTACGCAGTGGTCGAAGCAGATGAGCCGAAATGCCACGACGACGAGGATGAAACGACCGGTATCGGGGCCATAGATCTCCCATGGTGAGTAGAGTAGGTATATTCCAAGCATAGCTGTCAGAGCTTGAGCACCAAGCGTAGGAACGGTTATGATCACCTTCCTTGCTGAGTCGATCGTTCCTAATGCTCGTCTTCCTTCTTTGCCTGCAGCAGAATCCTGAGCTTGACAGCCACGCCGCCCCGCTTACCCCGTCTCTTCCGACGTCTGTTCACTGGGGCATAGTATGGTGGTAAACGATGTAGCCACGTCGGTATCTCCGACAGAAAAGGAGGAGGTGTTTGATCCTGTAGTACTTCAGTGGATATACGCAGGTTTAAAAGTATTTGCCGGTCATATACTAGCAGTGTTGATGCAATTTGTCCCCACATCAGTAGCAACCATATAGATATGAATAAATTAAAATACACAGACGACAGCGAAGGACGGCGTGCCACACACATCGGCGCCATCTTTCATCTTGACCACTCTGGCACTTAGAGGCTTTTGCATCTGAACTCTTCATATGTAGTTGTGTGCTTGGGACAAGGCTTTCAATGATGAGACTTTTGTTTTTGTAATCAGGCTCTCAAAAATTACATACAAATCGGGATTATAATATATCGGTTATCGGCTTTCAAATATAAAGAATTATTGGTTATCGGTATCGGCCAAAATTGTCATATCGGTGCATCCTGAACAGTATGCAGAATGTACCATACACAATACAACAAATACAGGACATTCACATCTCAATACGTAAGCTCTGTTTGACATTAGCCTCTTGCTAAGATAATGACATGATACTCTAAGAAGCTTAATAAATACATTGGCTAAAATTTAATATTTGCTAAAATAGCCCATTTGTAAATAGAGGTTTACAAATGGAGTATAAACATTACATTTTAATTATTTTTATGTTTATAAAAGGGTAGGATTTATTTAATTAAAAATACTGTAAGAACAGTAATACTGTGAAATATTATTATAATTTAAAATAATTTGAATGCATTTTAAAGTGTAATTATTCCATTGTAAAAATGCTGAATTTTCTGTAGCCATTACTCTACTCTTCAGTTGTAATAAGTCTACTGAAGGCAAGTGAATCCAGGTGCAGATTTATTATGAACAAACGTCAACCAATAAACAAAGACTTGTCTTTTCTCGACAAGAAACATAAACAATTTAAACTCGCCAACAGCGGTACAGAAAACAAAGTTAGACAAAGGAACAATGAAACACGAGGGCTATTTATACACAAAGACGAATGATGAACAAGAAACACCTGAGCATGATCAAGACAACGAACCAATGACAAACAGACCTGATGAGCACATGACATGAGCAACCAATCAGGATATAGCTGTGTTCGACTTAAAGTGGCGCTGCTCAAACCGATCGGTATATGACACGGCGCTGCGAGAGCATATGAACACACTTAAGAGACAAGGGAAGCACATGACACGATCACACGAGAAACACATAACTAACAGGAAACATGACTATAAAAATACACAAACAAAACCTAAACACAGTTGAGTTGGGAGAAAGAAATCGATTCTCTGTTGCATCGTAACTCTCTCTTCAGCGATTCTGAATCAATTCTGTGAGTGTAGAAACAGCTGTATGTTTGCTTGCTTCCAATTCTACACAGACACACACACACATTTCCTTAAAATCATCTTTTATAAAGTTTGAAAAGGTTGAAGCGAAATACAAGGGCAATTTGGGCTTCGCTGCACAGGATATGCATTGTCAGAAACGCATGCTTTGCTTGATGTTACGCTAACTAGTGATGTCCAGTTCGCCAACGAATCGGTCTATTGATTCGTTTTTTGTTTTTTTTGTGGACTGGCGGAACCGGTTTAGAAGATGAATGAAAGTCTTACGGGTTTGGAATGACATGAGGGCGAGTAAATGATGACAGGATTGGGTCTAAATCACAATTTCCAAACTTTTGACCAGTAGTTTATCAACATTTCTCTCACCTTACATTCTTTCACTGGGGTGATTGCAATGCATTCTGGGATTAGCTTTTCTGTGAAGGCCAAGTACGGCCAAATATTGTGTTCTTTGAAGGGAACATAATGTGTCTGCTTACCTCTCGGAAGAGCCTTCATGTTGGGATTTCGCCTAACAAGTATGCAGTTCACTACGTTTTGGGACGGTCTAAATAGGCTGTATTCTGCTCAATATACCAGTGATTGAAAATGCACAAGATGAATGTCAGATGGTGTTACCGCTGACAGCTCTGCCGGCTGGGTGTTCTGTTCTCGCAGTGTTTTCTTTAAAAGCATTCTCCAAATGAGAGGGCTGTTTTTATCAGCTGCCTGTCACAGTCAGAGCTGCTGGATGAAGGAGAGGAGATGAGCTTTCTCTCAGGGCCAGTGTTCTGGAAACATGTGAAATGGGCAGAATGCACAGCACAAGTGTTGATTTAAGAGCACTGTCTGGGTATTGACACCATTTTTACGATTCAATTGGATTCCGATTCACAAGCTTGCGATTCGAGCCAATTCCGATTTCGCAGACTGATCTCATAAAATTGCGTGTGTATGACACGCCAGTTCGTATTTCCATTTTTGGCGTGCTATCAACACGCATAATCGCTTTTCAGCGTGTTTATGAACATAGTTGACTTAACATATAAATATATATTACTGTACATATAAATATATGACCTACCTCAACCCCGTCCCTAAACCTACCCGTCACTGGGGTTAATAGCATTCATGAGTCTTCCCCTACCATCCTAGGAAAAACAAATATCGCTCCCCAGATGTAGATCTACATTTTGCTTCGTTTCGCTCGGAAATTTAATGGCGTGTACATATACGCGGAATCACTTGGACATTAATGGCGTAGACATACACGCATACACGGGGAGAGCTCAAAATGCGTTTAGATAACACGCCACTTGACTTGAAAGTGGCGTGTATGTTTACGCAAAAGTCATGATGTCATGTTGGATTTCGATTTAGTTCGTTTGATATCGTTTCATTCACAGATAAAGTGCATTATATTAGCACATTATAAACATTATAAATATTATTAGCACATAAGCCCTAGTTGGTACTTTACTAAAATAGTAAAAGATACTATTAACTGATTTGTATAAGCTACTTACATGTAATTTCATTTGATCGTTATAATAACAAAGATTTAATAATTACATAATTGTGTTTCTATTTGTTTTTTGTATATATCAACATTTAAATAGTTGCTGTCATAGAAATACAGGACATACAGTATATATATATATATATATACATTTTTTTGTTCACCTTCATGTCGTTAAAATCATGTATGAGGAAAACAGTCCATGGGGTTCAAAACAACTTTTTTGTTTGTCCCAGTGTTTTTTATCCATATAAAGTTGTTTTGGACCCCATTTACTTTCTGAGACCTTTTCTACAATATTTTGTTCCACAGAAGAAAGAAAATCATACAGGTTTGGGGGAACATGAGGGTGAGTAAATAGTGGGTGAACTATCCGTTCAATACAATCGAAATTGCGTTTACATCAATACCCTGTCAAGGTGGGCATTTTCGACAATTGCATTTTACAAACGTAGACCCATCACTGACTTCACGAGTGCTCAAATTATAAACTTGTTACTGTATAAAAAATATGTCTAGAAACAATGTATCCTTCAGCATAGGGTGAAGCCAGTGAGTACAATAACAACAATTTTGGGACAAATATCATTTAAGAGTGGTGCGGAAGGACTTTGAGTGCTTTAGAGTCGTACTGGGCTCGTAGAAATAATGTGTTTGAGTTTTAGGACGCTCTGTGTCATCCTCCCGACCTCCGTTAATTAATCTGCATAATTTAGATATTGCAGTACAGCTGTATAGTTGTAGTTATGTTCCGTTTCTTGTGGGAGATTTCGTAACTAAAGCAACCTGTTCTCCATTGGCGTGTTTTGTGAAATGCTGAATATAAACACTTAGAGCTGAGAGTTAAGATGTTTGCCGCAACGCTCCTTACCTCAGGGATTCCCCCCTCAGGGATACTCTTAAGCCAAATCACTTAACACAGTACTTTAAATATCCGTAACCGTAACATTTCAAATCTGCAGTGAAATAAGGTTGCCAGCCATGGATTCTCGTGTCATATATGAACAACTGCTTCATGAAAGATGGCTGAATGTAGGTATAAGTGTGCGTCAAACGCTGATAATCCAGATATTGCCTTTGATTGTCTTTCTCCGTGCCAGCGTGTAGATGCACACAGCGCGTGTGTCTAATGATGCTGTGTATGTGCGGCACAGAAGGAGAAGAGCCTGCTTTGGATCAAACCCTTCCTTCATTCACACATCTCTCGCTTTCACACGCACACATTCGCTTGCTTGCTTTATCTCTTTATTCTTCACACACATGAACATACTCAGTGGATTAAAATACAGCATATTCACAGTGCAGCGAACACACTGTAGCCTAATTTAATCCGCCTGCTTTACATTTGCTTCCATATTCAGAGGATTGATATTTAACAATACAACATTTTAGATGAAGTTTAGAAGTTAGCATATTAAACCCTGTTAAATGGAGTGTTTTTCAGCACAGTTACGGTATTGCTGTAAAGCATCTTAAATCATCTGTTGTGCTGCAGTGGTTGAGATTCTCTAAAAGGTCTCATTGACAGAATTGATCTTCAATAGTGTAGGTTCCTGAACTGAAAGCCTATCCCTGGATAGTATATTGTGAACAGCAACGAGAGGGACATTTTAGTCGCTCAGAGGTTCTTTCATTTTTCATCTTTCATTTCTCAGTTACGTTTAGATGAACTATAATTCTCCTACATTCCTTAAGAGACACCACTATTGACTCTAAGAGGATAGAGCTATACAACGAATGTGGATGTCATAGATTAGATCATTTGTTCTAGGAAGAATTTGATTTAAAAATGTTTGACTTTATATTAAGATCTCTGGCTTGGGAGTTTATGAAGGTCTTCTTCCCAGGAGAAAACTCTGAGTGCAGTTTTAGCAGTGCTAAATTTGAGCCGGATCCTGTTCTGGTAAATGTCAGATTTTGGATTTTTGGGTTCCGGTATTTGTTTTTAAACGATCCGCCATTAACGCGTTACCACCATAGACTGTAAAAAAAGATATGCGCAGGAGTGAGCAGGAAGTAAAGCCACAAAATCAAGGCCCCGCCCTCACTCTCGCTGAATCAATCGCAAGCACACGCTCCGTCACTTTTTTTAAAATTAATTATAGAAATTTAGATATTAAATTTAAAACTCCAATCTCCTCAGTCCTCCGGAGATCCCGAAAAAAAGTCTGTTGGTGCTTCAGTGACTACTTCGCTCAGAGAACCTGTCAATCACAGCTGTCAATCATGACATCACGCACCGCATCAAATAACTAACTAAAAACAAACTTATTTTAAAAACAAACACTTGAAATTACATCAGCGTGATAAAAACTACAGTAAATGACAGAAACCATATTTGGAAAAAACGATATTTGAAGTGTAATTTAATTGTTTAGTTGGTCTCACGTGCCGTTGAATAACACGGGGAGGCGGGGTTTATGACCTATAGTAGGACCGGCCACCGGGGGGGGGGGGGGGGGGGGGGTGGCGATCGAGACTCTGGGTTTATGACCTATACTAGGACCGGCCACCGGGGGGCGATCGAGACTCTGGGTTTATGACCTATACTAGGACCGGCCACCGGGGGGGGCGATCGAGACTCTGGGTTTATGACCTATTCTAGGACCGGCCACCGGGGGGCGATCGAGACTCTGGGTTTATGACCTATACTAGGACCGGCCACCGGGGGGGGGGGGCGATCGAGACTCTGGGTTTATGACCTATTCTAGGACCGGCCACCGGGGGGGGGGGCGATCGAGACTGGGTTTATGACCTATACTAGGACCGGCCACCCGGGGGCGATCGAGACTCTGGGTTTATGACCTATACTAGGACCGGCCACCGGGGGGCGATCGAGACTCTGGGTTTATGACCTATACTAGGACCGGCCACCGGGGGGCGATCGAGACTCTGGGTTTATGACCTATACTAGGACCGGCCACCGGGGGGCGATCGAGACTCTGGGTTTATGACCTATACTAGGACCGGCCACCGGGGGGTGATCGAGACTCTGGGTTTATGACCTATACTAGGACCGGCCACCGGGGGGCGATCGAGACTCTGGGTTTATTACCTATACTAGGACCGGCCACCGGGGGGCGATCGAGACTCTGGGTTTATGACCTATACTAGGACCGGCCACCGGGGGGCGATCGAGACTCTGGGTTTATGACCTATACTAGGACCGGCCACCGGGGGGCGATCGAGACTCTGGGTTTATGACCTATACTAGGACCGGCCACCGGGGGGGGCGATCGAGACTCTGGGTTTATGACCTATACTAGGACCGGCCACCGGGGGGGGCGATCGAGACTCTGGGTTTATGACCTATACTAGGACCGGCCACCGGGGGGCGATCGAGACTCTGGGTTTATGACCTATACTAGGACCGGCCACCGGGGGGCGATCGAGACTCTGGGTTTATGACCTATACTAGGACCGGCCACCGGGGGGGGCGATCGAGACTCTGGGTTTATGACCTATACTAGGACCGGCCACCGGGGGGCGATCGAGACAATTGGGTGGATTGATCGAGACAAGATGGATGCCGCCGTCGAACATCACTCGTTCGAATCAGCTATCGCGTCTGTTTTAAGCGATTTGAACGTTTCCTTTGTGTTAAAAACCGAGCAGAGAACAACACTCGGAGATGTTACTCCGCCGCTCTGCATACGTCATCTCCTTCATCGCTCTGATTGGTTTTAGGTCTATCCGTGATGTCCGTTGGTGACGCCCCTCTGGAAATGATTTGTCTATGACGCTTTGCCAGACCATAACTCAGTTACAACTGAGAATGGTCTGGTTTTAACCAGGCTACATAACCAGGTCCTAAAACTAACTTTTTTTTTCATAACTGTGCATAACCATTATCATTATCCTGCAGATTATCAAACGCATTCTCTGTGCCGTATGAGCAGAACCGCACTAGACAGCTAGTCTACTTCCACCTCATGTAATGTGAGAGCCACTCTGAACTGTATTACAGGGTCAATAAGTCCCGTGTTGATCATAAGCGGTGTCGTTTACTCACTGAGAAATGAGTTGCGTTCTTCTGAAGATCAACCGGCGCTGCCATGCGAGGCTGTTATTAGTTATTTAAAATCTGATGAATGAAGTCATGCCAGGGTTGGACTCGTTTGTTCAGTAACGCACTGCTGAATATGTTGAAACTTGCGGACTTGTGGTGTTATGGATAAAACTTAAAGCTATTATGGACATCGCCAGCTTTGATGCTGTCGCGATGGTAGAGTTATGACTTGTTGACATTGTTTACGGGGGCAAATCTGGAATCTGTTATTATTTCAGAATCACACATTTTTAGCGGTCATTCGATGTATCGCCACTCTTCATGTTTCATAAGCTCCCCAACACCGGGGAAACTCTGCACCCACAGCATGTCCCACAGCAGATTTCGCATGTGTGGCACAGTAAAGCCTGTTTTTGACTCAGGCTGCTCTCTGATGCGATCCAAGTACCCGAAGGCTAGGCCTGCATTAGCACGCTCCATCAGCAGTATTTCCCAGGCCTGCCAGCTTCTTTGTGGCAAATCTCACTCCGACAAGTAGGCGATTGGCATGAAACCAGAGGCTAGTGACAACGGGCCGTAGTGGAGATGCATTGGGAAGTGCCAAGTCTATTCTTCTGCATCAAGAAACGGTGCCAAGTAGAGCTCACCTCCCTATCTGTAATGCATGTAAACTCACACTACGTGAGAAACGCTGTTTTTCAATTGTTAGTTGTCTACGTCGATTTCACGTGTGCCAGCTTGGACTGATTATCTGCCCTCCGGTCGCTCTCGGGGAATTAGATGATGTTGCAATAGTTGCGTGTCGCTGTAACAGCACCTGTGTCGCGTAAAGGCAACTCTTCCCGCTCTATCAATCCTGCGTCACATTCTTGAGGAAACAACAATTTTCTGCCTATGAAAAGCAAACGATCTTCCCCTTCCCCCTGGCTGTGTGTCACAGATGGTGAGAAAACCTTTGTAATGCTAATATAACATCACACTGTGCAGGGACAGCTTAGCAGCACATTTCGTGCACCAAGCGCCCTTTCCCATTGAGTGATTTAACTGGAGTCGGATGAAGGCCACCCTTGGACCAGAATGAAAAGCCAGTGTTGTGAGTGGGTTGTTTCACACAACATTACATGCAGAGGCCTGATTTCCCTCATTGCTAAGTGCAGTTAATTAATGTCAACGCGGGATATGCGCCACAATGCGTAATGCATCAGCCTGACATTTTAAAAACGTTCCTTAAAGGAATA
This sequence comes from Tiaroga cobitis, assembly GCA_030578255.1. Lineage (NCBI taxonomy): Eukaryota > Metazoa > Chordata > Actinopteri > Cypriniformes > Leuciscidae > Tiaroga > Tiaroga cobitis. The sequence continues at coordinate 46,188,590 of CM060604.1, read as the reverse complement.
CACTGGGTTCAAAACAAATTAAACTCTCCCGGCAACATCTGTGACACACTATCAATTACCACAGGAAATAATTTAGACTCTTAGTTTGTAAAATCAAATAGCGTTCAATGCACTTCGGATAGGAAATAATGGAGCGAGCCGTTTCAGAGGGTTTAAAAGCAGACATGTGAAGCTCATAGTTTTGATAAGTCACTTATATATTTATATTTGATGTTTATTGATGATTGTTCTTTACAGAAATGTGTTATTTGTGGGGTAAAGCTCTTCAAATGATCCTTTTAGTGGTTGACGAAAAAAGGGTTAATCTGGATTTGGGGCGATACCGATCACGGGGTTTATGAAGCCTTCTATCTATCATGTAGGATTATTAATTTATAGAGGAGTAACGAGACCCTCATGTCACGATTCGATAGATGTCACGATACTGAACTCACGATACGATATTATTGCGATACTCCAAGACATATTAAAGGTTAACACAAAATGTACTGTTGATTAAAATGGTCAATTTGGTGTTACATTGTGTGTGTAAATGAATAGGCTTGGACTGGAAACCCAAAGCACAGGACAATAGAGACACCAGAATAACAATATTCATGATTCTGAAGATGAAAATACAGGATTATTTTAGACGAATACTAATGTCACTGTCACTGACTAGATATATTTAAAAAAATGTAGGCCAATTTTGACTGGTAACATCAGACATCTGGCATTATCAGGAGGACCCACAAATATTCCCCCATTGCATTATTATACATTATATCGTCAGTCACTATCCACAATACATATTGTTGATTTTTTGTATCGCGATATATTGTGACACGATATATTGTTACACCCCTATTTATTTATTTAGCTATTCTTAAAAAAAAAATGTACATTTAAGTATTAACATGAATAATTTCAGTAAATTGTCCTGCCCCATAGACTTGAACTGTAAGTGAATTACTGTGCACACAATTTTTGTTTGTGACCAAATGAGAAAAAAATATGTATAAAAGCTTCTGCACAGTTAAGCTGATTTCGAACGTGTCGATGATTCGGTGGCCTGTTGGAGACAAACTGGCAGAGCCGCCCACATACCAGCGATACCTTTTCTGTTTCTCCTTGTCACTTGCGAAGAGTTCAAAAGATAATGAGGAAAGGAGCGTTAGAAGTGCGGCGTGGAAAACGAGAGGTTGTTAGGGCAGCATCAGGAAAACACTGAGGCGACAGACGTCCTCTGAGCTGCTTCAACTCATCGCTTTCAGATCACTCTTTCACTGCTCGTGTGTGTGTGTGTGTGTGTGTGAAGTCTTAGTTACTGCGTCACTCTCATTTTGTTTCTTTTCCTGCTATTTGAATCATAAGAGAGGCTTTGGTATCTCGCCAGGTGAAGCCCATTGCCTGTCAGTGTAATAGTGCATGCTGGATTACGGGGTTATTTCCCTGGAGTGCAGATATGAGAGAGCATGTCACTCATCCGCTTCTGGCTCAATCGTTGCCAGGGAGCCTCCTTGCACCAATTTTTGCGAGGCTGCGTTGCGGACCCGGTGCCACGCGGCGGAGAGCAAGATGAAATATGCCATTTGGAGAATTGTTGTTATTCCAGTCACACTTCAGATGCGGCGAGCTCCTCTAATTGGCAGACAGACCCTCTCCAGCACACGTGGGGTTTACACTCGGGTTTATTAAAATGCCTCTTTCTTTAATTAGCAACTCTAATATGTGTGTTAATCAGGACAGAGCTCTGATTGAAAGAGCCACAGATTGCAAATGTCAAGATTAAACTTAATTGCCGTTTTTTATATATATATATAACGCATTGTATTTACCTATCATGACAATCACCGGTTTCAAGTTATTATAAATATAGAGGAATAATAAAAAGATAGGAAAAGCATGAACATTCAGCTTTTATCTCAAATTGCTTTTTTTTTTTTTTTTTGAAATGTAAGAGACAAATCTGTTTAAATGTAACAAATCATGTAAAAATGCATACGCTTCCTCGAGGGGGCGCAATTATTTGGCAGGGAGTTGAAATTCGGCACGGTAGGGGGCGCTGTCACACATCTTCTGGAAGAGCACTGCATCTCCACATCCAAAAACCAGCCAATAAGAAGATCTGCGTATACCAGGTAGCCTTTTGCTGCGCCCCACTCCGCCTACTTATACTACGCCCTAAAAGCATGTGCTCTTTTTGTGAATAAAAAGTAGTTACTTTTGAGTGTGTAGCAGAAGAGCAGACAAGCTTTGGGACAGACTATCACGTCACACAATTGCGTCTGTAACGGTTGCGTCCTGTCACAGTAAACTGACCTGTCAATCATCTTGTCGCAGTTAAAATCCTTCACATTTCATTTCATTTCCTACCGTATGGATAGCTTGTGAAATGCAGAAGATCTGCAGTCGCGGGTCTTTCATGCGGAGACTCTCCTCATGTTAATGCATAATGATGATTTAAAAGCTAAGGACCAAACGGATCTTTATAAAAGTCCACATTATTGCAGATGAAATATAACACGGATAACATTATAAATATTTTTATCAGGTTAAACTTTGATTATTAGTCACTCAAACGTTTATCTAAACCTCTCACTGTCGGTCGCGCATATCCGCCATGTTTTATAGTTTTTTTACTCTTTTACTCGTGTTTGTGATTCTGAACCGAATCCTCCTCCAAAGCGCAGTGGGTTGTGGGTAATATTAGCCTTTAGAGTGAGCACACTTCTACCGGAAAAAGTAGACCATCTGAGGACTTTTGACACAACATACTATGCTTTGGGACGCACTTATTTTAATCTCACACACGGTTTAGGATGGACAGTATGGACACTGAGACGCAGGGATCATGTTTAGACAGTTGCCCCGGCCAAACACCCACACATGCGTTCACGCGTCAGGGAGCAAGTGCGTCAGACTGTCCCATGTCTCAGAAATGCCAAAGTGCATTGCGCTGAACTAGAGATGTTCCGATACCCTTTTTCCCTTCCCGATACCTAGCCGATACCGAGTACTGATCCGATACCTGGGTGTGTACAGTATCTATACACCTGCAATTCATACTAGCACTGTATGAATTGATAGAATTATTTTATGGCGTGTTTCAGACTTATCCTTTAAAACATGAACAAATACATACAGTGAACTAGAGTATTTTTATTATCTGACATACATTTCACAGCAATATATTATTTATCTTTCTTAAGTGAAAAAGAACTTAAAATGCTAATACTGAAAAATGCACACATCTAATACTGTAAACTGAAAAAGGTATTTTAGTTTTACAATATAACTGCATAAAAAAAGTGCAACAAATAAATCTAGGAATCTAAAAAATTATATATGAATAATATAAAATAATCTCTTTATAATTTAAAGTCCATAAACAATTTTGTTAAATAAACGGCATTTCAGTTTTGACCGCGGCTGGTCATCCAGAACAATAAACTCAATACATGTCGTCGGTTATATTTATCGCTCGTTGGCTGTCTTTTGAAAACTTTTCTCTTTGTTTGAATGAAGCTTTCAGAGATGGTTGATTCTGGCGCGGCTCATTCTTCTCTGCCCTTGCGTTTGTGTAATCGTGTTCTGCGGGGTGACGCGTCTTCAAATGCTTTAAGTTACTCGTCTCGTGTTGAAGTTGCTAATCTTGTTCCACCCCTCGAAATTGCAGTATGGCATACGAGACATGTGGCCGTTTTCCTGGCTGGGTGGTCCAGTCTGAAATGCTGCTAAACAGCGGACACACTGCTATCGCGCGCACGTTTTCTTCTTCGCTGCTCTAAACAGTGGTTGCTTGTGGCAACAGCACAACTTGCTGTGTCTCCACAAGCAACCACTGTTTAGAGCAGCGAAGAAGAATTGATCTCCGATTTGCAGCGTTATGCAAAGCTAGCGTGCATAACTAGATATTGTTTAAGAAAATGGTATCGGATCGGTACATGGGTAGAAGAACTCGCCGATACCGATGCCAGTATTTTTATTGGTATCGGCGGCATTTCCGATACTAGTATCGGAATCGGAACAACTCTACCCTGAACGCACACTAAACCCACACTATCTGGAATAGCGCTTCTCCGGAGCTGGGAAAGAGTTAACGGCACAAATATTTAATGAGAACTATTGCACTCTTGAGTACCGAGGTTTGTTACCACCACAGAAACTCATGAATACTACATGCTAATATGTACAATGTTGGCCAAGCATTTGTGTCTGCGTACTGCGTATTTCTGGCCAAAGACAGCAGATCTCATAGATTGCTTTTCCTTCTTCTCCTATTTAATCTTTCTGTTCTGAAAAGGCTTTGAGCAATAGAGCAGCTAAAAAGATAAAAGGTGAAGATTGACCAAGGCAGGATGAGAATGTACTTCTGGACCATAATGCACCAGTCGAGCAGATACATAACCAAAGGCTGGATGTGTCAAGGGTTCAGTCAGAGCACAAGTCACTGGAGGAAAAAGCAGATTAATGAAGATCCATTGTCTCGTGAGACAAGACGATAGATCCGAGTCTCCGGCCACATCCTGATGGACAATTATGAACAGAGCCCAAGTCTTTTTCAGAGCAGATGTCATCCCTGTCAGACCGACACGTGACTCGAGGAAACTCCCGAGAGAAGATGAACGTTATCTGAACGAGACAGTGATTGTTTTGTTTTTTACACCCATTGTTCTTAACTAATGTAGACGGATACCTCCTCGTATTAAGAGCGGTGTGAGATATGGTTCGAGTCTGAGTTTTATGTGAGTCTGGAGGCTTTTTCACTCACCGGATGACAAGCTGAAGTACATTTACTTCGAAGAGAGTTACGTGGCACTAACCCTGTGCAATAGCAAATGTGATATGGCTTGTAAATTAAGAAATTAGTAACTATTAAGTACACTAATTATTAGTTGTTGTTTTTCATCATTGGGAAATTGCATTTATTAGTTTTTATTAAATAATGATTTAAATATTTTGTATTTAATATTAATAGTGATTGTTATTATTATTAATAATAATATAATTATTCAGGGAAGGCAAGTTTATTTATAAAGAAAATGTCATACACAGTGGTAATTCAAAGTGCTTTACATAAAAATGATTACAAATGGTAATAAAGGTTAAAAAATACAATAAAAAAGAAGTAAGAATGAAGAAAAGAATAAATGATTGAAATACATGTTATGTTAATGAAAAATGATGTAAATAAAACTGTTGAGTGCGATCAGTACATTATAATTATAATTCTTATTGTATAGCCATATATAATCACAATATTTTAGAGCCCTACAAACAAGCACAGCAAACTAGTTGTATTTATTTATTGCGATCACGATTTTTTCCCATCAAAAACACAATTGGATATTTTTCCTCGGCAGCTGATGTGTTAAAGCGTGAACAGAAAAATGGCAGCAAAGCAATATTGATGACACTGAGCAATAGCGTGTGAAAGTAATGTTGTGTGACACGTTGTGGACATTGACTGAACACACTGATCTCTGCGGTTGAATCGGCATCACCACTTATTTCCATTCCCTCATACATTCAGTACAATCATTGCATTCGGGCTTTTTATCACAAGGATGTTGTAGTAACCCTAAGATTCAGATCAGTGTGGTTCTCTTCTCGCAGCACTAGCTTTCAATAATCTTTCTGGATGGGGTTTTCGTCTCTCTCAGCGGCTCGGCTCCATTAAGTAAATACAGCAGGATTCGCCTCATTAAGTCTGTGACTGCAGTCCAATGTGATAGTGACAGCTTCGCTATATGACCTTTAGACACCTAATCAACTTCTAACACCTCGCTGGATCTCCTCAGCCGAGAGACCGAGAGGAAGATGACCAACCGCCTGAAATCACCCAATCTGCTCGATAGCAGTGCGTCGGCCCCCGAGGTGTCACTTCAGCGAGAGAAATCTGTTGAGCGGCGATCTCTGTGAAGCTAGAGGCTTTTTATAGGAGACGACAAGAACTATCTGATCCGCACAACAACTAAACAGACAAATCAAGATCAAGTCATTTCTGTACAAACTGTACAGGGACAACTGGCATTCTTCTGCTATCCGTTGCGTTCAGTTGCACGTCTCAGCCTATTGTTAGCACATGCGTCAGTTTCTTTACTTCTCTTTAATTGCTTGTCAGAATCTTTCGACACAATGTTTCTCAATGATTTCATACATGTACATGTTGAAACACAATTAGAATTTGCAGTCTGAAAGTTGCTGTAGATTGCAAGTGGTTGTAAAATCTTCTTTTTTTTTTTGGAGGGTTAAATTGACATCAGCAGTGAGAGATACTACCGGTATATTCCAGCTAAAACTACTTTAAATGTCATCACTCTGTTATAAAATAATAGCGGTTTTATTTTCATGACACTTGGCACATTTCCACTGAAATTGCATTACTGCAATATGTACTTCTTATGCTTGTTTTCAATGATTCTCAGTACTGTAATACAGTGTTTTTATTGTTACAAAAAAAAATTACTGCAATTTGTTTCCCACTTTAAATCAGCATAAAGCCAGTATATCAAATATTGCCATTTTGTATAAACACTTTTCTATTTCAATTATTTTTTTATTTTTTTTTTAAGTAATGTATTAAAATAATTAGGGAAAAATGTGCTAAATTGTCAAAATATATAAAAAAAAAAAAGTAAAACAAAAAAGCATAATGATTCTAAAAAAAAGGTACTCTTTTTTTAAATAAGAACAGTACAATTATATAAAAACACAACAATTACCCATTGCCAGTCCCACTTCCACTTTATGGAAAATAATGGGACATTTTATTGCCCTTCAGTACTCAAACACATACGCAGTTGGTTTTGAGCCTCTGAAGAACAATGGACTAATTCACTTGTGCTAAACCACATTACTGTTTTTAAGATGCATATTATGGAGTGAGATACTGAAAGCTCCTCTCTAAAGCAGAGGAATAATGAGAGGTAGATGAGAACAGATGGTTAATTTAACCCTCTCAGATCAACAGCACACTACATTCACAGCTTTGACTCAATAGGGATTTGTCTGTGAAACACAACGAGTGTTTTTTTTTTTCTGTTCAGACATAAATGTTTATTTATTACCTTTTTAGAATAGATGCTCTAGTGTAGGGGTGGCCAATATTATCACAATGAGTAATATTATTTCACTATAACAATATGTACATCACAATAAAGCTATTTTTTTACTGGAAATAATGTTACAAAAACTAATACTAGCCTATAGCTAATGTGCAGTAAAAATAAAAAAATTACAAACAAAAAAAATTCCCTCCTTCAGGGAACAAGGGTTACATACGCAACCGAGACGTTCTCAAGGATGCTCGAGACAAATAAAATGTCATGAATAATAACACGAGAACAAAGAATCGAAATGAACAGGACAAATAAAAACAACCGAAATTTGATTTTTTTTTTTTTTCGCGGGTAGATCTAGGCTATCTAACGTAATCATTCTTATTTAAGCTAGTGAAGTCATTTAATCAAGAGCAGTGAGTGATTTTCTCTTTATCTTTTGTAGTTTGGTTAACATTAATGGCACAGACGACATCAGGTTTATTAGGCTGCTGTCACTTTAAGAGCAAACGCACGGATCTAATATACTGATACACGTCCGGTTCTATTCCAAGTGTTAAACGTTTACTTAAGACGCAGCTGACTGTGTTTGTGTGGATACTAGCCAATGTGGGCATTTTGAAATAACTTTGTGTGTACTTGAGTGTGTAAGCACAATAAACAGCGGGCGAGAGCTGAATTGGGTTCTCTTTTGTCTTATTGCGCTTGAATGGCTAAAAATCACTTTAAAGGTTTAAACTGCCAATTCTTAAAAGAAGATGGATAAAAAAAGGGTAAACTTTCAGGACGATGCAGCACTGCATGATCACATGAGCATCACCGCGATAGAGACGATAATCGAACAGTTCTATTGGTTTATAGTGGACTAGTAGTGGTATATCACACACACTTACTCTAGAGAGGTTGAGCGTATGTAGATCATCTTGTCCTGTTACAGGTATAGATCTCTTGGAACAGGGTTGTGTATGTCCTCCTGTCATCAGGACACCTCCCAGAATGTCCCTATTCAACACACACAACAAGCTGAAGAGTTGAATCTGGGGCCCGTACCATGATGGTAGTTGAACAAACTCCGGGATTACAGGATTCGTTTTTTGAGTTGACAAAAACAAACCAATCCAACCAGGCTTTGTTGGTACCATGATGCTGATCATCAACTTTCTCTGTCAACTCAGGCTTTCATCCTGAGTTTAGGAGTTAAGGTGTGACATCAGCAGCGAACAGCCAATCACATGCCGAGAAAGAGTGAAACTCATTCAAAACTCATTGAAATTCATTTCTCGTGAGAGAAGCAGCGCGATTCACTACAGAATATTACGAGATTGAAAAATATAAATAATTGAAGCAAATGTACACAGCTCGAAGAAAATAGCTGTCTGTGAAAGAGGACAACTAAAAGAAAAAGTCTTGCTATATCAGTGCAAACTAAACTGAAACATAGCTGGAGCCACCTAAGCCGGCTTCATGGTACGGGCCCCCGGTGTTTTAATTAATGAGACATTCCCCAACACTGGAGTCGAGAAACACTGACCTAGACTCTGAATACATCTAGTTGTGAGTTATATAGTAATATGAGTATTTGTTGCTGTGCACTGTGCAATGATTTATTGATATTTTCTTGCTTTGAAGCTCAGGAAATGTTAGAGATCAGGAGAAAAACTAATTAGGAAAAACAATTATTTTGGGCTTAAAGTGAGAGGACAGTGCATTTCATTGTGCACGTGGAATTTTAATCAGAATAAAATGTATATGAGTTGTGGGGTTTCAGTCATGGTTACGGTAATGGTTATAGTTTACCCAACAGATTTATGACTTGGTGATCTCCAGCCAAAATTGACTGCATTTAAAGATTAAACATGTCTCGAACAGGTCAAAGTGAAGACTAATGTTCCAGTTTATATTGAGTTGATGTGTCCAGTGTAGACAGTATATACATGTAAATTATTATATTAAAATGCTGCTTGACTTCTGAAAATCAAAAAAGAGAATCAAGATCACAAAAACAAGACAGAACCAATAAAAGTCCATAGCCTCTGTGGGCTTCTTTTCGTGAATGTGTTTGTCTCACAATTTAATCAGCAGCACGATTTCTGCACAATGACTTATGTATACGAACAATATTGCAGCTCACAGAACAAAACTTTGCATCTATCCCTGACACCCTTTGTTTTCATTCATGTCAAATTATAACAGCTGTAAGGAAAGAGACCTGGACAATGTTAGGCCATCCACTACAGTACCGTGTACTGGCACAAAGATGCATTCAACACATCACCGGAGAGAGGTTTACTCTGAAATGCATGAGCCGGAGATATTCAGTACAATCAACATCCGTAAACAGACATTTAATTCAACAGGAGCATAATAGCTCAACTGTTTCTTTCCCTCTCAAATGCTTCAGGCAGTTTCTGGTGCCAACTAACCACCGTCCAGACGTTAATGCAGGCTCGCTGTTTTTCTGGAGAGAGAGATTTGACTGTCTTTCTTTAAAGACAAATTAGCTCTGTTCCACAAGGTGAGAGCTCCTAACTAAGCAGTATTTTAAGGCATCAAGGCTCGCTCCTGACATGAAGGGTCTTCCAGAAGGAAGGCATCAACATTAGGGCCAAAATCAAAGGCTTTAATGTGTGAACCTACCATGAACTCTGAGGCTGTTCAGTGAGGAAATATGCTTTCATAGAAGTTACACATCAGTGTGAATTCTACTTCTTAAGGTTGTCTACAAACCAGAAGGTTGGTGGTTCAATCCCCGGTTCCACCTGACCAAGTGTCGAGGACGAGGTGTCCAAGACACCTAACCTCAGCTGCTCCCGACGAGCTGGATGGCGGCTTACATGGCTGACACCGCCGTCGGTGTGTGAATGAGTGTGTGAATGTGAGGCAAAATGTTAAGCGCTTTGGTGGCCATTGGGTCTGTGAAAGCGCTATATAAATGCAGTCCATTTACCATTAAAAAAAAATAAGTACATTACCCATAATTCTGAGGAGAGATTGACCAATCGGGGAAGTCTCTTGCTGCATTCCAATTCGCATATTATCTGTTCGGTTCAGGACTACAAACACAAATAAAAAGTACTAAAAAACTAGGCACGCCAGATAAGCGAGACAGACGGTTAGGTAGAGAGGTTTAGATAAAGGGGTCTGAGCGATTAATACATTAGGGTTGGGAATCGAAAATCGATTCCAATCCTGAAATCGGATCATTTCTCCTATCAATTTCTCTGTGTGCATTTTAACATTACTTTAAACCATTTAAGCACAAGAAGACCTGCGTGCTGTTTTCTGTGCTGTGCTCACATCCAAAACGTGCGCACAGAAAGCCGCCTCTCATACTGTATAGAGCGCGATACTGAGCTCTCTTCCCCGTCTTTTTGCACTTGAACGGACAAATACGCACAAAAATGTCAAAATATTCTCATAAATCGTCGGTTATGTCTTAAAGTGAACGAAAACATTTGAGAAAGAAAATGCATGTGTAACAGTATATTGAATCCGTGCAGCTCTTAAAGTGGCAGCAGCCTAATATTCCTGCTGCCGTCTCTATAATAACATTAATCAAACAATAAAAGACAAAGAGAAACTTCGCTCGCTGTTCTTGACTGAATAACTTCTGTAACTATATTTGTAATGTATGTGTTATTTATAAAATGCAGTGTTATTTTTCACTCCATTAGTTTCTGTACCTGAATACTTGAAAATCTTAAAACACTTTATATCAATCTTTCAATCGTATCTTTGTTCAGTTGTATTTACTTGTGCGATTGCTAATTTTTTTATTTGTTCTTTTTTAATTACTAAACGTTTACTTGTTTTTAATAATGCTTAAATGATATATAATGATATATATAATATTTTTTACCTTATTGGAATCAAAATTAGGAATCGATAAGAATTGGAATCGTTAAAATTCAAATGATACCCAACCTTATTAATAATCAATATTTAATCTACACCAATTTTTATAAAGATACATACTGGTTTCTGTGACTAAAACTGCGATCAAACCTTATGTAATAATTCCAAACATGAATCTCGACTATATTAATAAATGCACATACGCAGCTCTATGTTACAATACATAGTCTTTTTTGCTGTTGTTTTAATAGAAACACATTCAAGTAATTTGGAATTATGAAATTTGAGAGAAATTTCATGTAGAGAATGGGTTCATTTATGACAAATAGCCAATCAGGAAACTAGATTAGGTAAAATAAACCATGCATATGGGTTCTATCATGATACATTATGGAGACAATACGAGACATTCTCTAGATTTGTACTTGTATATGAAAGTGCAATAATTCTGATAAAATACAAATATACATTTCTCAAATGATAATAATTGTTGTGATTATAACTTTAAGCAAAATAAAAGAAAATATGACAATTCATTGACTAAAACTAGAGTAAAATCCCCAGGCTTTTAATCGACTAAAACTTGACTGAATGAAAACAGGGCAAGGTTGACTAAATATGATAAAAACTTAAAAGTACATTTGACACAGGACTAAGACTAAATGTAAAAATAGCTGACAAAATGAACACTACTTCATACTTCAATGGTGGCTGCTTCTTCTCCGCCGGTCGTCCCCAGGATGTACACTATCAAGTGGGCTACACCATGGCTCCTCCCTCCTTCGACTCTGCCCTGGACTATTATTTTTGCTATGGACCGCTTTTCCTTTTCCCTTGCTCCACGCCCTCCTCCCCTCTCAGTTGTTCTTTGTTTCCTGCGGCGTGAGGACGCGCCTTTCCAGGACGGGCCGAACTGTCACATGTCTAATCGCTTCTGCTCTCCGTGACCTCGTTTTTCTGAGTTGTCTTGATTTGTCATTATTTAACCTGGTGTCTAGTTATCTCATTTGTTCCCTTTGTTTGGTCCATGCTTATAAGTCCTCAGTTCTCCCTCATTGTTTGTCGGTTCTCGTTTATGCTTTCCTGTCTCCAGTATATTTGTCATTAAAGTCTATTTCCTAGTGTTTAACTTCGTCTCCGTGAGCTTTATTACTGGCTGATCAACATGCTACTTCTTTTCTCTCCAATGCGGTAGGCAGAATAGTTGAGTATAATGTAAACCAAATGAACTGAAATGTGAACAGGAAAGAGTACATATGGTGAAAAAGTACATACTTTTAGGGCATGGTAATGGTAGGCGAATGGGACGTATTAGCATTGATTGAGAACCGTGGTAAAAGTGTCTGGTCACTCCTCTGAAGCTTTGCAAACGAATATTTCACCCATCTTCAAATATATTCGATTTTATACTTGAAATAATTGACTTAGTTTATATATTGTATAATAGTTTTGTAATAATATGTATAATTGTTAATAGTTTAATATTGAAGTGCTGTTTTTGATTCGATCACCTGCTGCTCAATGGGGTTATTCGTATATTCTCCATTAAAGTCTTTTTCTCTGAATGTAGTGATTCATTTCAGAGCTGGTTCATTCGGTTCAAGAACTCTTGACATCTCAGGCCAAGTTGTTTCGTATGCAGTGCGTTTCAAACCGGTCACCCGTGTTCAGTATGGTTAGGATGTGGCCTGTGAAGGCTAGTCCTGGACCAGGTCTTTTACACCACTTACACACTTACATCCCGTTTCTTACTGTACTTGTGTGCAGTTAGAAATGACACGGTCATTCTGCACCATACAATATTGTTACTCCGCTTATCTTTGTTTCAGTCACAGCTAGAAGTTGATTTATATCACCCAGTTCCTTTTGCCTGCAGTGAAAAATCGTGACGGCTTGATGTAATTACCATAAACAAATATGTTGAGCGGTGTATATATACATACAAAGTTTCCAGGGGTTAACAAATGTAGTATGGGTGTTAAATTGAGCCTAAAATAGTAGGTTGTTGCATGCAGTTGCCGTGGTGATGGAAGCTCTGGTTCTTAACTTACATCTTCTTGCCTTGCAGCTTTCAATTTCAAACAATTAGTTTATAGGAGAGAAATCGTTAGCCCTTGATCTCTTTCAGATATGTGGGTGACATTGTTCAGCCAGACGAACTCTGACATTATTTACTCACCCCCACGTCGTTCAAACCTCACATCATTCAAACTTCATTGTGTTTCTTTATGTAGGTAGCGGCGATATAATGAAGCCCCACACGAGCAGGACAGACTCCCATTGATGGACAGGATACAGGGCCGGATCATCTTGCAGGCTTTGGGCTCAACAGAAACCAGCGAACTGGACCAGTCGGGTAAGAAAATCAACCTTGGTATTTCACTGTAGACTTTTAACTTCTAAACTTCTTTATAATTAGCTTTTTTCTTCTTTATAATTGCATGTCACTATCTTATTAAAGGAGTGCAAGATTTGGTTAGGTCCGTATCGCAACCGACTAGGGCTAAGCGATATGGCCAAACGTATTATTATCACTGTATTTTTTTTCCATATCATTCGATAACGATATTTATCATGATGTTACTTTACCATTAACGGGAAAGGAAATGCTTTCCACATATTTATTAGACCTTGAGAATTAAAATAAACACAACTTGTTTGTTCACCATTAAACTCCTTTCAATTTAGGGCCCCATGAAGTCCCCCTAAGCCCCCCTAAATTCTGTGTTTTTCATTAAAAAAAATTCTGGATTCCAATTTTTATGATTTAATACAAAAATGGTGTCTAATGAAAGGAATTAATACAACTTTAACAATCTAATCAAGCTTTTAAAATGAAATCAAATGAAAATATAAGACGCTGCACAACAGAACTGTATGAATTAAAACATGGATAAAAAATATCTTGGATATTCTTTAAAAAAATTATAATAGTATCATCATTACTTAAACAATTACATTTTAGTATACGGTAGTGATATATTTCTGTCCTAATTTCTTCAAGTTAAACCAAACTTTTATTTTGACGGATTGTCGTGAAGATCTTTCGGTTTTATTTTCAATGTATTTGATGGTAGTTTTTCCTCAAATGAAACGGTGAAAAGCTTGTGAAGTGACTCTCTAAGCAGCTCTGGAGATGAAACCGCACTCACAGAAACACGCAGAAATCACTTATTAGCGACATGGCCGTTGTCTCGTTTATTTCTGCAGTGTGACAGGCTAAGATTAATCCATATCGAGGACAAATCTCCAGAGCTTATCATCGTTATCGACATAAATTTTATCGCGATCTCGATGTGATATTGTTTATCGCCCAGCCCTACAACCAACGTCTTTTTGTTTTGTTTTTCTTGCCGCTTAGGCCTGGGATTATATTAAATAGCTCATACTAGGGGTGTGGGAGATGCATCATCTACGATAGTATTGCAATTGTCGTTACTAACGGCGTTATCTTTTTCAGTAACGAGTAATCAAACGAATGACGGTTCCCCCCGTTACAGCGCCGTTACCGACAATAAAATGTGCCGTTACTATAATTGAGATCACTGAAGCGGTTTTCATCCCTCTCTCCGCCATAGGACATGCAAAGTTTTTTGTCTGGTGTGTGTGTGTGTGTTAATGAGGAGCCTGACTGAACACAAGTGAAGCGATCGCCGCGAGCGAGTGACAGTGTGCGAGAAAGACCAAGTGTGTCCGAGCATTATATAGTTTGTTTATAAATAAATGACACATTTCAGCATTAGAATAATCTCTGTAGCCTATTGGTATCACCTGCAACGTTTTAATTCATTTACATGGTTATAAAAAATCAAATCTAAAAAATAACATGAAGGTTCTCGTTAGGTTATAAAATAAAACCCAAGAATAACCTGAGGGAACGTTCCCAGAAAACATCGCTGTTTGACCGGCTGTGCGGCAAACACGCCTAAAATTTGGGTTAAATAACCTCTGATGATGGAAATAAATCCCCAAAATATTATATTTTATTATTAGTTATTTCTGGTACATTGTTGAGTATTATATTGAGAGCACTTCTTGTTAAACGGTTTACTTCTGTGTGGAAGAAAATACTTCAAGTAGGCTACAGTATGTCTACCAGTTGTGAAGCTGTGTGACAGCTTTATCATTTTAATTTGCACACACAAAGAGTGTATGTAAATTTTGTATTATTATTGATTCATTTTTGGTACATTTCTTAAGAAGCATAATTTAATTTTAGACTTATTTGTTATTGTCTGTGCAGTAAATATTAAAAGTTCTATCTAGTGTGTTTTATTGTTCCACTATAGTAATGATAATATTTACAATGATATATTGAATTTAATAGGTGTCTCTGCCATTGTCCCACAGCAACATTGTAATGCAATATTCATTTTATACAACAGGTTCATATAAACCATTAAGTGACTTACATTTTAGACACAATATTGCCTGCTTTGCTCTATTTCGCCAACAAAATAGTTCCAAACAAAACCACAGTCACTGTTTTGCAACACACACACACACACCACAGTGTTTCGTTACTGAATGAATCGGTTGAATTATGACTCAATGATTCGCTCATTAACAGTGACTTGCTGCCCCCTACTGGCAGTTTTAGTTTCATATTTAAAGTATCTTTTCCTTTTTTTTTTAAATCATTTCATATATTATCAATGTTTTATTTTTAAAACATCAAAACATTATTTATACATTTGTAACTGCAGGTGAAATGCATTCATGAGCTGCATTCGCCGGTCTGTGTAAATGTCACTTCAGATGCAGCTTCTGTTTCCTCTGCATTGCAAAGATTTGATTGATACTGATTTCATTTGATTGGTAACAGCCCCACAGTGTCTTATTATTCTAAATAAGTTTATTAATTAAATGTAATAATTTGACATAAACAATCGTTGTAGGCTATTTAATCAGATAAGAAAAAAAATGCCCTAAGATACCTCGCATAACTCAGAAAACAAAGTGCAAGATACAGTTCTGCTCATGGATGTCTAGTTTACTTGTTAGGCTACACGGTGTCCTGACCACCAGACGCGATCCAATAAAATGCCAGGCAGCGAATAAGCTATAAAGGTTATGCAAAATGATATTCATAGTCACATTAGACACTTTTGCCATTAAATAAAGCACATAATCAGTACCTGGGATTAATTAGTTTGATGCTCTTCCATCCGCGATGTCACAGAAATAGAAACCGCTTCTCAAATAGTATCGCAGTCGTGTTTTTTTTAGGACAAAAACTCTGATTAACACGGAAAACGCGGCTTTTATTGCGTGTGCAACTCAG
Source organism: Tiaroga cobitis (assembly GCA_030578255.1). NCBI lineage: Eukaryota > Metazoa > Chordata > Actinopteri > Cypriniformes > Leuciscidae > Tiaroga > Tiaroga cobitis. The sequence goes on along the minus strand of CM060604.1, from coordinate 46,172,408 downwards.
TGTTTTTAAACAAAACTTTTTCTAATATTTGGTTCCACTAACCTGGCAAACCTGGCAAATCCTGTAATTATTTCATCAGCAGAAGCGCTTGCTGCATCAACACGCCTTGTAAACACGACTTTGTTTCCAGGCAGACTGATAAAAAAAACACCTAGGTTTCCTTACTGATGATATTAGAGGATATTTATTTGAGTTTTGTGTGCCATATGCCATATAACAATCTGCAAAGTATTGTTTACATGGGGGAAATTCCACACGGTAGAAGTAAAAGCCAAACCGTTTCAAATGAACCCGGACAGTGGCGGTTCTACATTGAATTACACCCTGGGCGAGACCCCATTCGACCCCCCCCCCCCCCCCCCCCCCCCCCCAACACCCACCCACCACCAAAAAAAACCTAACAATAAAATCACATACCGTTTATTTGAAAAACAGAATCCAGTTATTTTGCTATAGCTATTAATCTAACTTTCAGGGAGGAACCATTAGCTCATTGGTTACTGCCTCGAATTCTATGCACACTTTTAGTTATGACTTGTTAAACTATACTATGTCACGAAATAGAGTTTTTAAAAGTGAAAGTGGCCGAGAGCTAGGCTACTTATGTAGTAACACAATACTCATCTATTAAATAATTTCTAATAACTCTCATATTAACAACTATGCAAACTGTTTTAGACCTAAAATAGCTTTTGTAGGCCTGTCACTCTTAAATGTCAGAGAATAGGACAGAATCAGAGATTATTTTTTAATAGAAAATTGTACTTTGCATTTTAGGCTACTGTAAAAACACATAATTACAGTTGATTTTATTTGATCATTATGAAAATTATTTTCCTTTCATGAATATATTGACCAAAATTATCACGGTTAAACACAGAATCTTGTTCAAAAAGTAGGCCTAATACACAATGAAATCAATTCACCAAGTTAATAACATTAAAGATGATGGCCAGATTTTAAAGGAGTGTTTTTTATGTTATAACATGTACACGTTCAAATAAACTTTTGACAAAAAAGGTTTTATAAAAAGATAAACCTCACATATTTCAGCCTTTAAATCATCTTTATAAAAAGAATGAGTCAATAAAGATAAATTCCTGACATTTATAATGCACAGTAGCTTATCTTTTATTATTAATAGTAAAATTCGGTCCGATTTCCCAAGGCTGTCGTTGCTATACAACCATGCACTGCGCTCTCCACAACGACAAAGAAGTTTTAGTATGGATTTCCACCACAGAAAAACGCTTGCTGTAGCTCTGCTAAAAGATTTATTTACGGAGAAGAGAAAAACACCCACGTGTTTGGGTGCACCCCCATACTGAAAAGTTTCAAAATTTTCATCTCGCTGCTCCTGGAAAAAATGAGCGCGTCGCTTCAATTATGAGCGCGCTTCCCGTGCGCCTACATTTGAAATAACGACCTCGAGCGCGCAAAAGACGCGATATGTGAACGGCCCCTTGGTGAGTTACCTCCAATCAGGAGACTTCCTTGACACTTCTGTGCACGGCGCCTTCTCAGCAAGCAGGGGCACCATTGCCAATAATTGAATTGAAATGATAGAAAATAGAAAACCTTCGCGGTGCAGAGGATTTTTTTAAACTGCTCGTGCCGCCCCCCATGTGACATGAAGAAATGCCGCCCCGGGCAACTGCCCGGTTCGCCCTTGCCTAAAACCGCTACTGAACCCGGATCTTGATCGGATGTCGACGAGCTCCGGCTGCTCTTTATCAATCTTTGCGTTGACCTCCTTCTGGACATCAATCTTCAAGTCAATTTCATTTTTTTTATTATAGATGTTGAATTGTGCCCCTTTTAGTGGCGCTTTTTGGTCCTAATCCCGCAAAGGTGTCCTTATCATCTTCACAGTCAAATGCTGTAGCTTTTTGCTTAATAATTACGAAAAGGCTTATACTAATGAACTGGGAAAATCCTTCCACACCGAGTTATGTTCATTGGATGCACAACCTGTTGCAGTTTATTCAAATAGAAAAAAAGAATATTTTCCTATAATAACCCTATGTGTAACCCTTCCTCTGCATTTGACCCTTTGTCACCTTGGAATTATAAGGTTATATCTGACATTTTTGTCACAATTGAGTTACTCACATATTCTTATTCTGTGACAACTTATTTACAGTATGTGATGTGTACATTTTGGGACTTTTTATTTAGAAAACAAAAAGGTTCTATCTACAGAATCGATGCAAATGCAAAAACGTTGAAGCTCGATATCTGAAAACCGCTCAGTAGAACCTGATAATCCCAGGTGGAGTCTTGCTGTTCTCGGCCTCTCTCATCCCTGATTAATAAAGAAACAGAGAGTACATAAAAAGGGAAAGAAATTGTATTTAGTTTTTCCGCCAGCTGGCAGTGATGGGCTAGCAAGGTTGTTGTTGTTTGTTGTTGTTGTTGTTGTTGTTTTTTTTTGGGGGGGGGGGGGGGGGGGTCTTTTTCTTAGTAATGTTTACATTTTTGCTGCATTTTGTCTATATTGTTACTACATTGTGTGTATGTATATACAATGTATATATATAAAGTAACATTCAATTAAAAGATGTATGCACTATATATATATATATATATATAGTGCATACATCTTTTAATTGAATGTTACTTTACTTGTTTTGTAATATTATAGTATATTTTAGAGCTAGCATTTATAATCCTTTTTTTTTTTTTTTTTTTTACTTACGTCACGGTCAGTGGCTTTAATTAGGGATGCACGATATTGGATTTTGGCCGATATTCGATATGCCGATATTTTCAGACTAATTTTGCCCGATACCGGTGCCGATACCGATATATTTGGGTTTTTTTTAGTGCAAAAAAAGCTTATTAAAGCTTCTATTAAAGTTCTCAGTCAAGAGCAGTGAGTGATTTCCTCTGTGTTTTGTTGTTTTATTAACATTGACGGGATAGTTCTCCCAAAATTTTAAATTGTCATCATTTACTCTCTCAAGTTTCTTTCTTCTGTTGAAAATAAAAGTTATTTGGAAGAATGTGGCTAACCAAACAGTTGCTGTACTCCAGTGACTTCCATAGTATATTTAAGCACAAGAAAGAAATGAATACAGGTTTGGAACAACATTAGAGTGAGTAAATAATGACAGAATTTGTATTTCTGGGTGCAGTATCTCTTTAAGGACAAGCGGCAGCATATTATTACTGTCTCTTTAAGAGCTGCACGCGACGCGTCTAATATACACGCATTTGACAAGCAGATTTTCTCTGTTTGCTTTCACTTTAGACATTACCAACTTTGTTTATGTAAACCTTGTGTGTATTTGACAGTATCAGCGCAATAAGACTCGAAAGATTAGTCCAGTATGCAGGCGCTGTGACAGGCTTTTAGTTCCTGTGAGCGTCGGGTGTAACGCGCTCAGAAAAGCGGATGTTAGAACAGCGCATCAGCACGTGAATGATATGTTTACCTAGCAAGACTTTGACGCACATGCAAATAATGAACTTTTGTGAATTGCGGTGTCCCGTGAGTGTAACTCTGCCTCTGCGTTTACATGTGATGTGATGTGAATGTACGTCGCGTTGTACAGTATGTTGAGATGAAGGCGCCAGAATTGAACTGATAGAATGCACGATACTATGATTTTTCTTCAAAAGCAGATCGTGGAGACATTTTAATCGTCCATGATCAAAAACCGTGAGACGCCCACCCCTAGTTGGAAGTTTAAGTTGCTGGCGCTCATGCTTTGTTCGCGGTCGTCACGTGCGCTTAGGAAACACGCCACCCTATCGGCAAGGCTCATCGGCAGAAATATTCACATCGGCCGATGCCGATGATGGTCATTTTAAGCTTTTATCGGCCGATTCCGATGTTGTCCCGATATCATCGTGCATCCCTAGCTTTAATGAAGCGCACGTCGAAGGAGATACTCAAAATTCATCTCTAATCCAAGAATCAAAATAATAACCAGAAGAATGACTCGGAGGAAACACAACCACGAACACACTAGCCGCGTTTCCATTACAAATTTGCGCAATTCTAATTTGCAACAATGCGATATTTTCTAAATGTCGATAAAAGACTGTTGCGCAATGGCGGCGTTTCCATTAACCGATGTCATGCGACTGAAACGTAATTTTTTCCTCTCGTGATAAGTCATTCCAAAAATCGAGGCAATGTTGGTAGGTTTACGTATATCGCAGTCACCGCACTAGCCATTATTGTTAATGGAAGGAGACGCCCAGTGTTATACAAGCTTTAATGGCCAGAAAAGCCCCTTATACTGGGGAGAAGACGTTTGAAGTGTTTCTCCCTCATATCTGCTTCAAGGTCTTGATAAATTATGGCATTTCTTTGTTGTTTAGAATCCAGTATTCCCGTAATAGGCTACTTTTGTCTTGTATGAGTTTAATGAAGAACTGTGTCTCGTCTTCTGTCCAAACACACCACACCGTCTACGTCAGGTGACCGGTAGATGCGCAAAAACTCAAACAGTTCAGTCTCTCATTGCAGTTTTGAGAAATATTCCTTTTTCAAATTTGCGTAAAAAACGCCTCATGCGATGCGAGCGTAAAAACGTTTTAGCGATATATGGGCGTTTTTGCAATATTGGCGTTTCCGTTGGGCGTATTTTCAAGGCGCAATTTCAACTTGCGCAATTTGAAGGGCAATGGAAACACGGCTAATGACATCAAACAACAGCAATGCAAGACTCTCTGATTTAAAAGTATAGACCTTATTCACAGCAGCACCATCTCTGATGTTTAATGGGAATGAAACCGAGGCTGTGGGGGGCAGACATACATCTCTTTAGTGGGTTATACTGTTATTTAATGTGTTTTTTGGATTGTTCTGCTGACGAATCATATGAGCTGTAGAAAATTATAAGTGATCTAGGAGAAAACGAGGTAAGTCTGTCCCTCACAGCCTCGCTTTCATTCCTGTCATGGCGCTCCTCTGAATAAGGTCTATAAATAAAAGTTAACCTAAAAAAGATGAGACTTTTCATCTTCAAATTCTCTTTGTTTTTTTTGTACAATTGCACTAGACTTCCACTGAATGTACACATTGTTGTTTGATAATAAAAAAACTGATATTCAGTGGTATGTCACAGATGCTGTTCATAGTGATGCTGTTAACCGTGCTGCATTCGTCTGCAGTCTTGGACCAATGACTTGATCGTTCAGTAGTTCTCAGAGCAGGTTTGCTGTGACTCAGGGCCTGTCTGCTGTAGTTTATCATAACCACACACTCCTCTCGGGTCCATCTCCAGCCACAGTCACAATCACAAAGATAAGTACTGAAACAAGGCCCACTCTCAGAGACTGAAAAACAGCTTCATTGAGCTCTCGCTTCAGATGGAAGACCAATAAATCACCCAATGTTTATTTTACTTTTATTTCCAACATCCAATGCAGATAAATTGATCCTTTGCTTCCATTCACATATGCCAGAGACCATTAAGCACTGGACTTACTTATGGATTCTCCTGCGATATGATTTTCTCCACCTCAGGTATTTAAATGTGTGTGTCATTGAGATGGGAGGGTTGATGGGACACCAGTAAGGTGCCGACAATACTTTTCAGTGCATGATGTAATAGGGGTGCACAACTCATTTAAGTAAAAGAAGATTGGCATCTGCATCTACTGAGTTTGAGTCGCTTTAACGTGCAAAAGCACTTATCAACAAACAATAAGAGAAGCGGTTTTCAGTAAATCACATTTTTGATGGTTTAATATTTGAAAATTAAGAAATTAAAACAGCCAAATGTTTGTATTGTAATGTAAAATCAAATTATTATTTTACTTAAATACTTTTTTTTTTTTTTTATTTACAGTGGAAGATTACAACAGTAATATTCCTCGTTTTTATTTAGTCATTTTTATATTTTTATTTAGTTATAATAATAATAACAATTATAAGCCATATTTATATATAATGACAAAATGGGCCAAATTGTACAGCACAAACAAGCACTGGAATTGTTTTTTTAAATTGCATTTTAAATCACAATTGCAGTTTAATCAGAAAAAACACGATTCGATTTTTTCCCCCAAGTTGTGCGTCCTCACGATGTAATGTTAAACTGCATGCAAAAAATCGAATAGACTATGTGCTGCTGATGTGTGATGTGATTTCCTTCCTTTATTTATATAGCGTTTTTTACAATACAGAGTGTCTTACAGCAGCTTTACACCGATAACAGGAAATGAATGCAACAAAGATTGTTTTGGCTGTACAGCAGATATAGAAGAAAGTTCTTGTCCAGTTTAAGCAAGTTTTTGATTGATTCATTTTTTGTAAGAAAGGAAAGAAGCGTACTGTGCTTTAGTCAGTACTTAAAGGGGTCATATAATGCCATTTTTGTACAAGCTAATATGATTCTTTAGGGTCTAAATTAAAAGTTTTTAATATACTTTAATAAAAATTCTCATTAGTATTGTAAGAAAACACTTATTTTACCTGGTCAAAAACAGCTCTGTTTTCAGCACGCCGTTTCAGTGCATATGACTTTAAATGATAATGAGCTTTGCTCACCCCGCCCCTCTTTTCTGCTGGCGTACACCGTTTGTAACACAATAACACAATAACCATTACGCGTTGTTCCGTATAAACGTGGGATTATGAATTATATTGAGAACATCGCACATAGAACACATGCCGTAATGTACCCTGAGTGTAAACCGACGCATTCATCGTGAACTGTGAAAGCGATTTGCAAAGATTAATATAAATATTAATATAAAGGTTAATAAAACGTTACACTCACTTCAGTTCTTCTGGAGGTTCAGCAGGAACACGAATATCTGGTACCGATCCTTTATTCATGAGCAGCTTCTTAGCAAAACCAGCTTTATACTGATCCTCGTTTATAAAGCAGTCTGGTGTGTGAAATGATTCGGGCAAACATGAGAGCATTGACGTTGCTCGTGGGGAATATTCCCTTCGAAAACAAACTCAGCCACTGCGTCTTCAGCGGTTCGGATTTAGGAACATCAAAATGACTGTGTTCGTTATTACACCATTCTGCTCAGACAGTGCTCCAGCATATCAACAATGACCGCGCCGGTCCGCGCGGACTATGATTGACAGCTCGCTCACGAGCGAGGGCGGGTCTGTGTTGAAACGCTGCTGTCAATCAACAATCGTGGGAGGGCCTTCCGACACGGTCGAACGGCTTAATTTGAGGCAGGGGAAAACATATAAGGAGATTAAAACAAAAACACTGGATGGATTTTTATCATTATATGATGGTTGTGTACAGGCACTGCCAACACACATTTCAGTACAATCAACTTGTAAAAGTGCATGTATCATTATATGACCCCTTTAAAGGTGCAGTGTGTGATTTTTAGCGACATCTAGCGGTTCGGTTGCGAGCCCACTGCGCACCCCTCCCTTTCGAAGAAGCTACGGTGGCTAAAACGGGACAAACAAAACGTCGTCTGCGAGACAGCAGAGAATAGCCAGAGTAAGCCAAGAGTGTGTAACATTGTCACTGTTTCTGTACCACAACACAGTCCATTATAAACCACATCATGGATAAAGTTTACAAAGCCATAGTCAGGTGAGGATCAAGGGTCTTAATATATGATATAATAATAGTTATCAGCTGATTGTCTCACAAACGTAACCAGCACATTTCTCCCCACATAGCAAACCCATAATACAGCGAGGGAGAAGAACCACATGAAACTATGCAACTATATATTTTTTCTAACAGGGTAGTACAAGTTTAGCTGGCTAATATGAGCTGTTACTGTGGCTGAGCTGGTTAAAGCGTAAAGCCTTGTTTATACTCGACGCGTCCGCATGAGCCCAAAGGTGCGCGCGGCAAAAATGACATGATTGTAACGCCTCCGCATCCCCTAGACACCATTTTTGACAGGGGTTACACCCCTTCTGAGATCCCTACATTGGTTACCGGTTCAGTAAAGAATTGAATGCAAAATTCTATTGCTGGTCTACAAATCACTAAATAATCTTGTACCATTATACCTGTCGGACCTACTTCACTTATATACCCCTAAGCGAGGGCTTAGATCGGTAAACAAATTCCTCCTTCAGATTCCCAGAACCCGATTGATAAACAGGGGAAATAGAGCGTTTGAAGTAGCGGGCCCCACATTGTGGAACAAGCTCCCAATCCAAATTAAAATGGCCTCCTCCTTATCTGAGTTTAAATCTGCTCTGAAAACTCATCTATCTGATTCAGCTTTTAAGATGTAATTGGATTTTGTACTCACTGATCTTAAGCGATCCTTGTTTGTTTTATTGTGTATTTTATTGTCATTTTTGTACAGCACTTTGGTCGGTTGTCAGCCGGTAGTAAATGTGCTCTATAAATAAACGGAACTTGAACTTGAACTTGAACATTTACTACACACGATAGGCTTTTTTTCTCTGACTTTGAAAACTCTTCGCGATCAACTCAAAATGCTTCCAAGATCGACTTGTCGACCGCGATCGACGGGTTGGTGATTCCTGTAACGTTACTGTTTTACGGTCAATGACAAGAGTACTAATCAGCTGTCTCACGAACGTAACCAGCACATTTATCCCCAACAGCAAAGCCATAACACAGCGAGGGAGAAGAACTAATTTACATGAAACAATCCAACTACATATTTTACACCACTGACAAGGGAAAAGTCACTACTCACGATGTCTATGGCTTCTAGCTTTCTGCTGCTTCTCTTTCAAGGTAGTGACGAAACGCGCTCTGTAGCGCTGTGTGTTCGCTGTCGGCTACGGTAGAAATATGACGTCACAATATGTCGACCTTCATAGGAGGGGGTGCCCGCAGTTATGTAGATATAAATGTCTAATTCTAAGGTAATAAAAACATTACGGTTTATTAAGTAAGTTCTTTATACACCACTGAGCACATAGTTATGGATCTTATATTGCATTTCTGTTAATAGATACTCGAAATTTTTACACATTAAATTCTTCATAATGCTTCTTGTTTCTGTGGTTTAACAACCCTCTGGTGACCTTTGGTCATTTTTGACAGAAAAATGTAACGTTTTGGTTTTTAGAATTTGTTGCTTCATGAAACTTGGTAAAGGTTGTGGCACTTTCTATGTGAAGAAAAATTATGGACATGATTCGAAAAGGTTAAATGGTCCTGGCTTTGATTTTCTCTCAGTTTTAGAGTGAAACATGATTAAATATATAAATTTCATATAAAAATGTAAAATAGTATTTTGGTCATTTTCCATAATAATAAACTTCTAACTTAACTTTTTTGTACTTTTTTCACTTCAACAATAATCTGCCAAGTGTCTTCTTTAAAAAGAGACCAAACAAAGCATTCAATATATCCACAAAATGTCATTTTCAGGTCTATGCTCAAAAAGTGATTAACAGACCATAGATGGATTACAACAACAGCATAAGTATAATTTAGTACCATAGAATCCCCCCAAAATACAAAATATAGTATAAATATTATTATTAAAAATAAAAAAACATGATCGAACTTGTAATAAATAGTGCATTCATTGGAAATGTCATTTTTGATCGCTACGTGAGGAGCACCACAGGGTTAAGAAAGATGATAATAAAAGCGGGATAAAGAGAGCTGAAAATGTTGTATGTCTCTATGGCAGTTGTGAGTTAACATTAACATATGAGTATCGCCATGAGTTCTGGTCCATTTTAGACGTTTATTGTAGTCATAAATTCACTCACAAGAGGTGATTATGTAAAACTACTACGTCAAGTTGTTTATTGTCATGTTGCAGTGCAGATGATAAAGTATAGCATGTGTGAAGTCTATGTTTTAGGAACAGTGGGATCGTGGGGTGGATGGGAAGTCACTTTCACATAATGAGGAGATCACCTGTCATAGGTAAAGGTTCTTTATTGTCACCTATGGTTCCATGAAGATCCATTAACATCCATGTCTATTCGACAAAAGGTTCTTTATAGTGGAAAAATGTTCTTTAGATTTTTAAAACTTCACACTGACAACAACAACAACTAAAAAGGTTATTTTAAGAACTGGTCACTGAAAGGTTCTTCTATCTATGGCATCGCTGTGAAATCCTCGTTTTGGAGGCATAGATGGCAGTGGTGTCAGTAGACTGTGGTATGAATGGCCTTTGGTGATGCTGGGGTTTCTCATGTTGACCCTCTGGTGGTAGATGTCTTGCAGTGGTGCGAGGGCTGTAATGGTGATAGTCTGCAGTTTTTAGTGCTTTATGAGCCTGGCCAGAGCTGTTGCCATAATACTGTGATATAGACAAGGATATACTCTCAGTATGTTCAACTAATGAGACTATCCTTCCCTTCAGAAGTAATAAGTATTGATTAGTTGACAGAAAACAATATACTGTCGACTTTGAAGATAGACAAACAACACTCTCGAATATCTTTATCAAATCCAGCAACTCGTTCTTCCTCAGAAGTGCTCATTGTAGCAGATAGCAAATATGATTTTGTCCCAGTAGGCTGATTAAAACATGTGCAGTCTTGACTCTTGAATATTATGTAAAGCAGAGGATGCAGTTTTGTGAAAGCCTTTTCCATTTTGTGTGCAGCACACATAGTTCACCCAAAAATCATCATCGAATCTGTCATTGTGGACCTTGACAGTCAGAGTGGGTCACATCTCCACTGACAATACCTTTTTTGTTCCATGGCTAGCCGCAAAAGATGTCCAAGATCTGTGGCTTTCATATTTGAAAGCAAAACTGGCTTATAATCATATTCATGATCCAATTTCACCATCTGTGTTCCTGTTACAGTAATGCAGTTATTGATGGTCATGTGTAGCTCGAGGCCACATGAAGATACCGTAATATAGCAGAACTGAACCTTTGGTGAACAGGAATCCCATTTGGGTTTATTTTTCCCTCTTCTCTAGTGCAAGTTAAGCCTGTGGGATTGGGATATTCAGGCACTTCACTATCCAATCCGATTCTGGGAGTCACGATCCGATTCCAAAACAATTCTTGAGGTTTTTTTTTCCTTATTAACTAATTTGTTTTTCGATTTTGAATCTTACATTTAATTGTACCATTTCTTTTATTTAAATTCTCATGTAATTATAAGTACATTTTAAAATTAAAAATTAAATTAATTAGAATTTTGAACTGACTAAATATACCTTCAAAACATACAAGCAAATAGTAAATAATAAAGAGGAACAAAGAAACATATTACAAGCAATAAACAAAGAGCGCTTTCAGTATCTGAACGTTTTCCAGTCAAGAGCAGTAAATGTGATTTTTCTCTTTCTCAGCTTTATTGCTGTTTTATTAATACTGATGACATCATAGACAGCGGGAGATCTATAGGCCGCATTCACACTAATTTGACAGATCAGATGTTTGTCCTGTCTGTTTAATCCCGTAAGACATAATCGACTGTGTTTGCATTCATCTCTTGTCATAAAAGCATTGTGAGATGTAAGTGCGTTTAACCTCTTACACGGAGACGCACGCGTGAGCATTTGAAAGCTGCTGTCGGTCAGCAGATTCCCTGTAGCATTTGGAAGGTAAAACACTGAAAGTGAAAAGGCCGCACTTTGTAAATGTAACATCAAGCAAAGTGCACGATTCTCACCGCGCATATCCTGTGCAATGCAGCCTGTGATTGCCCTTGTAATTTGCTTCAACCTTTTTGAACTGTATGGAAGATTATTTTATGGAGTGTGTGTGTGTGTGTGTGCGTGTGCGTGTGTGTGTGTGTGTGTGTGTGTGTGTGGAATTGAAAGCAAGCAGAATACGACTGTTTCTAGAGCATCTGCGGTTAAAAACTAAACTAAGAATCGATTCAGAGTCATCGAAGAGAGAATCGTGATGCATCTGATGCTGCAACCAGGCAGAGGATGTTCACCAAGTCTGACAGAGGTTAGGTGTATGAGGACACTGACAATTTCCAAAAGCCCTTATGCTTTCCTGTACTTCCTCATGGATTCATGACATCCAGTCAGTTATCTGATACTGATAGAACACATTATAATAGAAGTGTCTAACAACATTTCACTCATCTGTTTCACAGCGGTCAGAGATTTCAGATTTCTGTTTCATATGTGGTGGCTAATTGTGCAAGTCTATGATATTCCGTAGCAAATTGAAAATGAGTCCCGCCCGGCGCCCGATGTCAGAAGCAATTAGTTGGCATACAAGAACTCCCTATAATGCTCCGGTATGACAGCATAGAGCAGTATAGATCTGTTGAACAGCTGAGGCTTCTGGACCAGCATGCAAGTCTAGACTCAATCCTAGCAGAAATGCCTTGCAGAAGGCAGACGCAAAATGTGTGGGGAAGCTATTTCTAGCTATTATTCTAGTGAATGAGAAACAGCTGCAGTGTTTGAGAAAACCGCCATAGAGCTATTGTCGCTAAAGAGCTAGAACTAGTGAATGAATTTCACAGGTTTCATAGAAAGAGAATGATGTGAGCCAAATCAGTGGCTATATGAGTACTATAATGGTTGCGGTACAAAATAGCTCAGTAGGAGAGGTCATGCAAACACAAAGACATGAGAAAAAACATAATAATTGTGGAAAGCAGGGTGGGGCCGAGAGCTGTGGGAACAGAGCGAGGCCGGTGGCGCGAGTGTTAATGATCGTCACCTGTGCGTCATACCGGTCTCGAGTACCACGGAGGAACTCCGGAAGGATAAAAGGAGGAGTGACAACAGCGAAGAGAGAGGACCAGGCCTGGGACATTTATGTTTTTGTGTTAGTTTATGCGGCAGTCGTCCATGACGGGTTGCCGCTTTACTTTCGTTTTGTTTTTTATGTTTATTCTATTTTTAAAGTTATGTTTAACATTTGCTGGTTCCCGCCTCCTCCTTTCCTTGTCTACAAACCTTTGTTACAATCATTTTTTAATTTAATAGATCTAAGTTTAGGCCTACAGTATATGCTTCAGTTTGTTTTCTTATTAAGTTTGAAAACCCACATTTGAAAACACAAGGCCAAAATCAAGTCAAGTCAAGTCATCTTCATTTATATAGCGCTTTTAACAATGGATTGTTCCAAAGCAGCTTTACAGAGATAAACATATAATTTAAGGTAACAGAGATTGTTTTGGCTTTATAGGGGTTCTTGAATAATGTTATTTCCAGCTAAAGTTAGTTTTGATTGATTCACCTCCATTGAAATGATCATTTGTTATTAAATTAGGGGCCACTAAGACGACGCCGTTCTCTCTAAACAGACTTTAAACGCGAACCTGTGATTAACGCTGACGGCGTTCACATGCACATTAAGAATTGATTCTATAGTTATGTACTTTTGAAAATATGTGCGCAGGTTTGCAATTCCATACAACCCATGCCTAAACAAACTACTTGTCTTGCCTATAAATTTTGATACCGAATTTTGTTTTATTTTATCACTTCGGGGTACGCGAGCCGGATTTTCAACAACGCTTTATCTGTAGAGTGGGAAAGGGATCTTCCATAGGGAGAGGTTAGTTGACACTTCAGCACTGCATTGTCATCGGGTCCAGGCAAAGCTCCCTCAAAATCAAAATCAAGCTGCATTTCCACCGTCAGGCCAATAGCCCCGCAACCGCAACAGATCACTGATTGGTCAGAGAGAATCGTCACTACCTGCATCATTAGATTTGCGAAACGAGACACCAAAACCCGCTAACAGCAACAGCCGCCACAGTATCGTTTGTTCACACGACTTTTTTAAACGACTTGCTTTAAACGACCGTCACACGCAACTTTAAAAAAAAGAAATGGCTGAATCGTGGTCAGTAGACGAGGTGCAGACGTTGGTAGCCGAGGAGTGGATGATGTCATTATTCTATTAATGATTCTTTAAAATAGAGCACTGCATTGTTCCTCGTGACAAATGGTAGCAAACTGAAACTTGAAATTGTCATTACTATTCTTAAGCAAATAAAATCTCTTTACATAATTATACAAATTAATAAACAATACAAGTATAATTTGAAAAGAAAAAATGCATTTTACAGGTAGTGGATTCTTGGAAAGCACAATTCATAACTTCATCATTTGTAGCTCAAGAGTACAAAGTGCTCAAAATCCTTCTTTTTTTTTTTTTCTTTTTTTTTTTAGAATTATATCAACGTCCATGACCCAATCAAATTCTGATGGTTTAAATCATATTTCATTACCACTATTTCACTTATACATCACATTACAATAGTCCAATGCATTACAGTCGTCTTTAAAATATTACTATTTTAAAGGGTTATTGTAGTATTCCTTAATATTTTAACCAGTATTAATGTTGTGCTTGTTTTTCTTTGTCTAGGATCACATAATCTGAAGAGTAATCGAAAGCTGTATGGTGTCGCAGATGCTGCCTTACACACATCCTCCACAGCTGCTGCAGAGAGCACGAAGAGAGGCAATTCGTACTGTCACCGTGTTAAATTGGCCTTAAAGAAGTACTACTTATCACGGCCACTGTCAACACGGACTCCTTTAGAGAACCACCCAACTGATGAGTCCTCAAACTACACAATATCCTTCACACCCTGTGCTGCCAAGGGCTTGAGCCCCCTGGGCCTTTCCAAGAAGACCGCAATCAGATCCATTTCACCATGATAGAACCTGCGAGCATCCCTGGGCTTACACAGGACTGTTTGACTCAGCAGAGTCCCACCTGTCCGGGCTGCTTTATTGAGACAAAGGATTTGTCCAATGTAGAGGCCAGTATCAACCTCAAAATGGCTGACATGACCCGGGACTACACCACCTGCCCTATCTCTGATATTAGCATTCAATGTATGAGCACAACTGAAACAGTAAGTTATGGAGAAGCGCTGCTCTCGGATCAGCTTTTGAGCTTTCCGGTCCCCAAAACCCAGCTGGTGGAGAAGAAGGACACAGAGAAAATAGACTTAGATGATTCAGCCTCCAAAAACCTTTATGAGGGTCTGCTATTAGACAAGTGCAATGGAGACGATGGCTTGCTTACCAATCCAAATCAGGACTGGGGCTATTTTGAATCTTTCATTAGCGAGAGTAAGATGGAATTGCTGGATCTCTGCTCCAAGAACGAGTTATCCGTAAATCTCTTCTCTGAAGAGGACGTGGGCAATTATATGTTTGATGATGATGATGATTCCACTCTGAGCAGTGATGTGTGCTCGCTAAAGATCCGCTACGAGTCCTTCCAGGACAACATGAGGGAGAAAACCAATGTTCTGCAAGAAGAAACCCAGTTCAACTTTTTCCCAAGTGTCTTGGTAAACTGCACAAAGAAAGAGAGTAGTGGGGTAAAGCGAGTTGTGGATGATCTACCACCAAAATCAGAGGAGCTTGGATTCCAAAATGACAGCAAAGGGGATGAAAATGACTGCTCCATAGAGCAGACATCCGATTACAACCCCAAAATGAACTACTTCATTGATTCAAGCAACTCAGCTGAAGACTCAGGGGAGTATAGTGATGACAGCTCCTCCACCACTTCCTCTCTTGACACCTTCCAAGACAACAGGCCTAAAAACTTGTTCTCACGAAAGAATGCAAGCTGCTCAAACCATCTGAACTATGGATTACGGGCCAAGAGAAAAGTTAGGTATAGTGATGACTACTTGTATTATGTTGAGTCCACTGATGGGGAAAGAAACATTGAAAAGCGAGAGAAACTACCGATTGGTCCAAAACAAGAAGAGGATCTTGACTGGTGCCCTAAAAAGAGACGAAAATACTCACGCAAAGATCCACCTGTAATAATCAAATACATTATTGTAAACAGGTTCAAAGGAGACAAATGCATGGCTGTAAAGCTGGGCAGAATCGAATCAGCCGACACGACAGTAAGCTTAAATGAGGATAAAATTAACAAATATGAGAAGCTTGCACCTCTGAAAGATTTCTGGCAGGAGAAACAGAGAGAAAGAGAGGAACAGCTTAAGCTGGCAGCAGGAGGTAAACACAATTGTCACCATCATGCCTTTAGTTCGAGTCCCTCCAAAAGAAAATACAAGCTAGCAAACAGGCTTAGAATTCAGAGAATTCATACTGTGGAGCAATCACCCAACACACAGGGCCCCTTTGCCTCTGATACCAGGCAGGAGGTTTCTTCTACAGATGAAACTGCCTCCATGGGAATGCCATTAACAATAGCCACCAGCTGTGCAAGCACATTAGACCCCAATGACATCATACACACTGCCACCCGGAAGAGCAGATCACAAGAGAGGGAGGAAGGCAGAATAGGAAATAAAATATTCAGAATACAGAAATTCAGAAGCGAAGCCAGACTTAGAAGCAAGAAAATGAGAGACCTTGTGGAGAATAGCGAGAGCGTGACAGACCTGACAGAAGTTTGCTCGCTACAGAAAAATATGGACGCAGTAGGAGGTGCTGAAGATAAAAACGTCAGCCCAGCTGCACACAGTCCCCATTTGTGTGAGAGTCAAACAGCTAATGCCTCTGAAAAATTTGCTTTTGTGACTACCACCTGCTCCCCTAACAAAGAGGCATTGTCTGAGAATATGGCTGCAAGTGTTTCCGTTATCCCAGGGGGCTACCTGCAAACATTGTTAGATGCCTCTGATTCTTCGGGCAGCACTGGCATCCAGTTTTTCCCCCAGCAGACCCACCACTCACTGGATCTCTCTTTGGAAAAGCAGCAATTCACCTCAATTCAGCTAGCACAAAGTTGTGTCCTTTCTCCACCATCAGAATCAGAGCTCCAACAGTCCCCCCAGAATTGTCCAACTCTTACCCAGATGTGGCATCTGCAGCTTGGTCCCAACCAGCAGTTTGGTGCTGCAGATATTGTTGAATCTGCGATCCAACCCAACAGCTTCACTGGAGAGATGGCTATGCCAATGTCTGAGAGTCTGACTGTGTCAGGCTATAGCCATCTGAGTCTGGAGAGCAACAGAATGCTTTTTGAAAAGAATTACATGCCTGAGCAGCCATTGCCTCCTGATGCTGAGTTTCAAACATGTCAGGGGCAGCCACAGTTTCAAAGAGCCACACTGCACACCGACAACGGCCGACTCATCAGTTTCGACTCAGTTGGCTCATTGTCAGCTACTTCTAGCAATTACAGCTCTCTGAGTCTTAAGTCCTGCGAGAAAGATGGTGAGGATGATGTGAATGAGAACTTTATGGCCCACTGCAGTCCCAAACTGGTGATTCAGCAGAGTATCGAAGCAATCACACCCCTGAGGGAGTCCACAGACTTGCTGGATATCTCCAACTTCACTCCCGATAAATTCAGACACACATCATTGTCAGAACTCTCTCCTCCAGAGACACCTAATTCATCCCCTCAAGTTATGGGCCGTGAGATGAAGATAGCTGGCAAGGCCACTGACCTCCAGGATGGGGCTAAGATGTTATGCACCAAAGACGTGGACTGGAACTGCAAAATGATCGAGCAGCGAGATCTGTCTAGATATTCAGTAGATGGTCATGAGTATCAATTGCAAATTTTTAATGGTGAAGACAACTTAAGCCTGGGGACGAAGGAGGAAAATCTTGCGTACTTTGATGGTGATATGATGAGTGCAATTAAGGGGACCAAGGCAAAAAGGAAAAATACAAACAAACAAACTGCAGGGCAGGGTACCAAAAAAAGCAAAGCCCCAAGAGCTCCTAAGGCAGAAAAGGGCAAAATTGCACGTCAGACATCAAGAGCATCTAAAAAGTTAAAGGCTTTACTGGATGAGAAGGGTGGTAAAGGCCAGACTGAGGGCGCTGCTCATCCACTACAGGACAGTGGCTCTGAGGAATGGACAGGAATAGTTTGTTCAGAGAGCAAAAGTCAAGCCCACGATGACCAGCGAGAGTTTGAAGAGCCATCCAACATCTTGTCAAATATTGTCTCAGGGATGGCCGAAGTACAGAGATTCATGATGGCCTCTGTTGAGCCAATATGGGGCCCTGCAGCAAATGTCTGCTTGCCCTCAGAGGCTAACAGCCTCAAGTTAAAAACTCTCAAAATCCTTGCAGGAACTTCATCTGACCCGAAGAAGAAAGGCACTTCTGGGGCTAATGGGGGCACAAAAGGCAGAAAAGGTGGGACAAAAGGTGTCAAAAACCAGGCAAAGTTAAATGCCTCCCTGCCTTTTTTCCCTCAGTTGGCTTTGGGCTGTAACGTGTTTGACAAGCCTAGCCTTGGCGTTCCTGGTGTAAATGGGCCTGCGCACAAAAAGATGTACCGTCACAAAACCAGCGCAAAATTCCCTCGGATTGAAAATCTGAAGGGCACGCGACCAGAACGAGACTCAAATAAGGACATATCATTAATGGCATCTTTTGAGAAACTGAGGTAATATTTTATATCTAGCTGCTGATGCACGTTCCTCACTTTCCCACTTCCTCCTCATTTCTTGACTCAAGACCAGAGATGCATGGATTTACGTTATTCTTTAGTACCCCCTCCTTCTTTTTGCCCCCGAAGAGGATATTGATATCTTGCATGAGAAACTTCTTGTACTCGCAAACTACCTATTGATTGATTGTGCAAGGCTTGATTGAGATTTTAAATGACCATGGCTGCATTTTTCTTCTGCATTCTTGTTTTTGCTGGGTTTTTCCCCCCCTCGCAGTTGCTGATTCGTTTTTGTCTGAAGAAAAGGAAAAACTTTGATAAGTGCAAATTCTCTTTTTGGACCTTTTTTTGTTCAGTTCTCAGTGAATCTTGCTGCCCTCATGTAATTATATTTCTCTCTTCAAACATGTAGCTATTAAAATGTCTTTGTGTGAAACAAGCTCCCAATTTGATTATGTATGCTGAAACAGATGCCCTCTCCACTCTTTTTACCCTTTTACTGCCTGACTTTTTTAAGTGTGAATTGCTCAGCGCCTTGTCTAAGATAACAACATCCTTGGTATATCCCTTGGTATAACATCCTTGGTATAAAGTCCTTGTTATATCCCTAAACATTATCAGTACACAATGGGGCCATTTTGTATTGAAGACATATCAGATTAATGTTGTTCTAATTACTTTCTTACTGTTGGAATGTACTTATGATTTTCTCTTATCTACTATGCTTTTTACAGGAGTTGTACTGGAAAATGTTTAAATGGACATTTCTATGCCATGGAAATCCCCAAATGCTTCATTTTTTATATCTTTTTTTTTTTTTACAGTATCTTTACTGTATCACTCTGCAGAAACGCACTCTTTAAAATGAAACATGAATTCTATTCGTGTCCCAAATATAAATTATCTGTGCCCATTTATAATCTGAATGAATACTGGCTGTTCCAATTGCTATCCTAATGAATGCTGGCTGTTCTCTCAAGACTTAACAAGATCTGACATTTCTTTTTGGTTAGTTGTTTTGTCTGTTTTCTTTGGGCACGCTATCGTTTGAAGAGCACCTGCAGCTGACAGTGGTACAACCACTCAACCAAAACAACTAAACTCTGAACTTTTTTACTTTTCCCACCTTGCTTGCCAAATTCAATGCACCTCAGCATTACTTCTGCTTAGAAACAAAAAGAGAAGAAAAGATTGACTTCTAAACACTGAAGGAAGAAAAATGAGAAAGGTGGACGCAGATAATGTTAATAGAGGATGGTATCAGTTGGTAAGCAATCCTTTCACAATCTACTGTAACAGGGACTGGGAACATAATGTTCCATATTTTGCGTATTTGTTGAATAGAATGCTTTGATAATTAAGAAAGTGTAAAGGATGGCTCTTTTCCTTCAACCCACTTTTAAACATTTGCCTTCCGGTTTGCCATAAATGTTTAAGTATCCTGTGCTAACAATTTCCTCTGACAACAAGAAGTTGTGAAATTTAAAAAAAAAAATTGTTGGACATGCTGTTTTTTTTAATTTGTGTTTTGTTCAGCTTAGTTCATTTTATTAGTGGAACATAATTAACACATTTGCTTTGCTATTGTTGCAGAATTTCAACCTTTGAAACCAAATTGGTCCTTTCAAAAGCACATTTGCATTTACCACATATAGATTTGTAGACGACACCTTTGATTTAAAAGAGTTGCTCTAGGAGGATATCTCAGGTAAAGTAATGCCTTACATATAGCTTTTACCTTAGAAAGATTTCACTCCGCCCCCTCTGCCTCTAGCCGGACAAGTTTAGCACCAGGATGATGCTGATGGGAAACTGCACATGGGCCGCTCGCCCGACTTGCCTGCCTTCTCTCATTTCTGCCTGTTGTCAACTGAATGTACTTCTAGTTTTTTACAATGTGCCACTGTTAAGCTGCCTCCTCCTACTGGTGCTAAGAAGGTAATTGTATTCTCCCAGAAATTATGAAACAAGGAATATTTGAATTGAAAACCCTACCCCTCTCTTTATGAATGTACAAAATATGGTTCTGTTTGATGTATTCACGACACAATTATTTGTCATTAATTGAAATTATCAAGCTTTATAAATATTGTCTAGAGTTGATACCAGAGGGACTCTCGACATCACAAAAAAATTGTATATTTTTCTCTGTGCCAATTTGTAAGATATTTTGTAAGTGTATATTTTTCTTAGAAAGTGCTGTGAAGTATTAGTATGTGTGTTTGCGTGCGTGTGTGTGTGTGTGTGTGTGTGTGTGTGTGTGTGTGTGTGTGTGTGTGTGTGTGAGTAACCTTTTGTGTGCCTCTGTAGGCAGTGAAAAGGATGTATAATGACAAGCTTTTGGTTTTAAAAACCAAAATATTAAGAAACAAAAAATTAAAAGGATAAAGCTCTACCTTTTGTTGCAAGTTTTGTAAGAGGAAAATTATCTTGTTGTGAGAGTGTTGTGTTATTGTGAAAAACACATATAGGCAAAAAAGTTCAGACAAAAATTGTGAACTATTCGCTGTTTTATAGATTTTCTTGTAAATTATTCTTGTATTACGGTATTTTATGTTGTATCTGTTGCAAAGGTTTTAAATATTTGTGATCAAGCCTGTATGGTGAAATGTAATATTGGTAACTTGCTGAGTTTTGTAATAATGTTTATGGAGTACATATACAAATTAAAAGAAGATTTTGAATGCTGCCTTTTGAATGTTGTCACATTTCTCCCATGTTTACACGGTTAATGCCTAAAATAAATGTAAACAAAGATGACAATAGGTGATGTCATTGTTTTAAGTTTAAGTTAAGTTTAAGTGTTGATATATATATATATATATATATATATATATATATATATATATATATTGTATATATCAGTGGTTCTCAAATCCAGTCCTCGGGCCCCGCTGCTCTGCACATTTTGTATGTCTCTCTTATCTGACACACTCAGTTCAGTTCAGAGTCTATCCTAACGAGCTGAGGATCTGAATCAGGTGTGTTAAATAAGGGAGACATACACAATATGCAGAGCAGTGGGGCCCGAGGACTGGAGTTGAGAACCACTGGTATCACGCTTTCAATGTTGCATTCAATGGTACTATATGTCAGCGTTTGTTAAAGTATATGTTGGCATTTAAAGTCCTAATTTCTAATCATTTCTTAAAGGGGACATTGTTATAGGCCTCTGCAGTGGAATAATGTGACATATCTCCAAAACGCTGCAGTGATATGGTTTCATATAAGGTGTGTGCATACAGTGTGTGGGACGTCCCTATAAGAACTAGCCATTGTTTTTTCTACTTGAAGTCTTTATAGGCATCTGGATGTGACATTTCCTCAAAGTTGTGCAGTGAAATGCTTTCATACGAGGTAGGCGATGCACATAGTATGGGACATTGCGTGGAATAATAACTGACTCAGCGCATTGCATACAAGGTGGGTTGCTATTTAGTTAGAGTAACAAATGCCTTTAAGACTAACTGTTATTCCAGGAAAGTAAAACAAATGAATTTGCAAAAAGAGGTATTTAGAAAGAGTAAACTCTTTATGCTGTCTGCTTTTTGCAAATAATTATGCTGTGGTAATTATCCCGCTCTCTGGGACCTGTACCTGGAAAGGTCAGGTAAACTCATCACAGACTCCACTCACGCCGGACACAACCATGAGCTGTAGACATCAGGACGGCACTATCGGCACAGGAACAGTTTCTTCCCACTATTTCACTCTTGAACAGTTAAATGCCTTCCAAGTGCAATGCCCCTCTTACCCTTGTAAATTCGTTTAATTTTCATATCCCTTTCAGCTGCAGAAAGGTTCATTAACATGTTTGTTTTCTCTCATATAATGCGCTTCTATAATGGGGTTTCTAAGCATAGGCCTACTTTAAATAAGTTACAGTAGACTTTTAACGACCAAAACTATCATATTACTCCCGTTTTGAAGTCACTACATTGGCTACCAGTTAAAGGAATAGGACTTTATTTATTTTCTATATGGAAGTCAATGGGGTCCAACAAATGTCTAGTTACCGACATTCTTCACTCTATCTTATTTTGTGTTCAGTAGAAGAAAGAAACTCATACCGGTTTGAAACAACTTGAGGATGAGCAAATGATGACAGAATTGAAATTTTTAAGCGAACCATTCCTTTAAGTATGATTTTAAAGTTCTCATGCAAAGCTGGCCTCAGGGTAGTCCTATAGGCTATTGATCTCGACTTTTAACACCTTATTTTCCAAACCGAAGTCTTCACTCTTCTCAGGAGGGTTTGTTGGTTGTCCATCAAACACGGATACGGTTCATGGTGGACAGAGATTTTTCTACAGCTCTGTTGTGGAACCAACTTCCAGTTGAAATTTGGGAAGCACGTCTCTTGGTATTTTTAAAACACAGTTTATAAAAAAAACAAAATATATATATAGACCTATACACACACACACACACACACACACATATATATATATATATAAGTTAGCTTGTTGATTGTGATAATCATTGCTGATTTCTTGTTTATTTTAATCCACCTATGCTCTATTGTTTAATTTATTTTGTATTGCGGTAAATGTTCATTATTTGTAGCTAAATGCTTTTTCTGACTAAACCTATCTGTGTCTTTATACTTAAAAAAAAAATGTGCTACTCTAATGTTATTATGTGTCTTGTTAGCTATATGAATATGTGTGTATTGGAAGCTTCAATACCAAGGTAAATTCCGTGTGAAAGAGCTTTATTGCTTGCACAGTTGGCAATAAAGCTCTTTCCGATTCTGTAAACACATCTAAATAAATGTGACCTTCAAAGAAATTATTCAGAGTAATACACCACTGTCAAAGCATGTATAAATAATAGCTTAGCTTAATAATTGGCAGAATCCACCGCATGACAACGATCACGTCACCTTCAGTTCCACTATAAGCATTTTTATAACAGTAAAATCACTTTTCATGTAGTCGTGATTTATTGTGTCATGTTTATCAAAATAAAACTGATGGAAAAAAAAGTAGACGCCACTACTAGAAGATCTTGACCAAAAATGTATCCACCTCTTTGTGAAAATAACAGCACAACATTTATTTCCATCAAGAGGTACATATACATTTTCGGTCAAGATCTTGTGTTGTCAATGCAAGAGTCCAGCACTCTGTAAAGTCTCCTCCAGCACATCCCAAAGACTCTCAGTGAATTTAAGCCTGGACTCTGAGGAGCCGAGTCATAAGTGGGAATGATTCTTCATGTTCCTCACAACCATTCTTTCATAATCTGAGCCTGATGGATATGAACATGATGTGTCTTCCTACATGGGAAGTTTAAAAACACTCAATTAGAGTTAGAAGAACTGTTGCCAAACATATAACATGATAGAAACATAATAATCACTGCAATAATGATCTAATCACTCTTAAGCATTTGCCTATTTAAATCCTAATAGCAAATAAGAAAAAAAGAAAAGAAAAAAAAAGTATCATGTTTTTAATACTGCCTCTAACTTCATATTTCCTGCACAATGTTTCGAGCCATCGGTTTGTCAAAAATAGCTTTTGAATGGACACACAGACTTTGACATCAACAATCAAATGACATGGAAAGTGTTTTCTTCGCTCTTTCTTTTTAGCGGGTAAGCTCATTTTTTGTTATTCTATGCACAGTTATGAAATTTCTGATTTGCATTGATTTGACCGAGAACCAATGTGCAACCA
The DNA here is from genome assembly GCA_030578255.1 of Tiaroga cobitis. Taxonomy (NCBI): domain Eukaryota; kingdom Metazoa; phylum Chordata; class Actinopteri; order Cypriniformes; family Leuciscidae; genus Tiaroga; species Tiaroga cobitis. Next base: position 46,148,514 of record CM060604.1, on the reverse strand, counting down.
ATGTTCAGATGAGTCACCCTCCAGAAGCGCTGACTTTGACCCTTGACAATCAAGAACAAAGCGTTAAAATGATTTTAATTCAAAACAACAACAATACCAACCAAAATTCTGAAGAACAACAATGCTACCCTCAACCTGGACAGATGAGATTTTCAAAGGTTAAGTATATTTATTTATTGACATCATTCAGGAATTAATGTTTTTGACTGTTATGAAGATCGTTTTCATTAAATTCCAAGCTTACTGTAATATTATGGCTAATATTAAATACCCAACCAAAAATGAAAATGTCTGTCATCATTTTCTCGCCCTCATGTCATTCAAAACTTCTTCTAGAACACAAGATATTTCGATCGGACCCAAAGACTTTTGTATTTAAAATATCATCTTTTATGTTCCACTAAAGAAAGAAATGCATACAGGTTCGGAATGACATGAGGGTGAGAAAATGTATGTTTGTGTTTGAGAAGAGAGATAAATACAAATAGGGAGTGAAAAAAGGTTTGATTTTTTGGGATATAGTTTCTCCCCGTTTCTCTTATTTCCTTTCTATATAAAATTCATGCCAAAAAAATACTTATACTCCTTGATCACAGTTACTCTGAATTTACCAATACATTGCTCACAAAAATTGCAGCACAAACACTTGTTTTGTTTTCCTGTAATAGTTTAATTATTTAGGTCTACTTCTGAAATAGTGTTAAAGCGCTGCTAATAATGTTGACTCCTTGCGAATATAAAAGTCAGCATGAAACATAAGTTGCAATTGTCTTTTACTTCCTTATTGTGGCTTATATTGAGTGTAAATTTAGGGCGGGACTAGGTTTGGTGAATGGGGAATGTTAGCACTCATAGGGGAAAAGTTAGCTGTAAAATAGCTAATGAATTATAATGATTTCACTTGACCTAATACTGAAACTAAATAGCAAACATGCCGAGAATATTTTTCCTGGTTGATGAATATGTTGATGCTTTTGTTTCTTCTGGTATCTCTTTTACAATTTCATAACAAAAGTATAAAGCTCTTGATGTTTAGAAACAAAGTGTTAAAGACAATTAATCAGCATGTGAACTCAAAACTGCATTTGTATTGTCATTTTGGACTGACATTGACAAACTAATTTCAGTGTTATTTTGTGTAATAATGACTATATTGAAAGATCCATAATGTTTTAGCAGGATAACTATATGGGTTTGATATACAGCTCTGGAAAAAAATTAACAGGCCACTGCAAAATTAGTAGTTTCTCTGGATTTATCATCTGTTTGAGTAAAATGAGCATTTTTTATTTATTCTACAAACTACTGACAACAATTCTTCCAAATTTCAAATAAAAATATTGTCATTTAGAGCATTATTTGCAGAAAATGGCAAGGGTCAAAATAACGAAAAAAGATGCCATGTTTTCAGACCTCTATGCAAAGAAAACAAGTTCATATGCATTTTTAAACGACAAAATACTAATGTTTGAACTTGGGAAGAGTTCAGAAATCAATATTTGATGGAATAACCCTGATTTCCAGTCCCAGCTTTCGTGTCTTGGCATGTTCTCCTCCAGTCGGTCACATTGCTGAGGCACATTTGCTTTATATCACTTCTGGTGAAAAACATGACAGGGTCTTGATCTGGTGCTCCTCCATCCTCAGCTCCATTCTCCTGGCTGTGTGGATTGGAGCTTGGTCCTGAGGGAAAAACCAAACCTTCCAGTTGGGGTACATTGTCAGAGCAGAAGGAAGTCAATTTTCTTTCAGGATAATCTTGTAGGCCTACGTGGCTTGAGTTATGCATCCTTCACAAATACAGATCTGCCTGATTCTAGCCTTACTGAAGAATTAGGGTTATTCCACCAATTATTGAACTCTTCCTAAGTTAAAACATTAGAAATGTGTTGTTTAAAAATTAATATAAACTTGTTTTCTTTGCATTATTAGAGGTCTGGAAACATGGCATCTTTTTCCCCGTTATTTTGAGCTGTTGTCATTTTCTGCAAATAAATGCTCTAAATGACAATATTTTAATTTGAAATTTGGAATAAATGTTATGTTGTCAGCAGTTTGTAGAATAAATAAAACACATTAATTTTACTCAAACAGATAGGCCTACATATAAATAATAATTCCAGAGAAACTGCTAATTTTGCAGTGGTCTCTTAATTTTTTTCCAGAGCTGTATTTGATATTATCTCTGAGACACATTCACTACTAAATGTTAAGTGACATGAGGTGATTGTACAGTGATTTATAGAGTTGTTCTTGGGCATGGCACAAACGCTACTTCTAACAGCATGATGTTGACATAACGTGAGTTTCTATTTCAGCGTTAAATAAGGACTTTTAAGTTGTATTACGTATTCGCACCGCACACCGGATGTAGATTCATGCCGAAGAGACGCTTGAGAAAATGTACTCCTGAATAGCTGTCAAGAATAACACTTATAAACATCTACAAGGCAGATAAGGGAACTGTTACTAGATAAGGCTTCGACGAGTTCATTAAGGTATTCTTCTGTGATTTTTCTTATTTCACCAGTCAGTTATTGTGATCGTCGAAATGACGGAGAGCTCGCTGGCTGTTTTTATCTCATAGCCGTGCTAACATTAGCTTCGCTTTAGCTTAGCATGAACAAGAGAGCCGTTTCTCCATAGGCTTCGCGAGCTAACTTGAGCCCAGCTTGAGCTCATGCTACAGCTAACACTAGCCTTCAACCGTTTCCCCAGTTCTTGGTGGCGAGAGGTTTGTCGTCACACATTACGAAATGTAACGTTACCGTTGCTGTAATATTAGTGATATTAGTCCTAGCAGCACCTTAATGGACTCGCTTCCATTGGTAATGCATTCATTTTTGTTAATTGTATGTACCATCGAGGACACACGCAAGTTAAAGGTTGTTTTCCTTGAGATCCCGAGCGTTAGCCTGTTTAGCTCGCTGATGCCATTTTGTTTTCAGTCAGCTCTTTATATCTGAACAGAGAGACTCGAGAGATCACAGCCTAACTCACAATATTACGGTTTTAAAGAAGATTATTCTAGTCACCGAGCACGTTCACGTTTTAGCCATGTGTATTAGCTACGTGTAACATTAAAAAGACACGTAGCCTATAGTAACTGTGTGGCCATATGATGATGGTGATGCTATCCTATAGTGAAGCCATGGTACTGGCTGATTGCTATAATCATTTATTATATAGTCCCATACTTCTCATGTTGGGTTGCATTCAATGGTTGTGTGTGTGTGTGTTTTGACTGATTGACACTGTGTTGTAGTTGGATCTGACATCTGGGTCGCAGTGATGGAGGGTCAGGATAATGCAGATCAGGGCAGCAGTGATCAGTCTGAAACACAACGCCGGAGACAGCTGGACCGTCTGGACAGAGAAGAGGCCTTCTACCAGTTTGTCAACAATCTCAGCGAGGAAGACTATAGGCTCATGAGAGACAACAATCTGCTTGGCACGCCTGGTAAATCATTTGTTTTTGAAAAAGGTTTTTTTTCCCTGTGCAAAACAACTAATAATGGCTTCATTGAGACATTTTGGCCATGTGTAATAGCAGGGTCATTCCTTGTCAACTCAACCAGAGGTCCCCGGCTCAAACGTTTAATTTTGTTCATATTTTTTTTTTTCTGAAGAAAGATATTAAATGCCATTGCTGAGTAATCCACCATTTTGTAGAGGGGGTCAAAATGGCTATTTTCACCTATAATTTAAAGCAAAATTACAGTGGGGAGATAATGACTTTAGAAAGATGACAGCATCATTATTTTGTTATTACACATAGATTGGTAGGTCTGATAGTAAATTGTTGTCTTTAGCAATGTTGCAATATACACCAATGGTGACAATTCATAAATGTGGAGATGCATGTTTTTTTACAAAGTTGGCCATTACTCAAATACAAATATCAGTATGGTTTTAGGTTCCCGCTCTTAAACTTTTCTTTTGGTGTCTTTATTTTTAAGGCTTTATATGGTTCGATCCCAGAGATGCTGGGATCTCAAAATGGCTCCATGAGTAAACTGTTAAATTGTACACATTTTCAGTGGTCAAAAACCAAATGTGGGTGACTTTGTATACAGCTGATTCTTTTTTCTTTTAAAGAGGAATGTCGGAAGAACAAATAAGGTTGAAAACCGCAAATTTTGAGCACTGAAAATGTGTACAATTTAACAGTTTACTTGTGGAGCTTGGGATCCCATTATCTCTGGGATTGAACCATAAGACCACATAGAGCCTTAAAAATGAAGACGCCAAAAGAAAAGTTACAAACATATGAAGGGTTCATTTGCAAAAACAGATAACCCCGTTTTTATACATTTTCATAAATCATGTTTTTTATTGTAATTCCAAGTAAGATCAACCAAACTGCAGTTGGGTTGCTTTGATTAAGTATTAATAACTAAAAAAAATACAGGTAACTTACAAAATTAAAGTTCATATATATAACACTTGAGAACTACTTTTTTTTCATGCAAAATAATGCAAAAAGGATGGTTAATGTCAGCAGATTTAACTTATAGGTAAAAAATAAAAGAATTATGCTGCCATAGAGAGCCTAACCGTACGTTCACACCGCCGCCGGCGAGAGCGGCAAAATTCGCTCTCGCCGCCCTGTCAGCGACGCCGTGGAAAGATTCGTGGACGCGCTGATGCTCTGACGTAGATCGAATGCTTGGTCTTTTTTAAAACTTTATTTAAAGGGGCCGCAAAGCAAACAAGCTTGTCGATCGTTATGTTTGCAGAAAATTGATCGATGGAAAGGACTTAACAATTATAGTGACATGTTTGCTAACGAAATAAACAAATTAAAAGCCATTTGTTTGGTGTGGGTTTTGTGTTCATGGTTAAATGCTATTCTAATTTGCATTCCCGCTGAAAAACAAGCGTTCTAGCACGAATATCTTGCCTATAAATAGTGTTGCGCGCCTTCTCATGAAATTTAAATGATCAACCTCTCCTCTATTTTGCTTGGGAACTAATGTGGTCGGAACCAAAGTTACTTGACTGCGTTCTCTGGAATCCTCTCAAACGGAGCACATCTACATTCCGATTGGTTGACGCCGGTTGCCGCCGGACCGCGTCATAGCTCATTTCCCTAAAGTTTCCCTAAAGCCGCTCTCACCGTCCAAGACGCGCCGCCCTCGCCGGAGCTCGCCGCCTGCTCTCATTGAAAATGAATGACTTCCGGCCACTTTGACGCTCTCGCACAGTAAGTCCCTCCTCTTCCGGTCGACCACCATGGGACCTTATTTCGGAAAAATATTGTATGGTAGTCAATGGCGAGAGACAACAAATATTTTGATCTCGTTTGAATTGTGCCCTGAATTACACATATGATGTTTGTCAATTTAAAAGATACATTTTAAAGTCAAGAAAGTCGCAGTTTGATGTAAAACTGTTGAGGCATAAGACTGTGAAAATACGTAATTACAAAGACTACAAACCCCAAAGGCGCACATTTTCTCTCAATGAATGAAGCTAACTTTACTGAAGCTAACGTCTGTCATTGTTTCTATAGTCTTGCGTTATAATCGTAACGTTACGCCGTCATGCCTGAGTGTTTTGTACCAGACTGCACACACACGAGCAGCGGATCTCGCTCGTTGTTTCGCTTCCCGGGAGATGTAGTTCATTGAGCGATTTTCACATAAAACTAAATGTTACTCTTCTGTTTCATGACAAACTGCGACTTTCTTGACTTTCAGAATTATCTTTTAAATTGACAAACATCATATGTGTAATTCAGGGCACAGTTCAGACGGAATAAAAAGATAAGTTGTCTCTCGCCATTGACTACCATACATAATTTTCCGAAATAAGGTCCCATGAGCCGGAAGCGGAGGGGAGGGGCTTAGGCTCTCTATTTCACCCCCTGTAATCTGGCTCCAAATCTCAGGTGAAAATTGTCATTTTGATCCCCCTTTACAAAATAGTGGATTGCTCAATAAATATATCCCTGGCATTTGATATTTTTGTTTTCATCACTATTTATATGAACAAAATCAAAATGTCAGCCTGGTAAGTTCACTAAATTTGGTTGGTTTGACACGGAATGTTTATTATTTAATTAGAAATAAATTATTTTGGATTTTAAATGGAACGGAATTTAAGCTTTCAATATTCTTAATGTGGTCTTAACACCTAAACCACATGAAGGACCATATTAGTTGAGTGCAGCAGAAATTGTAGTTCCTGCTGTCTTTCAGTCAGTGGCTTATAGGAGCAAATATAAGGTACGGTGGCTTTTTAGAGCAAATATACAGACTACATGTTAGAGCAATTGCCACTGACTTTTATTGGTTCATTTCCTCTCAAAAGTGTTACTGAAGTATGAATTGCATCCTCTTTGCCTTAGCCACGCATTTCATTTTACTGAGTAACGATGTGGTTTCCCTGCATCCAGTTCTATATTTATCTCTCTCATTAGACTTGCAGAATTCAGTGGAAGTTAGTATACGGTAGAACTTCATAGATGAATTATTGAGCCTCTGAGGTCACTTACACTTTTTTACTAACATTCAACATGGTCGGACAAAACAATTCATTCTCAAATCAAGGTTTGATCAATAAAAATTATCATTTTTTCACTACTTTAATATTTTTTTTGTTGTTGTTGTGAAAGATCAAAGGAGACATTTTACAGAATTTCAGTGCTGGTCTTTACCCTGCTATGTACGAGACTGGTGATGAGCCCTTCAAAATGACAAAAAAAGAAACAAAGTAGCCCATACTAGGGCTGGGTGATGCAGCTATTATAATTTATATCTCAATATTTGGTTGTAGGGGCGTGTAACGGTTCACAAAATTCACGGTTCGGTACGTTTTCGATACAGCAAAAAAAAAAAGAAATGCCAGAGAAACGTCCTATTTATTAAAAAAACATTTTTTTTAAATAAGTGCAAGTTTTCCTACATCTTGAAACTTTCAGGTTTATAAATGGTCTAAGAAGGATGAACAAATAATGTTTTGGTCATCACATTAAAAATAACACTTAAATATAATAATATTTGAGTTTTGAAGTGCTGGGAAAAGATGTGTGATATACTTGAAAGCATTTGACTATTTCTGGCAAACTTCCATGGGTACAGTGATACTTCAGTAAATCCATGGTGAATGTTGCTGATCTGTGGACTCAAAGGTACAAAATGTAGGAATTTTGTAATAAAATATCCAAAAATCACTTGCACAGTGTGATACGTTTCCTGCAGTTGTGTACTTACAATATCCCAAAAGTCTCCAAAGATTTATTTTTCAGAGAAATTCCAATTTTAAATAAGTGGCCGTCCCGGAAAAAAATGTCGCCTGTCAATGACGCAATATCCGCGCTATCCTCAGTTTCCGCTTGTACTGCCATAGCCATGACGTAACCATGGCGACAGACGCGGACAACTGCATAGTGCGTAACGTTTAGCTGCACGCTGTTGTTGTTTCGTTCAATCATTATGGACCATGGCAAGCAGCCTTTGGGGAAAAAAAAAAAGGAGAACTAAAATGAGGATCAATATCGGCGTGGCGTTTTCAAGATGCCGAGAGCTCCACGTCCGCGACTAACTTGGAGGAGCAACTCTGCTCTTGCATATACTTTATTAGACAGGTGAGCAAATGTACATAAAACAAAAGGATGTATCTGTGTTTCCTTGCAACACATGCAACTTTCAATAATATCACTTATAAACAATGCGAGATACATAGGCCTATATGACGTGACAGATCAATCATTATGCATATGTTGATTCACCTCAAAAACTATCAAGTGCTCGTTATGCTGATGAAAATTCACAGTTATATTGCGCTTTGTACTTTGGTAATGCTTTTTATCACTTGTGTTTTGACCGAGATTATGGCAGTGCAATTAAATACAATCGGATGTGTTGTTAAACAATATTTAGCCATTACTTGCAAATGTTCGTTCAAATTTACTTTGAGTGCGATTGGTTTGAACACGTAAAACAACACGGCATTAACGATAAACACGTAAAACTGCACAGCATTAACCCATCAAATCAAATGACAAATAGCGGTAACAGGATAATATAGCATAACATTTCGCGTTCCTTGCAGTTAATTCATTATGGTGACAATATGGTGAAAAACAAATAAAGTACCTCATCCGTGATCATGATTCATTAATTCCATAACATCTCTGGATGGTGAAAACGACATCTCCCATCGTTCAACTCTCCCTCATAGCGTCATCAAGCTTCACCTTTGTTATTGTTGGTAACTGCACCCTCTTGTGGCGAAAAATTTCTACATATTGTACCTTTAAAGCCTATAACTAGTTCATTCATGGAACAATGTTTCTCCTGGTTTCCACGTCAGCGCTGTTTGATCCGTTAATGACGGAGAAATGTGAATGCTTCTCACTAGATCTCGCAGCGATGTTATTACTTCAGTGGCGAACTCAAATGCTTTGTTTACTGGATCTCTTAGCGCTGTGTATAACAGTGTTGCTTGATCAAGATCGGCTCGCGCTGCACTGACATTGATGGTCCAAACTGATAAACGGTCCGTGAAGCACAAAATAATGAGTTTCGTTCCGCTTTCATTTCGTTTGCCATTTGATGTTGCTCAACATTGTGGTGGTTTTTGGTCGGCGGGTAAAAGGTCCAACGAATCGTTTCGGTTTGTAATGCGTACCGAACCGAAAGCCTTGTACCGAACGGTTCAATACGAATACGTGTATCGTTACACCCCTATTTGGTTGCACTTTATTTTACAGTACGTGTACAGTGTAGTTACCTGAGAAAGTACTGGGTAATATAAGGTAACTAGAGGTCGACCGATTCATCGGTTTTGCCGATATATATCGGTACCGATAGTTGATTGTTGGAACTATCGTTATCGGCAAAAATCCACACCGATAGTTTTTCCGGGTTGCGTCCCTTGCTGGAGCGGCTGAGAAGTGCGCGCGGTCATTACACAGCACGAGAGCGCTGAGAAGAGACTGCTGGCATTATACAGAGCGAGAGCGGCCTTTAGAGGACAAATAACAAACTATCACTGGCTGAGTTGTTTACGTTAACACAGCGTGCAGCTAGGGCTGGGCGATAAAACGATAACGCTAATTATCGCGATATCATTTTTCTTGATAAAACGATATCAAGAGGTCGATAAATGTTCGATCATGTTTATGCGGCAAAAAGCGGAACGAAACTCATTTGAACGGCGCGCGCCTCACAGATTGTTTATCCGCTCGGCTCAAAGTCCAAACAGCAGCGCGAGCTCACTAGAGCAGACGCGTTTACTCTGATCGGTCTCGCTCACGAGATCCAGTGTTCAGCGAAGAACACAAATGTCCAGTTTAAACCAGTTTAAAGGCAGATGAAACACCGCTGACAAACAGGAGAAACACTGCGCGCAACGATACAGTCAGAATCTGAATTGATACTGAATCCATTTAGCCTAACGTTACCATGGATTTACTGTAAGGTTAGCCTAGTAATATTAACTGCACCATGAAATGTGGGATATACATATGAATTGTATAATATTATTAATGTAGACAATGTATTAAATGACTAATGGAATATAATTACAGTATGTAATAATGTATTTAACTGTTAGGCTACTGTTTTTCATACAAATACCATAGAAACCATAAAGTTGCAGTTTGCCATGATAGTGAGATGCTATAGGCTATGCCTGGTTTTATCTGTGGTTATCATGATCTAAATGCATGATACTGGATGACCAATGGTTAATTTGAATAAAACTCAAACAGTCAGAATATTACATTTTACCAATAAAAAATGTGGTCGTTAAATTTTTTTTTTAAAACAGATGTTACTGTTTTTATTAATGAACATAAATTTAACAAAGTAGTATTAGCTTGAGTTAGGATGCAGATTTACTGTCAACTCACTGTCAAATATGCATTTCGAGACAAAACATGTAATTTGAATATTGCAAACTGTGCTGAAGAAATATTTTTCTATTCAGATATTTATTTTAAGGAAAAATGACAAATGTTTGAATGTTCTACCTCAGATTTGTGAAAATTTCACCTGTTTGGCAAGAGTTTGTCATGATATGTTCTGACAATAAAGAGTAACGTTAGTTTAAAACCACAATTAACGCTCTGGTTTATACAACTTTCACTTAGGAGCAAAAATATGCCTTTAAACTTGAAAGAAATAAAGATTTGACATTTATCGTGATAATTATCGATATCGACTGATATAAAAAAAGTTATCGTGATAATTTTTTTTGGCCATATCGCCCAGCCTTACGTGCAGCACGGAGAGAACACGCAGCACAGAGAGCGCTGACACTTCAGATGCGCGTTTAAAACAGACAGTGAAACGGTATGGATACAGAACACTAAAGTACATATTGCCATATCATTATAAAGTAATTAATTTATTGACTAGATGCTGCATCAGCAGAGAAATAACAGCAGTATGTTTGCTGTCGAGTCTTGAGAGGAATAACATTAGTAACGGCTACCTCAAGCAATTAAAGCAATGTGACAAAAACACACGCAGACATGACCCAAATGTTTTATGTCGCAATTGTTACCATCTATTTGCATTAGTTTATATCCGGCTGGCCACTTTTATGCATTCATTAGCCGACGAAGTTGCATATTTAAAAAAAATATTTGACGTGATTGCTTTCTCACATGTTCATGCAGCCGACAGAAACATAAACAAATCAGAAACGGATTCGATTTTTTTATCACTTCAATATTGTTATTTTGATTAGATAATCTTCAAGTGTTCTAAAAGAGAAGCAAATAAAGTGAGAGACTATACATGTAATATAGGTCTAGATTTATGTAATTTTAATGCTATTGCCTTTGCAGTTATTTAAATATGACCATCTTTAAGCATGACTCTTTGGATTTATATGAAATGGTAACACTTTACAATAAGATTTTTTTTTTGTTGCATTAACTAAGGTTAATAAGTGTTGTAGAAGTATTATTCATTGTTTGTTAATTTCAACATTTAGTAATACATTTTAAATTGAGTTTTAATTTTAATTTGATCTGTTATTTCCTTAGTTAATGCACTATAAACTAACATGAACGATCCAGGTACAATTGTATCGCTCAAATAATAACGCATGCAGTAAAACTGTATATTGCATAATGCATAGTTCATGAAAGCTATATTACATCCTTGTTAACAAATGGGACTTGCAAAGTGTTACCTATGAAATTTACAAATGTTTCTAGGTTATAGCTAAAAAACAAACACATATTTGACCTGTAATATTTTAATGTTTAAATTATTTTCTGTAGAGTTCGTTCTGCAGAAGTTCTCATTTTAATATATTCATTTTTATATATTCATTTTTATATATTTATTTAATTTAGCACATTTCAGTTCAGCACTGTTTTACTTGGAGTGTTATGTTTGTTTTTAATCCAGTATCCATAAAAAAAAAAAAAAGTATCGGTTGCATAATCGGTTATCGGCATGCATGGTCAAACCTAAATACAGCTTTGAGAAGCATTTAATAACATCTTGTCCAACAAAAGACAACATTTAATTACATGCTTTTATTCCAGACTCACTTCATAACGACAGTTGAGCTCATCCTTCTGTGAGATGATGTGCTTCTTACACAGAATAAGGCAGTCGTGTGTTTATGAGTCATGTTTAATCAAAGCGTGTCAATCTTCTGTTTATTCAGCTCTAGCGATAGGGATTTCCTGGAATGACGTGTGTTGTTGTACTGCGGCGGGGCACATTTGGCGTGTGTGTGTGAGACGCCCTCTGGTGTTCAGATGGAGCAGCGTTTACTAGGGGTGGAACGGTACATGTATTCGTATTGAACCGAAACGGTACGGGCATCACGGTTCGGTGCACGAATTTACACGGAGAATACACTGTATAAAAATAAATAACTCGCGTGCAAATTAATTAATGTAATGCGGATCTACTGTTAGATACGCGGGTTCTTTAGGGACACATAATCTGTACCATCGGCTTAGCTCTGAACGCGCGTTCACTTCAAACGTTGGCTATATACGCGCGTCCTATTTGCTCTGGACTAGCGTCGAATTAGACGCGAAATTGACGCTCTATTCGTGTTAGGTGTGACCGCAAAATGAACAGGCTGCGATGTCAAGATTGCAATGCTGGAGTGTGTGTGTGTGTGTGTGTGTGTGTGTGTGTGTGTGTGTGTGTGTGTGTGCGTGCGCGCGAGAGAGAGGCGCTTTACTTATGTGTACACTGTGACAAAAGCACAATGTTGTGTTTTATTGCGACTGTAAACTCTTGTCAAACTGTAACCTACAACTGTCACCCAACCAAAATCACACACACACACTGTTTTAAAAGCAAAACATATTTATCCAACTCCATTTCAAAACAGTCTGTGGGTCCCATCTTTTGGACATTCATCATATCGCATTGGTTTCCATTTCTTGTCCTCGGAGCGCTAATCTTACACATTCTACATTGATTAAAAAAGAAAATCGAATGTGTTTTTAATGGTAGGATTATTTTATACAGAAATCAATTATTTATAATTCAGATGAGAATAATGTTACATTGTTAATTAATAATGTTAATTAAAATTAAGGAAAACAAATATATTGATCTGAAATATAGCAAAATAATTTTAAATTAATTCAGGTACAATTACCGAACATGTCGCAAGGTCTTTTTATTAATTTAACTATTGTCAGTAGGGGTGGTGAAAAAAAATCGATTATTGATTAGGGATGGCGAAAACTAAAAATTTTCTTGACCGACCACCGAGCCTCATTAGCCGGTTGAAACCGGTTAACCGATTAGTTTAAAATATTCCACGCTATTTGAAATAACAGCCATTTCGAGCCGCGCCTGCAATTTCGCAACTCTGTCGCATCTCTCTCTGCCTCCCGCTCACACACACACACACACACACTGCCCTGGCTCCGCGCTTTCACTCACGTCACTTTTTTAAAATCCCCTACAGCGCGAAACATGAGTCCCGCAAACGCGGCGCCGAGGAGCTTGTATGTAATCGGAGGACAAATGGCTCCTTAGTTTCGAAATGGTTTGGGTACAAGGTAGGGGTGTCCCCGACTAAGGATTTACACATTCGAATCAGAATTTTCTAATCTTTCTATAGTCGACTGATAGTCGAATCATCTATGTGTGTGTGAATGAGTTGGGAGGGGCACGACACTATAGTCAGCAGGAGGGTAAAACTATTTTTATTTTATTTTACACACTGCACACAGCAACAACTTTTAATAAAGCGACCAAAACTGCCTGCCAACTGACAATGGCTTTCTTATTTACGTTTAATAAAAAGTAATGTGGTGGATAAACATTCGTAAAACGTTCTCTCATAACATTTTAAAGCCGCGATCGAAATACAGAACATCACACAAATATCTAAAAGAACATTTTGATAAATAAACCTAAAAAAAATACCTGCCTAGAGCGGAAAAGAACAAACTGACTGCAGACAGGATTTGCATTTCACATTTTGCGAAATTAAATTAAATCGGCAAAATTGCCTGTGCTAGCATGCTTTCAGTGCAGCGCAACATCGACACAAAGGAAATAAAAAAAGCATTAATTTACAGAATTAAATTAGAACAGAATATACATTTCTTATAATAAAAATAAAATAAAAACGAAATAGTCAGAATGAAGTCACAGGGAGCATAATAAATGTTTGCAAAGTGCAGGGGAACATATAGGCTATATATATATAAAAAAAAATACAAGTTAAATTAAGTAACCCTGAGTGATCAATAAATAAAATTAAAATAAATAAATTATTAAAACAACGAAAGTTTAGCCAGAATTGTGAACTTTCTCCTTTTAACTGCCAAAACAACAATAAACGCGAAACTGGCAGTTTTTTAGCTAAACATGTTCACAGCAAATTAAAATTAGAAACGGCTGAAATGTTTGAAAACACTTGTACCCTACCCGATCGAAAAAAATCCAGTCTTTCACTCTGCTTGTGTGCGTTTGAGTCTTTTTAAGTTGTGTGCGAGGAAAACCAACTTGTTGACGTTGGCCGGCAGCAGTGCGCTCCTGGTTTTACTGATAATAAATCCAGCCTTGGAGAAAATTCTTTCTGATGGTGTGGAAGTAGATGGGATGCTGTGTAATCTCTTTGCGGCCCTGGACAGCTTTGGGTATCTCTCCTCATTCTTTTGCCACCATTCCAGTGGTCCTGTACTGCTTCTTGTAGTGTCCTTTAAATAAGCCCTCATTTCACTGTCCCCTGGCTGTTGCTCCTCTTCATCGCTGGACAACAGCATCGACATCACTTGGTCTTTCTCTTTTTCTTGTCTTGAAGGGCCTGCAGTATCACGCTCCTCCACCAATTCACTGTCATCACCTACCTCCTGTACAGGCCTGGCAGCTAAGCTCTCAGCCAGATTTTCCACCACAGCATACGCCTCATTCCTTTGCTCATCATCAGTGAAAAAGGAAAGCTTCTTAAAACGTGGGTCAAGAATTGCAGCCTTGATATAAATACTGCTCTCCAAAAGACGCCCTTTAAGCTCCCATCGTCTGTCAATCTCCTCGGTCAGGGTAATCTTGAGGGTCTTAGTAACAGCGCTGTCGTCTTCATGTACCACCAAGTGTCGTTTCTTAATGTTCATAAGCATCGGAACAGTGGCAGACAGAGATGCGTTCATATCTTGTGACAAAAGCTCTGTCATTTTGATCATTGGCTTGAGAACATTGACTATGTCCTCTGCCATTCTCCACTGGGATGTTGTGAGCTCTAGATCACGGTCGGACCGTTTGCTGACACTTGAATCCGTCAGCACAGCTGAAACTGCACCCCTTTGTTCTAACAGGCGATCGAGCATAAGATAGACAGAATTCCATCGAGTGGCAACATCTTGTACAAGTTTATGCTCTGCAACATTCAGTTCTCTTTGTTTTTCTGCAAGTGCTGTGGTGGCCTTTGCACTTTTTTTGAAGTGTGAACCAAGGCGCCTTGCAGCAGCAACAGTGCGACACACGGGATCCTTCTTTAATGCGCTGTTAATGCACAATTGCAGTGTATGCCCCGCACAACGGACTCCCTGTACAGTTCCCCACGATGGGTCTTGGGCCAGTTGATTGGTGCATGCAACCATATTCGTTGCATTGTCATGGACAACAGAAACGATCTTAGTGCCTGGAATGTCCCAATCAGAAATGACTTCTTTCAGTGTTTGTGAAATATGTTCTGCTGTATGACTTTCCTCCATTTTTTTTGTTGCTAACACAAAATTTTCCAGTCGCCAGGCTTCAGTAATAAAGTGGGCTGTAACTGTAAGATATGCCTCCATTTGCAGCGAGGTCCAAATATCTGTGGTGAGGCTGACTGCTTTGCAATCGTTTATTAACATGTAAACCTCCGCGCGTATGGACGCGTATTTCGCATCCACCGCATCCACCGCATGCATAACTGTCTCTCTTTTGGGAACTGTGTATCCTGGCTCAAGTGTGCGCATTAATTCTTTAAAACCTTCACCGTCCACAACATTCACTGGCCTCATGTCGAGCGCAATAAACTCTGCAATTTTGTCCGTGATTTCTCTTTTCCTTTTCTCGGACAATGGCGGTCTCAAATCTAGCTTTCTTTGAGTTAGTTTTGGCGCAGCTCCGGTATTACTACTAGATGAACTGCCGTCGTTAGTCTGATACTGTGGGTGGATCTAGAAAAAGACCAACATATTGTAAGTCCCAACATATGATATTGCTATTCGTAAATTAAAAGCGCCAGTTAAATGAAATAGGGAACCATCCTTATTGGAAGCTAAGAAACTTACCCGTTTTAAGTGGAAAGCCATATTTGTTGTTGATGAGTGGTAGGACATGAGCTGTTGGCACAACTTGCATTTTACTTTTTTTGGATCATCTTTTACCATTTCAAAGTGCATCCACACTTTAGATTTTTTTGTTCCAGACATTAAGTAATCCCTGCCTTCAAGATGCTCCTCGTCTGTCACGGATCAGGGAAAGTGAAACTTAAATCTGTCACAGCGGTGGTTGGATTTATACACACACACAAACGTTAAAAATATTTATTGAACGCTTCTTTCTTTTCACGGTTTTTTTTTTTACAGCATTATCATAATTAAAGGCTGTATATAACTTACTATAGCCGTACAAAATCAGTAGTTCTGTGTGAAATTAGACATTGAGCACCCCCATATTGCCAAATGGTATGATCCTCGTTTCATAAAACCCGCGAACGAAGATTCGACTGTGAGATCGGTGGTCGAATCAGGCTCCGCATATCGATGCATCGAATCTTCGACTATTCGGGGTCACCCCTAGTACAAGGTGATCGCGTTGAAAATAAAGGCGTTAGTCTAGCGTTAGAAGCTCATTTGAAACATTGCAGCGTCTCATTTAAGAAAATGACAGCTCCGAAGAGACTCCGCTTAGTTTGAGGTAACGTTATTGCTAACAATAATAAAGAAAGATGATGATCATCATCACCTTATCTGTTACCGCTGAAATGTAGATGTAATGTATTTCTACAGTATTACTACTGTATAAGCACTGTATCACACAAGTTGCAACTTACTGTGTCATTCTTTTTGGTGAAATGGTCCCACACACTACGTTTCTTTGCACGCTTCATCCTGTCGTCTGCCCTGGCTCTAACCTCTAGTGTTTAAGCCCGTAGCCTTTACTTTTCGCAAACCTTGTGAGCGCGCAAACCCAAACGCTGTGACCTCGCGCCAAATGTTTTTATTGGTTTATTAAGTACAAACAGGCGAGTTATGAAAAATTGAGTGTGAGGGATTTGTTCACTTCGCACAAAAATATCTTGGAATAAGATGGCTAACTGTAGTAGCGTTTAGTCCACTGTCTATAATAGCCTAATTTAGAGATCACTTTTTTTTTTTAACCGACTACCGACAACTTTGATCGGTTAACGGTGAGACGGTCAACCATCGGTCAAACGGTCATCGGTTAGCATCCCTATTATTGATTAATCGCAAGTATGTTATGGACGAGTATGAATCGATTATTACATTTGAAAAAATAGATTTTTTTATAAAAAAAAAAAAAATTGCATTTATTATTGCCGCATTGCTGGATCTAGAGAGAAGCCGCCGTCGAGGAAGCGACAAGCCAGCTTAGGACAGCGCCTGAAGAAGCCGGCCGTCTTCGCCACCTTCAGCCATCCGTGCGAGCTACGCTATCCGGCGACGGATCCTTTCTTGCAAAACTTACTGTCTAAAAGAGCAGCGAGCGTCTTTTTCAAGATGCCTTGCACTTCCTGCGGCTCGTGCACAGCCCCGCTCAGCGACGGAGACCGCATGTGATCTGCGCTCTCTGCCTGGGCCAGGAACACGCAGCTCTTGCCCTCAGGGGTTTGTGAGCTCAGTGACGCACTTCCGATGTCGACCCTGCGGGCCGCACTGCCGTCGTTTTCTGATGGAAATGCTCGCCGGAATGACTCCCTCGAGCGTCTATCTCTCCTTCTCCGCCCCCCCTCCCGCCCGCGCTGCCGCCGCCTCAGGGGACGAGGTGCTTGATATGGATGAGGACGCTCTGCTGACAGCTGTTCTAACCGCATATAATGCAAACATTTTTTTGCATTATAAACTTTTTCTTTACCTTGACATGTTTCGACTGCATCCTGCAGTCTTCCTCCACCTGAACAACTTGTCTTTCTAGAAGAAAACAGTCCAATTTCTACAGTATGTTGGTTCTGATCTACTTCCTAAAGGAAATAAGCCTTTCATTTATTTGTTATTGTTTAGTTCAACTTGATGAGTCACAACCCAATGTGATGTATTCATTTCTGTGTTCTACAGAACATAAGCTACATACAAATAATTCTGAAGTTATAACTACACGACACAGAAAGTGCTTTGAGTTGTTGTTACTCAATAAAAGAGTTAAGTAATTCAGCAGCTGACTTTTTTAAATACTGCAATCACTTTCTAGTGTATTTTCTTTTACTGTTGTGAAATGGAAAATCAATAATCGCTAATCGAGAATCGTTTATAATCGAAAATCAACTGTAATCGAATCGGGACTTCAATAATTGGAATCGAATCGGGAAATCAGACAGATTAACCACCCCTAATTGTCAGTGCACTACAAATAAACTGGTTCTATGCCTTTATTAATAAAACTTATTTAAAAAATACAATGCCTTCTGCATTTTTGTTTTGCTTTTCCCTCCATTGTACCGAAATCATACCGAACCGTGATGTCTGAACCGAGGTATGAACCGAACCGTGACTTCTGTGTACCGTTCCACCCCTAGCGTTTACTACCGATCAGCCGCTGCACTGACAAACTGCATATAAAATAATCACAGCCTTCGCCAAATCGCGTGTGATTTCAGTGCGATTAATTGTGCTGCCCTAGTATGAACATGGGGAACACTGTTCATAGTAAAATAGGAGTGTAAAATAAAGTGCTACCCAATATTTTCAAAATTTTTGAAGATGTCATTTGATGTATCAATGTTTTTGCGTTTTCTCTCTCTCTCTCTCGAAAAAAAGAAATCTGAATAGAACAGCTGTTGTTACAAAGGACATACAAAATGTTTACTGCATAATCATCACTATTTAAAAAAAGTTTGCAATAAGCGTAATCTTCCTACAAAAAGTTTTTTTTTTGACGAACAATGAAGCACATTAAATAGAACAAGTGGCGGGTCTATTAATTTACTCTCCAAGACTTATTAATGCACATGCATCTGTCGTGACCTACATTATCAGATTTTTTTTTTGTCCTATCGTTGCTATGGTTATCACTGTCAATTATTGCATTTTCAGATTCAATCTCACATTTAAATATGGTTGCCAATCCAGAAACTGCAATGTGTCGCTAGTAGCATAAGAAATTAAAATTTCGAATGGGTTATAAACAAAGCGAGTTTTTTCCTTTATAATCACTGAAGCCCTCAAACACTTTAGCAGCTCTGCACACTTGAGGAAAAACCCTCTTATAATCAAAGAAGTTGTCTATACTGCACATTGAATCTCTTATTTACATTGTGTTTACACTTTGTTGTTTATAATGAAAGGATTTGTGAATGTGAGGCGCGCTGAACGATCTCCAGCGTTTGGAGCGGCATTGAGTGGATTTTGTCTAACTTAAACACCTCGGATTGACCACTTTGTGGCGCTTAACAGACATGTTTGTGATTTGGCTATAATGCAAAACGCAATGTAAATATAAACCTTTGATGCTCTTCACAAAACGCTTTACACAAATATGCAAGGGAGCGTTTGTAAGCAGCGCCTATCAGCCGTCACTCACGAGAAGAACAAGGGAAGTGAAATTTGCTTACTCTCTTTATAAGCAAATATACACGATATTCCATCATTTTATATCGTCAGCAAAACAAATTGTGATATCGTTAATATTCGACGTATTGCCCAGCCCTAGTCTGTACTGTGTGCTGTTAGAAGTATGCATCTGCCGGTATCAAATTTTCATGCTGCGGTTAATTGATTGAGCTTTTATCACGGTATACGGTATTATCGCGATATTTTAATTGCTCAAGAGAAACGGATGGATTGTGGGTATTTAAAAAAAACAACAACTTGCATCACAATGTGTAGTTGTGATTTTCAAAACATATGGTAACTAAACAGAATTTTCAGTACGTTACGGTAAGTTGTACTGTATCTTTAAATAAAAGTAACAGATGATCGGTTTTCTTGAACTGAGGCGCAGCGATCTGTCACAATGGACAGAACCTAAGAGCTGATTTTTTTTTTTTCCATATAAAAAATAACCTGCTCTGTCTAGTCTGTCGGTGTCAGTGTCCTCTTTGCTCCGCGATTTTTCTCTGCGTGTGAAAAGTGTCAATTGCGTAAAGCGCCTTTTAGACAGGACGCGGAATGCACGGCGCTGGCCGCTGGGTTCAACGTTGCCCTTCAGATACAACGCGGTTTGCTATTTTGCAAATAAAAAGTTGAACTATTTTGAACTTTGACCCTGGCATGCTTTAGTCGACGCAGCAACAAAACGTCCCTGCGCGTTGCGCGCGTATTCCGCGTCCTGTCTGAAAGGCGCTTGAGTCTCAAGTTGAATGCGTGAGAGTTGGCAGCCCTGCGGGGGGTAAATCGTCGGCAGTGTTCCTCCTTCCGCCATGCTTCTACTCCATGTGAGGATTGTTTACATTAGACTAGAGTGCGCACTGCGCCGCATGCACACAGTGCTTATACATGTGAGGATTGTTTACATTAGACTAGAGTGCGCTCTGCGCCGCATGCACACAGTGCTTATACATGTGAGGATTGTTTACATTAGACTAGAGTGCGCTCTGCGCCGCATGCACACAGTGCTTATACATGTGAGGATTGTTTACATTAGACTAGAGTGCGCTCTGCGCCGCATGCACACAGTGCTTATACATGTGGGGATTGTTTACATTAGACTAGAGTGCGCACTGCGCCGCATGCACACAGTGCTTATACATGTGAGGATTGTTTACATTAGACTAGAGTGCGCACTGCGCCGCATGCACACAGTGCTTATACATGTGAGGATTGTTTACATTAGACTAGAGTGCGCACTGTGCCGCATGCACACAGTGCTTATACATGTGAGGATTGTTTACATTAGACTAGAGTGCGCTCTGCGCCGCATGCACACAGTGCTTATACATGTGAGGATTGTTTACATTAGACTAGAGTGCGCACTGTGCCGCATGCACACAGTGCTTATACATGTGGGGATTGTTTACATTAGACTAGAGTGCGCTCTGCGCCGCATGCACACAGTGCTTATACATGTGAGGATTGTTTACATTAGACTAGAGTGCGCACTGTGCCGCATGCACACAGTGCTTATACATGTGAGGATTGTTTACATTAGACTAGAGTGCGCACTGCGCCGCATGCACACAGTGCTTATACATGTGAGGATTGTTTACATTAGACTAGTGCGCACTGCGCCGCATGCACACAGTGCTTATACATGTGAGGATTGTTTACATTAGACTAGTGCGCTCTGCGCCGCGTGCACACAGTGCTTATACATGTGAGGATTGTTTACATTAGACTAGAGTGCGCTCTGCGCCGCATGCACACAGTGCTTATACATGTGAGGATTGTTTACATTAGACTAGAGTGCGCACTGCGCCGCATGCACACAGTACTTATACATGTGAGGATTGTTTACATTAGACTAGAGTGCGCACTGCGCCGCATGCACACAGTACTTATACATGTGAGGATTGTTTACATTAGACTAGAGTGCGCTCTGCGCCGCATGCACACAGTGCTTATACATGTGAGGATTGTTTACATTAGACTAGAGTGCGCACTGCGCCGCATGCACACAGTACTTATACATGTGAGGATTGTGTACATTAGACTAGAGTGCGCTCTGCGCCGCATGCACACAGTGCTTATACATGTGAGGATTGTTTACATTAGACTAGAGTGCGCTCTGCGGCGCATGCACACAGTGCTTATACATGTGAGGATTGTTTACATTAGACTAGAGTGCGCACTGCGCCGCATGCACACAGTGCTTATACATGTGAGGATTGTTTACATTAGACTAGAGTGCGCACTGCGCCGCATGCACACAGTGCTTATACATGTGAGGATTGTTTACATTAGACTAGAGTGCGCACTGCGCCGCATGCACACAGTGCTTATACATGTGGGGATTGTTTATATTAGACTAGAGTGCGCACTGCGCCGCATGCACACAGTGCTTATACATGTGAGGATTGTTTACATTGGACTAGAGTGCGCACTGCGCCGCATGCACACAGTACTTATACATGTGAGGATTGTTTACATTAGACTAGTGCGCACTGTGCCGCATGCACACAGTGCTTATACATGTGAGGATTGTTTACATTAGACTAGAGTGCGCACTGCGCCGCATGCACACAGTACTTATACATGTGAGGATTGTTTACATTAGACTAGTGCGCACTGTGCCGCATGCACACAGTGCTTATACATGTGAGGATTGTTTACATTAGACTAGTGCGCACTGCGCCGCATGCACACAGTGCTTATACATGTGAGGATTGTTTACATTAGACTAGTGCGCACTGCGCCGCATGCACACAGTGCTTATACATGTGATGATTGTTTACATTAGACTAGAGTGCGCACTGCGCCGCATGCACACAGTGCTTATACATGTGAGGATTGTTTACATTAGACTAGAGTGCGCTCTGCGCCGCGTGCACACAGTGCTTATACATGTGAGGATTGTTTACATTAGACTAGAGTGCGCTCTGCGCCGCATGCACACAGTGCTTATACATGTGAGGATTGTTTACATTAGACTAGAGTGCGCTCTGCGCCGCGTGCACACAGTGCTTATACATGTGAGGATTGTTTACATTAGACTAGAGTGCGCTCTGCGCCGCATGCACACAGTGCTTATACATGTGGGGATTGTTTACATTAGACTAGAGTGCGCTCTGCGCCGCATGCACACAGTGCTTATACATGTGAGGATTGTTTACATTAGACTAGAGTGCGCACTGTGCCGCATGCACACAGTGCTTATACATGTGAGGATTGTTTACATTAGACTAGAGTGCGCTCTGCGCCGCATGCACACAGTGCTTATACATGTGAGGATTGTTTACATTAGACTAGAGTGCGCTCTGCGCCGCATGCACACAGTGCTTATACATGTGAGGATTGTTTACATTAGACTAGAGTGCGCTCTGCGCCGCGTGCACACAGTGCTTATACATGTGGGGATTGTTTACATTAGACTAGAGTGCGCTCTGCGCCGCATGCACACAGTGCTTATACATGTGAGGATTGTTTACATTAGACTAGAGTGCGCACTGCGCCGCATGCACACAGTGCTTATACATGTGAGGATTGTTTACATTAGACTAGAGTGCGCACTGCGCCGCATGCACACAGTGCTTATACATGTGAGGATTGTTTACATTAGACTAGAGTGCGCACTGCGCCGCGTGCACACAGTGCTTATACATGTGAGGATTGTTTACATTAGACTAGTGCGCACTGCGCCGCATGCACACAGTGCTTATACATGTGAGGATTGTTTACATTAGACTAGAGTGCGCTCTGCGCCGCATGCACACAGTGCTTATACATGTGGGGATTGTTTACATTAGACTAGAGTGCGCTCTGCGCCGCATGCACACAGTGCTTATACATGTGAGGATTGTTTACATTAGACTAGAGTGCGCACTGTGCCGCATGCACACAGTGCTTATACATGTGAGGATTGTTTACATTAGACTAGAGTGCGCTCTGCGCCGCATGCACACAGTGCTTATACATGTGAGGATTGTTTACATTAGACTAGAGTGCGCTCTGCGCCGCATGCACACAGTGCTTATACATGTGAGGATTGTTTACATTAGACTAGAGTGCGCTCTGCGCCGCGTGCACACAGTGCTTATACATGTGGGGATTGTTTACATTAGACTAGAGTGCGCTCTGCGCCGCATGCACACAGTGCTTATACATGTGAGGATTGTTTACATTAGACTAGAGTGCGCACTGCGCCGCATGCACACAGTGCTTATACATGTGAGGATTGTTTACATTAGACTAGTGCGCTCTGCGCCGCATGCACACAGTGCTTATACATGTGATGATTGTTTACATTAGACTAGAGTGCGCTCTGCGCCGCATGCACACAGTGCTTATACATGTGAGGATTGTTTACATTAGACTAGAGTGCGCACTGCGCCGCATGCACACAGTGCTTATACATGTGAGGATTGTTTACATTAGACTAGTGCGCACTGTGCCGCATGCACACAGTGCTTATACATGTGATGATTGTTTACATTAGACTAGAGTGCGCTCTGCGCCGCATGCACACAGTGCTTATACATGTGAGGATTGTTTACATTAGACTAGAGTGCGCTCTGCGCCGCATGCACACAGTGCTTATACATGTGAGGATTGTTTACATTAGACTAGAGTGCGCTCTGCGCCGCATGCACACAGTGCTTATACATGTGAGGATTGTTTACATTAGACTAGAGTGCGCTCTGCGCCGCATGCACACAGTGCTTATACATGTGGGGATTGTTTACATTAGACTAGAGTGCGCACTGCGCCGCATGCACACAGTGCTTATACATGTGAGGATTGTTTACATTAGACTAGAGTGCGCTCTGCGCCGCATGCACACAGTGCTTATACATGTGGGGATTGTTTACATTAGACTAGAGTGCGCACTGCGCCGCATGCACACAGTGCTTATACATGTGAGGATTGTTTACATTAGACTAGAGTGCGCACTGCGCCGCATGCACACAGTGCTTATACATGTGAGGATTGTTTACATTAGACTAGAGTGCGCTCTGCGCCGCATGCACACAGTGCTTATACATGTGGGGATTGTTTACATTAGACTAGAGTGCGCTCTGCGCCGCGTGCACACAGTGCTTATACATGTGAGGATTGTTTACATTAGACTAGAGTGCGCTCTGCGCCGCATGCACACAGTGCTTATACATGTGAGGATTGTTTACATTAGACTAGAGTGCGCTCTGCGCCGCATGCACACAGTGCTTATACATGTGGGGATTGTTTACATTAGACTAGAGTGCGCACTGCGCCGCATGCACACAGTGCTTATACATGTGAGGATTGTTTACATTAGACTAGAGTGCGCTCTGCGCCGCATGCACACAGTGCTTATACATGTGGGGATTGTTTACATTAGACTAGAGTGCGCACTGCGCCGCATGCACACAGTGCTTATACATGTGAGGATTGTTTACATTAGACTAGAGTGCGCACTGCGCCGCATGCACACAGTGCTTATACATGTGAGGATTGTTTACATTAGACTAGAGTGCGCTCTGCGCCGCATGCACACAGTGCTTATACATGTGGGGATTGTTTACATTAGACTAGAGTGCGCTCTGCGCCGCGTGCACACAGTGCTTATACATGTGAGGATTGTTTACATTAGACTAGAGTGCGCTCTGCGCCGCATGCACACAGTGCTTATACATGTGAGGATTGTTTACATTAGACTAGAGTGCGCACTGCGCCGCATGCACACAGTGCTTATACATGTGAGGGTTGTTTACATCAGAGTGCGCTTGTGTTTTGCGCAGTGTTTAAGCGGTTGATAGAAAATTAGCTAATGCGTGTTCTAAAAGTCTAAATTCAAATCTATTATTTTTCACGGTATTTTGAAGTGCCCGCGATAACAATATCGTGCATATTCATTACCGCGATTTATCGCATTACCGAATACCGGCACATGTCTAATGGGCAACCAGACAGTTGATTGGCCCCATTGACTTCCATAGCATGGAGAAAAAAAATACAATGGAAAGCAGAGGGCAAACACACACGCACTCAATGTTACCCAATCAGAAAGCGAGCTGACTGAAGCATAACGCAACTTCATACATTTTCCATTTCTTCTTGCCCGTCATTCGCCCTGTTTGTTTACTCTAAGAGATTTCCTGTGTTCAGTCTGGACTCTGGTTGTTGGTAAGTAGAATCTGTTAGTGTGTTGTGTGCTGTCGTGGTCACATCGTGGCACATTATAGGAACAAAAACTTTTTTATTTTTTTTATTTTTTACCGTCATGTTTGTGGTCTCTCACATTTTGAAAATGATGGTTTTAAAAATCTTTTAGTGTGGGCCAGCCTTAGTGAGTACACACATGTAATGGAATGTCTGGTTCATTCATTCTCGTAGCCCGAGGGCGCCCTCGCACACACAGTCCACAAGTGAGACTCTAGAATTCATAAAACTTATGATGTTCCAGGAAATCCCTTATATAGACAAAGTCATGCAGAAATCGCTGCAGCAGCAGCTGAATAAAACTTGATGAAACATGAAAACAAACATTATTGTGACAATATATGCTTAAGCTCTGTTCTTCAAGCCATCTCTTGTAGTTTCATAAGAATAAAGTATATTTGTAATGCAATGATAATCGACGTACCATTGCATAGAATACTATATAATAATAATATATTTTCGGACTCTTTCTGTGATGGAGAGCCACGTCAGATCACAAAAGGAAGTTATTTCAAATGCTCGACTGATGTTTATAAAGTGATAGAAGCTAATACTACTGTCAACTCACTAAGTTAAATTTGTTCATTAGCTAAAACAGTAACATCTGTTTAAAAAGATTATGAGCTCAATTTCATTTGGTAAAATGTAATATTCTGGCTGTTTGAATTTTATTAAAATGAACCATTGGTCATCCAGTATCATGCATTTAGATCATGATAACCACAGATAAAACCAGGCATAGCCTATACCACCTCACTATCATGGCAAAATGTAACCTGGTTTTTGGTATTTGTATTTGTATGAAAAACAGTAGCCTACATAGATTATTATATACTGTAATTATATTCCAGTAGTCCTTTAATACATTGTCTACATTAATAATATAATACATTTCAAGATGTATATCCCACATTTCATGGTGCAGTTAATATTACTAGGCTAACGTAACGTTACATGGTATCCATGGTAAATGGATATAGTATCAATTCAGATTCTGACTGTATCGTTGCTCACAGTGTTTCTCCTGTTTGTCAGCGCTGTTTCATCTGCCTTTAAACTGGTTTAAATCACCGAGACTTGTGTTCTTCACTGAATTCAAGCGCATCTCACTGGATCTCAGTGCGCGCGCTGGACTTTGAGGCGAAGGGGACAAATGCATCCGTGTGGCGCGCGGTTCAAATGAGTTTCGTTCCGCTTTTTTTGCGCATACACATTATCGAACATGTATCGAACTCTTGATATCGTTGTATCGAGTAAAAATTATATCGCTATCTATTATCGTTATCGTTTTATCGCCCAGCCCTAGGTATCGGTCGGCATCGGCCCTGAAAATTACAAATCGATCGACCCCTAGTTTCACGGTATATGACTTTTTTTTTTGGAGCATCCTTTAGCCGTGCGGCCTGCCAGAAGATGGCATTGAATGGACATTTCTTGTCCTGGTAAGTCGGTGGTTTTACTTGGTGTCAACCACATTTTCTACTGAGTGGAGGACATACTGCAGTAGATTGACCTAGAATGCCCTATTTTACTGTCATGTGTGGATTTTTTTCTACAATATTCACTCAAGTATTAATACAGGTTTGCAAGGCTGTTTACAAAGAGGTGCCAGCAGGAGGCGCTGTAGGAGCGGCAGAAATAGCGGTTTCCCCGTTAACGCCTGTACACAAAGCAGCGCAACGCACATAAACGCTGCTTTATCAGGAAAGATAAAGAAAGATTCAATCGTAATAACAAAGAAACTTTTCTAAAGACCGTTAGTTCACTTCAGATTCATTCATATGAAAACACCCGTGCCGCGTTTTGACTTTGAAACGTGCAGTGCTCATGTTTATTCAGTGACATCAATGCTAACCACAAATAGATTTTCCAAAAGGCTGTGTTGATATTGTGAACCAATGTATGGGAAACACTGTAATATAATTTGACAGCTATCAATTATAGTTTGACCTATCTATCTTCAGTCACGCTTAGTAACACATGCATCGCCACAGAGTGCACGAGTGAAAAGGGAACCTCTCAAACAGTGTCGCGCCGCGTTCCAATCGTTATTAAAGGGTCATACACCGGTTTTGCGCTATATTAAAAATTCATATCGCAACAAAAATAAACACTGGTATTCGGTATGAACCGGTATACCGCCCAGCACTACTTTAACATGCGCATGTATTTAATTAAAAACCACATAATTCGTATCTCTGTGATGATCTAAATTTTATCTAATTCACGATTTCTATTTTATTTCGGTTAATCGTGCAGCCCTAACTAGAACTAGTAGATTGGTTTATGTTCACTCTGTCACCTTATTAAAGAGCGTCAAAACAACATTTATTGTTTGTTTGCTGAAATTTCGGTGCATCGCTGAGCACTGCATAACACATTTGAGCATGGCGTGGGAACTAGGGGTGCTGAGCTGATGACAGCGGCTGTGATGTCACTACTGTCACCACATTGAAATTTAACCCTCTGAGGTCTAAGGATTTTTGGGGTCCTTGAGGTGTTCTGACATGCTCTGACATTTGTGCTTTTTTCAGTTATTTATAAACATGTTAATGGCAAAGGTGTAAATTCACTCAATATAGCACAAACGGGGCTACCGGAATTTCTCAGCAACAATTATGAAACATGTTTGTATTTTTGAGAGAATATTGCTTATGCATGGTTATTGAAAAAACTAAAACTTAAAGTGTCTGAAATAAGGCCACAAAACACATACTAAATATGTGTCCACAAGACTTTTGACTAATCAGTGTTGTTGCCTAGAATTTTTGCTTCAAAATGATCTGAAAATCATCCTGCCTAATCATTTACACAAACACATACACTGATTTAAATTTTATTAGAGACCTTTGGTTTGGAAAGGCAATATGCGTGGAGGCGTGTTCACACCTGAGAAGACAAAGGCCGGATAATGTGCCGCATAATGAGCTGCATATTAATTAGCCCTTTCACACAGGTGTGTCACAGGATCCCAAAGAATGCAAGGACAAAAGAAATGATCTATATAGCCTATACATATTTTACAATTAGAAATTGTAACCAATTACAAATAGGTTACAATTACAACAACAATTACAATTTTAACAATATTTCAAGTGTATTTCTTTGTAAAAAACTATACATTTTATCATACGTATTAAAAAAGGGTAAGGATTCATTAGTTTGAATATTGGAACAAACACTATAATAACATCTTAGTTGATAATTCAATATACCTACTTTATTTTTGACAAAACATCATACTATAGTATATTTAACTATGAGCAGAAATTGGTGAACAAAAGCGTACCTATTTAATGTGACAGTAGTCTTTTTTTTTTACAGTCAGAACTTTATAATCTATCCAAAACTAATCACAAAACCGTGTCTAAATATTCATATTTAGTCTGTAATATATTGTGTATGATATATTAGTATATACATGTGAATTTACAGCTTGTTGCTTATTCAGACATTTTATTTCAACATATTTCAGTCTATTTTTACTCATCTTAGTAGGCTATAGCAATATAGTTTGTATGTGTTGTTCATGTAAACATAACGTTTACTAATGTAGGTGCGAGAGTGAATGAACGGCACAGACACGCGCTGTATAACTGTAGTAAACAAAGCGCGCGCGCCTTTGCCGTTCACTCATCATTTAGCCTACACACAGACACGCAATTCATATTTAAACAGTCTTTTTGGGTTTACAGTCCGACAAATTCAATATCACGATTAGAACAAAGCACTAGAATAAATGACTTACTACATCAGCTGGATCCGTTGCTCCTCGAAATGAAACTACCAGCACTTCTGGTTCATTTTCCAGGATTAGATAGTATTATTCCTCACAGCGAAAGGATACGCTGTGTCCACAGCTGTACAAGATACTTACTAAACACGATGTGTTTTATAATCCAGCTGGTGGGCGTTGGCATGTTTGAATGGCTTGTCTAAGATCATTTGCGTTTGAATAGCGCGCGCTCTCTGTGGGTGTGGCACATTAACGCGTAATTAGGTGTAATGAGCTGGAAAGAAAAATACTGACATCTCTCTCTTTTCATACAGATTACATAAACTGAGAATATTTGTTTTATTTATATAAATTCATTCATTTAAAAGAAGAGAGTTCAAGCTTCATTATGGAAAAACACTCGTGCCTGTATGACAAGTATTCGCGGAATTAAAAATAATCTTAGGACGCGTTTCAGAATGGACTTCACTGACAGAGAGAAGGCAGAACGCGCATCATGTTTGTTTTTCTTTATTTGGCGAA
Source organism: Tiaroga cobitis (assembly GCA_030578255.1). NCBI lineage: Eukaryota > Metazoa > Chordata > Actinopteri > Cypriniformes > Leuciscidae > Tiaroga > Tiaroga cobitis. The sequence goes on along the minus strand of CM060604.1, from coordinate 46,118,842 downwards.
AAGCACAACACTTTGTTTTTATTGTGAGTATCCACAAAAAAAATAGACACTTATCAGGATCTAATGATGTACAACACTTAATATGTTAGATCAAAATCAACAGAGTATTTTGAGTTTCTTTTGCACTGATAAGAAAAAAGCGAGACTATCGCGCCGGCGCGATAGCCGACCTCAGAGGGTTAAGATGACACGACTTTAAATAACGTTTTGTTTTTCAACATGTTTTAAATTTTTATTACCACCTTTTATAAACATTACTCTAGATTATTTTGTTTTTATATTGTCGAATATGGTTTTATGACTTTAAGATATTAATACAGCCGATCTCGCATGAAGTGAGTGATGTGACTACGCTGATTGAGGACCAGCATCTCAGAACTCATTTGATGCATGTTCACTCAGACATCGGTGAAAAACGAAATAAAGATGTCTTGATTAAAGGCATTAGCGGCTGTTCACACATGTTTTTCTCTCTGCTACTTTTCCTTGTTTTTCTGTGAACACACTAGCCGTGTTAACAATTGCTCTCGCGAATGACGCAGCGTTCTAAAACGCAGCGCTTAAGTCGAAACAAGTTTTGGAAAACGCTTTTCCCTGTTCCACTTTCCGCGTCTTGCGTTTTTGCTTTGAAAGTTTTTTCTTTCTGTGTGAACGGCACTAACTCCTGAGCGAGTCTCATAAGGTAAGATCGTAAGATGCAGATTTTTGTGCTGTTTTTAAAATTTATCATGAGTCCTGAGCGTTCTCGCATAACTCTGTCCTCATTCATTCGTGTGTTCATCTTCTTGTTTTGGGCTGTTTAATTAGGATTTTCTTTAAAACACTCTACCACAGCACCGCCTCCAGCACCCCCCTGATAAAATGTGTACCCGCGGCTATGCATTTGAATGTTTTGAACTGAACTCAAGCCCCAATAAATTTGAGAGCTACACTATATGGGCAAAAGTGAGGCATGCAGCTGCTCAGTCATGGAAACCCATTCCTAGGGCCCTCTGAAATCCGTTTTAATTTTTGCAAATTCAGTTTTTTTTTTTACCCTTTACTGTTATTTTAGTCCTAAAAAGAGTGTGCTTTTAAAGTTAATGATTAAAATGTACACAAATAAAATAGGAATGACCTTAAATTTATTGAGGTAACAGACGTTTACTCAGTTCTTTTCAGGACAAATACTGCATGATGCAACATAACACTGCACTCTTAAAGTTACAACAAAATATGGTTATGAGCTTTAAACTGTCCAGTAAAATAAATTAGATTAGTTTATATAAGTTTAAATAAGTCACACTCTGTCTCTCTCTCGCGCGCGCGCTCTCGGACACACTCGGTCTCTCTCGCACAGTGTCGCTCGCGGAGTTTGCTTTGCTTTTGTCCAGTCCACTCATAGACAGGCTGTGTGTGTGTGTGTGAGAGAGAGAGACGCGTGAGTGACAGAGAGACGGAGGGAGAGCAGGGAAAGGATATGCAACTGAAAGAATACGCTGCGTGTTTTAAATAGCGTTAAAAAAAATGAACGAAATGCAATATGTGGCGGCCGGTGTTGATTCTGTGGCGCAGCGAATTAGTCTATGTGTGGGAAACACTTCATAAAAGTCACGTGCGAACTGCTCGGCTCGGTACTGAGGGCTTAGCATCGAGTTTCTTAACTTTTCCGCCGACGAAAGCAGAGCCGTGGAGAGCCGCTTCGCCATGCTTTCATTGTTATGATGCCTTCATTGGAGCTGAAATGACGGGGTGGAGGGGTTGTGTCGCCCAGACTTGCTTACCCCGGTCTGCATTTTCCGCAGACATACGTTCTTCTCCCACACAAAAACAGAATTTCATTCCAAATATGTAAAATTCCGCGTTAATTTGGCAATTCCGTGATTCCGTCCACGATTCCGTGATCGCGGAAATTATAGGGCCCTACATTCCATGAAGCTCCCGTCGCACAGTTTTTGTGCTGATATTAATGTTAGTGGAAGTTTGGAACTCTTCAGCTCTGGCATCAGCAGTGTGTTGGCGACCTATGAACTCTTACGAACCATGCTCCTCAGCAATCGGTGACCCCGTTCTGTGACTTTAAGTGGTTGCTGCTGTTCCTAAATGCTTCCACTCACAGTTGACCATGGAGTATCAAGCCGGGATGAAATTTTTACAAATAGACTTATTGCTAAGGAGGCATCCTATCCCAGTACCACGCTTGAATTCACTGAGCTCCTCAGAACGAGCCATTTTTTCACAAATGTTTGTAAATGCAGACTACATGGCTAGGTACGTTATACCCCTGTGGCAATGGGTCTGATTGAAACACCTGAATTCAGTAATTAAGAGATGTGTCCCAATACTTTTGCCCATAGAGTGCACATCTATGTTCTTTTTAAGGACCAGAACACACACAGCTGTCTCGCTGTTTTGATTCTGAAATCTTTCTGGACAGCTACTGCATAAAGACCAGATTCATTTACTTTATAAACTCACGTTTGATGCAAAATTCTGCATCAATAACTTGATAACCTCCTTAGAAGACATTATACTATTGAAAAGTATCTTAGAGGTTTTGTATCACAAAAATGCATGTGCCATGCCATTTGAAGCTATTTTCTTATAAATTGTTACGCATTTTCCACCCTTTGCACCTGGCATTAATGTGCATTCTGTGATTGTATCACGATCAGATCTTACTTGGATCACATTAAATGCCAGGAGTAAAGGCACCCAAAAGGCATTGTGAGCGGATTGTGATTGGATCTCTGAAAAACCTGAAAAAACGTGGGGGAAAAAAACACGTTAGATTAATTAGCTGCGCAGTACTTTGTAGCCTTGTCCGCCTAAATGAATTATAAATAAACATAAAAACTAGTAGGCTATTTGCAGTATATTAAATCATTTTTGACCTAATTATTTTGCACTGAAATGACACACTCGAGTCTGTCGGCTCTGACAGCGTTGCATCACATGCAACTGCGCAATATTATAGCTAGCCTATGATTTCCGAAAATAGTATTATGTCAACTAGTGATATCAGCACAAGAACTGTTGAGGAATATGCGACATTTAGACAATTGTTTTTGTCATATGTTATAATAACTGGCAGACACTATCATTTCAGCCACTCTGTGCTAGGGATGTCCCGATACCACTTTTTCACTTCCGATACCGGATATCAATCGGATTTTTTTTTTCTTGAACTAATACTAATAAAATATATGGAAGCACTTTGCTCAATTAGCAACCTAAAAACATCTCACTCAAATGGAGAACAAATACTTCTCCAGTATATAGTCCACAACAACAGTTGATTATGAAAGACTGCCACCCTTTATTCAAACACTACCAAAAATAAATAAATAAATAAATAAAATACAGGTAGGCAACTTCAGTACTTAAAGCTACCAACAGGTTTAAAGTAAATCATTGACAAGCTTTAAAATTACCAATTGATCCGTGTACTTTTGCGTCCATTCGTTTTTCCTTTTTTGAACCCGTAAAATTAAAAATGAACGGTTGTATTTTTAAACCGCAAAGTTGAACACCAAAATTTTAATTTGAACTGTAGGCACACCAAGTGCTGCGCAAAAAAAAAAATATTGACGTATTTACAGATTTTTATGACTTTTTGCCCCTTTATTAAACGTTTAAAATATTCACAAATTAATATGGAAAAAATGTCGATTTTACTGTTTTTTTATGGCCAAACCCGGAAATTATATTTTTCCCACAGTGCTGAATGAGAAGAGCCATGTCTCTGGAACCATACAGAAAGGGGATTTATAGGCTAATAAAAATAAATGTGTCTGAAAAAAATAACGATGCATTTCAATTGTTTATTAATAAACTAGTGTTTTCTATCAGTGGCGGCTAGAAACATATCTTCATCTTCGCAGTAAAGCGGATGCGCTTTTAGAGAGAAAATCATATGGATTAATCAGACGTTTGCTTTCGATTTGAATTTGTTCGTTTAAAAGTGGACATTTCCAGCTTGAGCCTACATAGGTAGGCTATATTTTGTTTCAGTTCATTTTTGAGACGCAATCCAGCTCACAGAGACCATATAAACGCGCCTGATTGTTTTATTTTATTTTACAAAAGCACAACGTTTTCTTGTTATTGTGAGTTTACACAAATAAAAGTAGTTTCGAATGATGTATTGTTATTTTCTGGATGAGCAGAAATTATAGAGTATTTTGAGTTGTTTCCACTGTTGAAAGGAAAACGCAAGTGTTTGCGCTCCACACTCCGCTCAAACACTTGCTTGGATATGCGTCAAAATCTTGTGTACAGTTTACAGCCTACGGTTTATAAACTGAGGAGACGGATTGCAAAACCGTGTTTTTAGTATACCGAAGGTAGTATCTGTTGTGAGTTTAGGGGGCACGTCATCAGAGATGTGTGTGTATGTGAGTGAGTGAGACTACCGCCTGCTGAACAGAGTGTCGCCGAAAGAAGGATCTGAAGTGCCAGTGTTTCGGCTACAAAAACCCGCCGAACTGATCCGAAACCAGCCCAATTTTTTATCCACATGCCCAAACTCATTTTTGCCCGCAAAATATCTGCAGGCTGCGCCGCTTAACTGGATGTCACAGCAAGGGATTTGCTAATATTCGAGCATTGTTGGATAGGTATCGGATCATATTTTTTTCTCCCCTCCTATTTAGCGTTCTGGGCCAGTATCGGCACGATACTGATGCTGTGGATCGGATCGGGACATCCCTACTCTGTGCATGTCCTCCTTGCACGGAGCAAGGCTGAACATAGGAGCTCAGCTTCACGGCTGAGACACGAATAGACTATTAACTTAAAGCTTTTACTCTTAAACACAAAAGTCACGTTTACTTTAATAATAAAAAAAATGTATTAAACAAACCAGATCAAGACGAGAGCAGAAACAAAATAAAGTGCATAACTGAAGAATAAAGCATAGGCTCAAAACAAATACAAACATTGCACAGCGCAATTGCGCATTAGGTTTAGGCATTGGGTTGGGCTAATCCAAAAAAAGTGAAACCAAGGGGGGTGTTCTGAAGACAGACTGTTACCTGTGAAACAGGGGTGCTCTGAAAACACTCCCATTAGCAATTAGTGCTTTCCACCTGATGAAATTAAAGGTAGGGTATGGGATTTGAAAAACGGCCGGCAGATTTTGAAAATACACAACTCAAAAGGTCCTACCTTCTTTCCTCCAACGCTGGCCCTGACTCCACCCATTCGAAGAGCATGGACGCGTAATCATGCATCTGCAAAACTCAGATGCGTGAGATTGCACGTTCTCTCTCTCTCTGTACCGGGGCGACTTGCACTTACTGTGACTGGGTCACAAGCTTTGAGTATGCGCACGAAGGGGACACGTGCACGAGGGGGAGGGGGGTATGGTACGACCTTTTGATTGACGCACTGACTGTCCAATGATTCTAGGTGGTCTTGGAAATGATTGGCTGGAGTTTTTCGAGTCCTGCCCGTTCCACAGATGATTAAATTGCTTAATTTTCATTTCAGTGCTTCTAACTCAGTGTCTGTAAGTGGGTTAGGAATAGCATTTCAAGTGATTTTGAAAAAATGGTCAAAAAAGAAAATCACATACCCCACCTTTAACACGGCAAGAAAATCGACTAGTCGACTGGGAGATTACAGCCCTAGATACAACTTTGTCAAGAGCAGTGAGTGATTTTTCTCTTTGCCTTTTGCAGTTTAATAGCATTCACACAGCAGCAGCTTTATAAGGTTGCTGTCACTTTAAGACCAAATGCAGAGGTCTCATATACTGACACACATCTGGTGTTTACTCTTTTGTTTGTTCCCTTGAGTCATTTTGAGAATTGTGTGTGTATTTGACTATTCAAGTGCAAAAAGCCACGAAATAACACTGAATTCAGCATTGCATGGTGTCTGAGAGAGGCGTCTCTTCAGGTGTGTCAGTCAGCGCGAGCACCGCATCTTTTTAACATCATGCACGTCCCGCTCTTTATTTTTTCAGTCTTGAATATTTCTTTATCATTCTAAATTGTTAATAATCACGCTCAACAGATATGTCTTTGATTGGTACTAACGAGCTTAGTACACTTTTCTATTTCCCATTTGGTTGGGACTTTGTTATAGACTTCAAGTCACACCAGTGAACTATGAATTACAGCATGCTGTTGCTAGTCAGAGACAGGTGGTGTTAGAGGGAGGAGATTTCTAGAGAGCCTTTTTTTGAATGACCATTTGGAATTTCCTCTCAGTGCAAGAAGGGTTGTCAGTGTTTTTTAACCCTTTTCTCCAAATAACAAGACTGTTTTAAATGTTCATAGCTTCTGAAAGTTGGTTGTCTTTAAGAGGTCTTAACGGAAAAACATTGAAAATTTGCGTGTATGAAATTGTATGGTATGGACAACAGTAATCAATACATTTCATTGGTCTGATTGACTTTTCCTAGGTTACACATCCCTGCAAAATACCTACTTTTTCTCTGGTGTCATAATTCTAACTAATATGTTTGTTGGTTAGGTGAAATTACAGCAGATGAGCTGTTGAGCCGCCTTCGGCAGGTCAAGGATGGCCCTGAGTCTCCCAGCAATGGCACTACTGAGGAAAGAAGGGAGGGGTCTGGTGGTAAGTCAACTAAATTTCCCTGTTAGTATATAAAATCCATACCCATCCAGGTGACTTTACTTGTGATTCTACCCTGTTTTAATAATTTCTTGTTTTTCTCAGCAACAGAGGTAGAGGGCACTGAAGAAAATCCCAGCGGTGAGACCCTTCTTGACTGGCTCAACACAGTACGACAGACGGGGAATACAACAAGGAGCGGTTACCGGGGTAACCAGTCATGGCGGGCTGTGAGCCAAACCAATCCTAACAGTGGTGATTTCCGTTTCAGCTTGGAGATCAATGTCAATCGCAACATAGCTGAACAGCAAACGCAGACAGAAAGGCTGGAAGGGGGCCAGGAAAGAGCAGATGGCCCTGTGTCTGAGACGGAGAGTCTTATGGAGACTGCAGAGGTGGTTGAGGAACCAGTGGTAGACGAGCTGGCTGTTATAGTAGAGCCAGAACTGGCAGTTCCCAACACCCTGTCTCTAAATGGGGAAGTTAATGCTCCAGATCCACCAACTTTAGCTCCCCCAACCATAGCTCCCCCAACCATAGCTCCCCCAACCATAGCTCCCCCAACCATAGCTCCCCCAACCATAGCTCCCCTAACCATAGCTCCCCTAACCATAGTTCCCCCAACCATAGTTCCCCCAACCATAGTTCCCCCAACCATACTTCCCCCAACCACAGTTCCCCCAACCACAGTTCCCCCAACCACAGTTCCCCCAACCACAGTTCCCCCAACCACAGTTCCCCCAACCACAGTTCTTCCAACCACAGTTCCTCCACCCACAGTTCCTCCAACCATAGTTCCTCCAACCATAGTTCCTCCAACCATAGCTCCTCCAACCATAGTTCCTCCAACCATAGTTCCCCCAACCATAGTTTCCCCAACCATAGTTTCCCCAACCGTAACTCCTCCAACCGTAACTCCTCCAACCATAACTCCTCCAACCATAACTCCTCCAACCATAGCTCCCCCAATCTTAGCTCCCCCAACATTAGCTCCCCCAACCTTAGCTCCCCCAACTTTAGCTCCCCCAACCTTGGCTCCCCCAACCTTGGCTCTCCCAACCTTGGCTCTCCCAACCTTGGCTCCTCCCACCTTGGCTTCCCCAACCTTGCCTACAGTGGAGCAACCACGTAGGGGTCAAATAAGGGCTCGCAGTAGAAGCCCAGAGCAGCGACGGACAAGGGCTCGTACTGCAAGAGGACGTTCACCACTCAACCTTGAAAGATTGGATGGACTTCCGCCTACTCAGCATGGCATACCTTCTCGCCATCCTGAGATCCTGCCTGAGCCCCAGGTAGAGGGAAGCTCAAGGACTCGGCAATTGTTTTTGTCAAGGCAGAGCACCGTGGATATGGAAACTCAAGAGTTGGGAGCAGCACCGGAGTTACCTGGAACACCACAGGAAAGAGAGACAAATGCTGGGGAAGCAGGAGCTTCAGGTCGTCGTCCTCCAACCATAATGCTGGATTTGCAGGTACGTAGGGTGCGTCCCGGAGAGTACCGCCAGAGAGACAGCATTGCTAACCGTACAAGATCTCGTTCTCAGACCTCCAATAACACTTTATTATATGAGACTGAGCGCGGGGGTTTCCGTCGGACTTTCTCCCGCTCTGAGCGGGCTGGAGTGAGAACATACGTCAGCACTATCCGCATTCCCATTCGGAGGATCTCAGATGCTGGACTTGGTGAAGCCACTTCTTTGGCTCTGCAGTCTATGATTCGTCAAATCATGACTGGCTTCGGTGAACTTAGCTACTTTATGGACTCGGACTATCCAGACTCGAACCGTGAAGACAGCCCACCAGCAGACCTTACTGATGCACTGGGTAACCCTGATGCTTCTCCTGAAACTGCTGCAAGTGAAGCGGATTCCCATCTTCCTGGGCATGGAGTCTCGAACCAGGGTGGTTTAGAGGCACGGACAGAGGAAAGGGAAGTGGAAGGTGGACTTCCCGGTGCTGCTGGTCCTCGGGAGAACCGAGGCAGACAACGGGCTCCCATCAGCCTGGATGAAACTGGATCTCTGCCCTTTCTGCGGCTTGCACACTTCTTCTTGCTCAACGAGGAAGATGATGACCAGCCCAGAGGTCTCACCAAAGAGCAGATTGACAACCTATCCATGCGAAACTTTGGTGAAAGCGATGCACTCAAAACCTGCAGTGTCTGCATTACAGAGTATGCTGAAGGCAACAAATTGCGAAAGCTGCCCTGCTCTCACGAGTACCATGTGCACTGTATCGACCGCTGGCTTTCAGAGAACTCAACCTGCCCTATTTGCCGCAGAGCGGTTCTTGTTTCCACCAACCGCGAGAGTGTTGTCTAGGCCGAATTGGTTTTGTGGCACTCTCGACAGGTTTAATGTCTCTTTTCCTCTCTTCCTTTTACATTTATTACTTAGTCATGTGAGGACTCTTACTGAGATTTTTCCATACATCCTATATGAAGTCATTAAGTTTTATCAGATTTGCTGGTGCCAAGATTTTTCCCCACGAACTATACATCAGTGTATTTTGACCCATCTTACAATAAATATTGGTGCAAGACACAACCGAGCAAGACCGTGCTGCAATCCCTTATCTTTTACATAAATCGAAGAGCAACATTTGACAAAATCATAGGATGAGGGCAATGTAGAAATACCTTTGAGTGGTACATATACTTTTGTACTAAAAAGAGAGATTTGAGTTGTACTTTTAAGCAAGTATTATCAGGTCATTACAAAGATTGTGTTTTAATAAAAGTTAATGATTTGATAATATTGTAGAGCATCGGGAATTGCATTGAGGATCAAGAATGGTGCAATCTGCTCAGCATTTACAAATACATTTCAATTGGAAAAACATACATTGAAACTGTCACACTGTGCTGCATCTGATCTTATTTTGGTTTCACAGTGTTGGTTGCATGTTGGTATGAAAGCATAGTATGTGTTGTACCAATTGCACCATTATCACAAATGATTAAGTGCAGATAAATAGTAGGAAATTCATGGAGTAGTTCTTAATGAATTTGTCATCCTTTGTAGAATAGATTTTGATTTGGCGTTTGAAAGTGTTGTGCAATACTGGTTTTGAAAACCATATGGTCAGACACTTTTTTTTTTTTTTTTTTAAACAAACAAAAAAGGCTGTAAATATGCTGTTTCCGCATCAGGTTGTATTTCCGCCTGTCTTCCCAAATGACAATAATGCATCAGTTAGCTGACTCCAACATGTTTCATATATCTTAAGAAATAATCTTGGCTGCATATAGGCAATGTTGTGCAATGCTAATAAGGAAAATGTAAAGGAAGTTTTGACAAATTGACTTGTATGTTGTAGTCTGTAAATATTAACATTTAAAATGAAGACTTAAATGGAAGTTTTTCTAACAGTTCTGTACATTGAGAATAGCACCATTTATCTTACTCTGAGGAGGAAATTATTTTTCTCATTATGTAATGGTTGGTTCATATGGGAGCTAAGGTTCTTTGTTCCCATGCGAGTAAAAAATGCAGTGTTATTTAGAAACAATAGATGAATTCTGTTTCCTTTGTTTCTGTTTTGACTTGGAAGAATAACCCCAAGCAAAATGTTCTTCTCAACCATGAGTTACATCAACATTTCATGTATCGTAAGCAAGCCAACCATTGTTAAAATGCATTCAGTTCCGAGGTCATGTATTATAAGAGCGAGTTACTCAATAGAATTTCCTAATTTTGTCAGCATATTTATAGGTTATATTTTGAGTCAATATTTTGACTAGCTTCCAGTTTGCTGTGTTTGAAATGAATAAACTGATTTCCTCACCTGACCATTTCTCTGTGGCCTCACCAGTGTCCCATCATATTAAGTGCTGCTGTGGAACAAAGACACGTAAAGTGAATCATACAGCCCTGCTATCAAGGAATCGAATTTAGCAATACTTTCCCTTGAACATCTCAAAAACGTGATGCTGTGAAAATAAGTAAATAAATATATATACACACACACGTATATGTTCTGGATAAGTTTTAATGTTCTGGTTTGTATTTTAATGAATAATTAAGATATTCCAGAAATGTTCAATATTATTTTGGGTTACATTTGGATTATTTAGGTGACATTTGCTTGTAACCACACCATCGCTTACTGCACAGATGTTGCACACTTTCTGCTACAACAAAATGATCGGTTTGTTCTGGCTTCATCAAGCCATAATGTTATTTGTATATTACAATAAAAAGTGTACAGCAACAAGACTGGTTTGTTGTTTAGGAAAAGAGTGTGATTTTTTTTTTTAACTGTTAATTATTTTTATTAACTTAATATGGCATGACTGCATTATTTGACCTTTTCAAACAGACACAACAAAACATCACAATATTACCATTTCAAAAACACAATTCACGCATTACATCTGAGATGCCCAGTGTCTTTCCAGTATAGTCATATCATCTGATACAACTGCTCCAAATTATAGTAAAGAAGTAACAATGATAATTAAAGAAGTAACTGTTGCATTACTCGTAATGCATAATTTTATGAAAGCTGACGAACACTTCCATGTTTAGATCATGAAATGTTCAATGAAATACTGTGGTTCTATTGATGTGATATTTCTTTATCAGACAATATGGTCCCATGTGCTACTTTTCCAGACCGTGTTTTCAGATTTGACATTGCTCTATGTATGCCAAATCCACAAAGACAGTCTTGATGGAAATATAGCAGTACAGTTCTCAAGTCTTTTTCTTCTTCTTTTTTTAGTAAACCAGACGATGAACACTGCTATTGAAGATTATGGTGTTTTTCTATTTTGCAATTATAAATGCTTTGATTCAAAGAAACTTTCCGGTGTGTTGTGTCTAGATCATGCAAATTAATGTTCCTGTGGTATTTTATGATAAATTAGTTATTTCAACAGCCTGTGACGAATGAAGACTGTTTTGGGACTAGAGTTTTCAGAAATAATAAATAATCTGAAATTAGTGTTATTAGAAAATATTATTTGTAGTTGTGATTGTGAAAGGTGCTCTTTTACATCTTTTGGACAGGGCAAACGACGATTCCTTGTTTGGAGCCACAAGAGATTGGCCCTTCCTGAGCAGCGCTGAGAAAAGTAATAGGTATCATGGGACAACGTGCTACTTCAGGAGCGGGATGATAACGTGCAGTAATGACACTGAGAAACTTGAACAGATTTTGAATTGAAAATACATCGTTCAAATATATGTAACTATTATTTAGACATCTCCAGGGCCGCATTGTTTAATTTATAAAGATGATAGCCTATACTATGTTGCATCCGATGGCGTGTGTAATAGAGTGAATACGGCAGGGTGTCTAGCGCTTCTCGTTCTCCAGTTGGACTTGCTTCTGAGTTTGTTATTCCGGACAGGTTAGAACAGGTGATATCGTCAGTCTCATTTGACTTTCCACGGTTAAAATGGCTCTACGCGTTTGCAGTACTTTTCTGCGTTCTTACTCGACACACGGCAAGGTAACAGAATCTCTCTCTTTTTAGTTTGAGAATTACTTCCTTGTTACTTTTAGAAAGCTGGAATGGAAAGTAGCGCATGGAAACAATTTAATTAAATGACACGAGACTAAGCTATTACTTACGGATTAATAATGTTTTACTACAGTACAAATGTGAGTTTCCTGGAAGTGAATTTGAACGAAGGCTTGGCGCATAAATATTCATTACGGAGTGTGACGTCTCAAAGTGATGGTTCTACTGATTGGCTCAAAGGCTGACGTTGGTTAGACATTTCTGGACTTTATGTGAAAGTCTTGTCTCAGTCATGAATATTAAATAAAATGCGAGGACCTTCACGGTTACTATTAATATTCATGAGTTAAACCTTGGTTTAATTTCACTTCCTGGAAAATTTTATTTGGGCAATGGTCCGCCTACATCTTCCTTGACATATAAAATGATTGTTTGTTTTTCATCTTCACGGATTCAGACTCAAAATTCTTTAAGACTTGTTGTAAATCGGATTGTTTATTAAATCGCAAATTTGATCGTGAATCATCTCGAATCGAATCTTTGAACTGAATTTGTACAAAAAAAAGCAAATTGCTTATTGCCAAGTATGCTTTCACATTCAACGTTACACATGGAGTGTTATCGCTTAGTTTTAGAAGATATTCTGTTTTTGAAAAATATGTTGAATCCCCATGCTGATTTACATCTTTAACTCCTAAGTCCATTCCATTTCAAATATTGCTTTTTTGGCCTTATGATATTGGTATGCTATTTGTCCTGCTTTGTAAATGTGCAAAAAAATGTTATTTAAAATAATTCACATTTCCATTTTCGATTTTAAATTCAATTGTAATCTTCGTTCGTCAAAACATCCTGATAAAAAAAAATACTTCCATGGCACATATTCTTCCACAATTTCAATAAGCACCACAACCATGTTCAGAAATGTTTATTGAGCATATGTTCTGAAGGACCATGTGACACTGAAGACCGGAGTAACGGGGAAAATACATTTGAAAATATATTCAAATAAAACAGTTCTTTGACATGAATATACAGTTTTTATAGTTTTGACCAAATAAATGCAGTGGTGAGCTTAAGAGACTTTTTTCAAAAACATTACCGACACAAAACTTTTAATATATATTTAAATCTTATTTTGAATCAAATATTATATATTTTTATTTACTGTATATTGTTATTATTAATATTTATTGTTATTATTCACTAAAAGGCCTATATATAATTTAAAACTAAATGCCACATAATAACAGATTTGATTTGACTGGATAGTTAAAATATCATTATCATAGTTTCCAAGTAGCAAAAAAAAAAAAAAAAAAAATATTGATGATTGTTAAATAAATGCTTAATAAATTTGGCATTGAAACTATCATCACAAGCAGCAGCTAATCAGCAAACAGGAAGAATTCACATTAATGTCTAATGGAAAACAAGAAAAAGCATGATGTTATACTATATTAATAGCCTACTAGCCGCTCTAAGTTGTTTTCGCTGGAAGTTCGGCAGAGCTACAGAAAGCTGACAGATACACTGAAGTAAAATCATTGCTATGGAAATGATACACTGCTGATTCTAGTCGCATTGGTGTAAACACAGAGCCGAACCAACACTGAGTGGGGGCCCCAGGCAAAATTAATCAATGAGGCCCTTTTTTTAATGTAATTTATATATAATTACCCCGGCATCCTGGCCAAATTTGCCCAGTGGCCTCTGTCCATTATGGCCTCCTAATAATCCCCATATATATATATATACACTGATTGGCTTCATCACTGTCTCCTCTCCACCAGTAAGCTGGTGTGTGGTGAGCGTTCTGGCGCACTATGGCTGCCGTCGCATCATCCAAGTGGATGCTGCACATTGGTGGTGGTTGAGGAGATTCCCCCCTTCCATGTGAAGCGCTTTGAGTGCCTAGAAAAGTGCTATATAAAATGTAATGAATTATTATTATTATTATTATATATACGCCTACGATTTTTATGTTAAATATCTTCATTACCTAGAGATATTATTATACAAAATTCAAAAAGTAGTCAAAACACAGAACATCTAACAGAACATAAGTTGTTTATTTTTTACAACATTATGTGCTTATTTTTTTAAATATCGAAATGTCAATCTTCATCTTTATAGAAGATACAATACAACAATCTTCAAGATACAGTAAATCTTCAAATGTGTAACAGATTGTCACTTTAAAAACAGTCATTTGCGTGGTGGAACAAGCAATGCTATATAGAAATATATAGTTAGCATCTTAATTTAATCTTTTTATTTTATTTTATTAGTTCATTAACTAATTGTTAACTTAACTAATTTATTGTACTAATTAAATAATGTCAACTATAGTAAATGTATTGATTAGAGTTGCCATAGTCTAAAGATTTTCGCACTAATCACACGTTTACATAAATTTATGCTTAAATACTGGGTGCATGGAGGAATATAGCCTATTCTGCGCTCAAGCGTATGCATAAATCTTGACCCAAAAGCAGGCTAATGATAATAAATATGTCTTAAAAAATAACCAGGCATTTTAATTGTTTATTGATAAACTAGTGTTTTCTAAATCAGTGTCGGATGCAAACATATCGATGGGTAACTTAACGTAATCCCGGGTTCTTTGATAACAGAGTGAGGTGTTTCACTATGGGGAATCGCTTTGGGCGTGACCAACTACGGAAGCTCCTATGCCACCACGTCTGTCTTTGACAGACAGGTCGACCTGAGATCAGGCTCCGCCCCCACCTATATCACTCAGGTCGACCCATAACAAAGTCATTATAGAGAGATTTCTTCCCTATCCTGTGCAAGGAGGGAAGTGTTGGTGAAACACCTCACTCTGTTATCAAAGAACCCGGGATTACGTTAAGTCATCCATCGTTCTTTTTCTAACTTCGCTTGGTGTTTCACTATGGGAGATATAGACCACTCCCGGATTGCACAACGTACGTTATACCTCATCATTGGGACCTGATGTGCTGGCTCCTAGCACTGCATGAGCTAAGGATGGCTCCGACACATTCAGTCTATAAAATCGCACTAAACTGTGCAGCGTAGCCCAGCTTACTGCCGCACAGATCTCCTGTACTGAAACTCCCCTAGGTAAGGCCCATGATGTAGCCATGCCCCTTGTGGATTGGGCCCTTAAGCCCTCAGGAGGTTGAGAACCACTGCATTTATACGCTAAAGACATAGCCTCTACAATCCAATGGGACAGTCATTGACGTGACAACAGCTTCCGCTTGTGAGAAGTAACCCATGACGCAAACAGCTGGTCATTCTTTCTGAAACCTGCTGTCCTTTCCACGTACACACGAAGCGCCCGTACAGGACATAAAGAATACAATCTCCTATCCCCCGGAGAAGAGAACGGAGGAGGGTGAAAAGCTGTAAGTTCTGTATTTTGACATCTATAAGACGCGTCCACTACTTTAGGTACGAAAGCAGGGTTAGGGCGAAAGGAAACCCTTGTGAGTCCTGGAGAAAACTGCAGACAAGACGGGTTGACAGACAGGGCCTGTAAGTCGCTCACACGCTTAGCTGTCACCAGTGCTAACGACAGTGCTGTCTTAAGAGAGAGAAACTTCAACCCTATAGCTTCCACCGGCTCAAAAGTGTGTTGAGAAAGGGCCTCTAAAACCATAGACAAATCCCACAACGGGACCATTCGCCTGGCCACTGGCCTCTTACGCCGTGCCCCTTTCATAAAACTACTTATTAAAGGGTCCTGACCTGCTGTCTTGTCACCAAAACGAACATGACAAGCAGATATAGCCGCTAAGTGTACCTTTAACGTAGAAAAAGTCTTCCCTTTATCTAACAGATCCTGGAGAAAACATTATTGTCCCTCACTGAGCATTGAAAAGGGACGGTGAACGTGATTTCACCAAGTACCACATGTTCCTGGGTCAACATCTTTGTTGATCCTGGATCAACTTTCCAATCAACCAATCAGATTTGAGGGACAAGTTTACAGTTTATGTCAAGTTAAGGCTTAGAACCAGGGTGAAGTACTTAAACATCAGTGCTATTCACCTTTCATTACCCTCTGATTTTAGGGAAAAGTTATGGGTAGGATTAGGTTTAGGGGTAGGGATTGGTTAAGGACTACATTTTGGGACAGGAATGTTGATCCAGGATCAACAAAATATGTTGATCCAGGACCATGTCTTACTTGGCAAAATCACGGTGACCGTTGCTTATACCATACCATCCTCACCCAGACAGGATAGCTCTCTGGGGCTGAGAGGTGGAATTTGAGTGCAGCAGGTCTGCCCCCATCAGTCGTACACACTATACAGAGTGCAAGAGCCTCTTCCACACGCTCACTTTATTGTAAAAAATGGCGAGTCTTTGAAGAATGGTGTGGACAGGGTCACATTGTCCCTTTTCGGTCACCGTGATTTTGCCAAGTAAGACATGGTCCTGGATCAACATATTTTGTTGATCCTGGATCAACATTCCTGTCCCAAAATGTAGTCCTTAACCAATCCCTACCCCTAAACCTAATCCTACCCATAACTTTTCCCTAAAATCAGAGGGTAATGAAAGGTGAATAGCACTGATGTTTAAGTACTTCACCCTGGTTCTAAGCCTTAACTTGACATAAACTGTAAACTTGTCCCTCAAATCTGATTGGTTGATTGGAAAGTTGATCCAGGATCAACAAAGATGTTGACCCAGGAACATGTGGTACTTGGTGAAATCACGTTCACCATAAGCAACCACTGTAGAATTGTCTGTTTTCACTAAAACATACTGGCCCCTGATGAAGCTCAGAAAATGTTTCAGCTCTAGAAACACTGCCAACAATTCCAAGTAATTTATGTGCTTGTGAAGCAGCTGTGGAGGCCAGTTGCTCCCCAGCCCTTTAATGACGCGTCCGTCGACACTGCCCCCAAGGCAATCCCCATTCTGAGAGTCGTGGGGCTTTTCCAATTTCTGAGCGCTCTGTAGGTCCCCTGTATACTTCCCCATTGCGGGCGCGCTTTGATGACGTCATTACAGTTTCTGCGCTGACCCTTTCTGAAAGAGCGTGCGCTCCCTCCAGCGATGAGGCTAGGGATACATGTTTCAATCTTTGGATTTTTTTGCAATCTATCGCCCTCGGCTGTCTGCCTGGCTGCGATAGTGAAACATTTATTATTGTGTTTATTGAATTTGGGGAGCATATCGCCCTTAGCTCGTGGCTTGGATGCGAAAATGCATTCTTTATTAAACATTCCCCTGAACTGATGGGCGTTTGAAAACCCCGTGTGAGTGCTTGGCGAGAATGGTGAACATTCTGAACTTGATAACTTGCTGCGAGAGCCCTTACTGAACTCAGAACAACAGGGCTGGATCCCCTCCTTCTCTTTGCGGGCGGAGAGAGAAGTGCAGGGGAACATTCGCGTGCCAGGTCGCACGCTTTTTCTTCTGTTCCTCGGGGTGGGGCGGGCGGTTCCTCGTCGCGCGGCCGCAAACGAATGCTTTCCCCATGGTCTGGAGCCATCCGAGCTCGGACGATGGCCAGATTGTTGTCCGCTGGGAGCCGATCTCATATTCCTAGCCCCGTCTGTCTCCCTCTCGCAGTAGCGGCTGCTGCAAAGCCCGGCCGTGCTGGCTGAGAGGGTGGTCGCGGTGCTTGTTTGCGTGGTAAACAGAGGTTAAAAGCTTCATCCTCTTGTTTCCTGAGGGTGCTGGTCTCTCTCATTTTCTCGAAAGCTGGTCCGAACAGGCCATTAGTTGGGTCGAACACAGCGTCCATCACCTCTGCTTTCTGAGTGTTGCTCAATCCTGACAGGTTTAGCCATAACGCTCTCTCACTTGAAACGCTAATGCCCATCACACGGCCACTGCCCTGAACCGGGCCACGGGTAGAGCGGAGAATCAGATTGTTCACCACACATATCTCATCCCAGAGTGCTGGGTTCGGCACTCCCGTGTCTAGTTGTCGCCCCATCTCCTCCAAAATCTCTGCCTGGTACGCTGACAGTAAAGTCACTGCGTTCAGCGAGCACACTGACTGTGCCGCATACTTGTACATCCTCTGATAGACGGACGCGGTAAGACGTTCCATCTTGCTCGGCAGCGAAATTTGGGATGAGGCAGAAATAGAGCGTCGATTCGGATGGAGGTGATAGGCCACTGAAGACTCTATCGCTGGGGGTCCGGCCAGCTCTCCCATTCCTTGGATGATTCCTTGGACCAAATGACGGGACATCTCTATCATACACGCATGGCACGGCGGGTAGGAGTTGTCAAAATTTTCACCGGCATTGACGCACAGTGAACGCATGTTTGCGGGTCTGCAAGCGACGTTTCAGAGTGCTTAGCACCCATACACACAATGCTTATGGGATGGGGGTCCCTGCCCGAGACGGTTCCTCCACATGACGATGGACACGGGTGGGGTGCCAGCTCCCTACTTTTCGACTCATTCCCTTTGGCGGAGGTAATGACGGTCGACATAACGGCCGGGGAGAGAAGAGGGATTCAATGACTCGTCACAACACGTTAGTCCGATGGTTCACGTAGGGTAGTTAGCCCTTTTCACGGCTCGCCTTAACGTGTAGAGCCTAAAGATGGCTTGACGCCACTGAAAATCCTACCGTCGTGATAACGTGCGATAGTTCAAACAGAATAGCTCCTCTTGAAGCGGACACTATTCGGGTGTGACACTCAACACAGTCCAATCCACTGATGTCGCGTTCGGTGGCGTAATCCAATGACGGTCTGCCAGTTGAACAGTTTAGCGAAAATCAGCGATGAAGTCGGACGTGCTGAGAGAGCTTGTTGTAGTCCCTCAGGGGAAGAAAGCGAGAATGACTTCGTTATGGGTCGACCTGAGTGATATAGTTGGGGCAGAGCCTGATCTCAGGTCGACCTGTCTGTCAAAGACAGACGTGGTGGCATAGGAGCTTCCGAAGTTGGTCACGCCAAAAGCGATTCCCCATAATGAAACACCGAGCGAAGTTAGAAAAAGAACTCCATATATCTCCGTTGTAAAGCAGATGCGCCTTTAGAGAGAAATGCATCTTTCATACGGATTACGTAATCAGATGATATTTGCTTTCTATATGAATTTTTTCGTTTTAAAGTGCCAGTGGACATTTCAAGCTTCATATAGATATATTTCTCATATATATGAGGCTATTATACGCTGTGTTTCTGTTTATTTTTGAGACGCGCTTCAGTTCACGGAGACCATGAAAACGCGCCCTGATTGTTTTATTTTATTTTACCAAAGCACAAAGTTTTCTTGTTATTGTGAGTTTACACAAATAAAAGTATTTGCAACTGATGCATTATTCTTTTCTGTATGGCCAGAAATGATGGAGTATTTTAAGTTGTTTCCACTGTTTATAGGAAAATGCAAGTAATCGTGCCGGCGCCTCCATGTCATGCAGTGCGTCCGCACAAACACTTGGATATGTGCCTAATAATAGCGAACATTTATAGGTTAACGTTAGAGCAAGCGGCCATGCCAGACGGATAAGTCCTTTTAATCTTTAACAAATAAAAACATGCATTTTCTACATACCGTGAGTAAGAGCTGCTCCAGTTTGAAAAAGGCTGCTGAGGCGAGTCGGTAGAAGCATAACCAGCGTAACGAGAAAGGGGCCCCACTAAGGGGGATGCAGAGATGTTGCTGCGTCTTTATATTAACATTCCTGATTGTTTGAATGATCAACCCTCGGGGGCCCCCTTAAAATGCGGAGTATTTTATGTAAGTATAAAATGTAAGTGACTTAATATTAATTACTTGTTTATTGAACTGTCATATGAAATCAGTCACATTTTCAACTGTGATGGTATTCAGCACTCTTGATTGTGGGATGTTGCTTAACTGTATCATATATAATAAATATAAAAACTCCACATGTATTTTTATCGCCGAATGTTCACTGAGTTTCTTTGTGTGAGCTGCGCTCATTGGTTTCCATTTCTCCTCACAAGGCTCGACGGCATAACCTCGTTACCATCAGACAGTCAGAGGCTGTTTTCCGATTGATTGGCAGTCCGAATGTCGGCAGATAATTTTTTTAACGATAATAATTTAAACATTTAATTACATTTTAAATTAACAAATATTGTAAGTAAACAACAATAGCCCAAGTTTAGATTTTTTAGAATTTTTTTATTAAGACCTTAAAAATAATTCTGCATCTATTTTTGGTGGCTACGCCTATGGCAAGTAGTTACAAGTTTCATCTCATACATTTTTGGCATATACGCGCCTTAAACAAACGCCCCCCAAGAACACATCAATGCCCCTCTTTCAAAGATATTGCTTCCATACCCAGCCCCCCAATCCTGGCACCAGGACACATGACTTGGGGGGCTTTTATAATTCTCAGGGGACTTGTGGTTGAAATCTCTTTCAGGGGGTGGAATGCTGGTTGCCAATCTTGGTTTAAATTGCTTTCCGGTTTAAATCGCGTTCTGGGGTTGGGGGGTCTGATCATTCCAGGGATGCTGTTAAAAATCAATTCCCCTATGGAGAAAATAAATGGGATTTCTACTTCCAGAACCCGACTGTTACATTATATTGGTTGTTCTTGTAGTCTAGTCTACTACAGACAACAACTGTGCCAAATGCCGGCATGATGTATACCGATATTCAAGCAGAAGGAACTGAATGAAATATTCTGAATAGTATCAATCTGATTCGTGCTGCTGTAAATGGGCAGGAATAAATATCTGAGCAACTTTGACTTGTGGCATTGTACTCTGCTGCATATGTCAAGTCCAGTCACATTTATTTATGTAGCGCTTTTTACAATACTGATTGTTTCAAAGCAGCTTTACAGAAACAACAGGAAAATAATGCAAAAAAAGTTTGTTTCCAGAAAAAAATTGCATTACAGTCCAGCTTAAGTAAGTTCAGTGATGTTTCATTTTTGTTTTTAAAAAAGTTATCAGTGTTAAAAAGTTAATTTATATATATATATATATATAGCCGTTCTGGAGTAAACCGTGATGTCATCGTCCATCTCGGTTCAGTTCTTGTATAATAGTGTCAATGCAGGCAGATCAATATTATTCTTGAATATTAAATTAAATGTTAAATTTAATGTCCCCAAATAAGCAAGCCAAGCCAATGGCAACAAAGGGGAAAAAGGCGACAGTGGCAAGGAACCTAAACTCCATTTGGACAGAATGGAGAAAAAAACCTTGGGAGAACCCAGGCTCAGTCGGGCCTGCATTACAGGCAGCATTACAGGTCAGATTGGATTGGAACAATCAGAATATTTCCAGTCCCATCTGGTTGAAGATCGGAGTCATCACGCTGGTATGGAGACGGGTTGGGGCTTTGCAGCTGCAGAGTGCCTATGATGACCCGTGCCCACCGTCGAAAGCTCCTACAATGGGCACATGAGTGTCAGAACTGGACTTTGGAGAAGTGTAAGGTCACAAGTCACATTTTCTTTCACATCACGTGGACGGCCGTGTACGAGTGCGTCTTTTACCTGGGAAATTGATGGCGCCAGGATTCGGGTGGAGTGAGTGTGATGCTCTGGACAATGTTCTGCTGGGAAACCCTGGGTTCGGCCATTCATGTGGACGTAAATTTGACACGTGCCACCTTCCTAAACATTGATCAGCCCAGGTACACCCTTAATGACAATGTGTTGCCTGGTGGAAGTGGCTCTTTCTGCAGGATAATGCACCCTGACACACTGCACACATTGATCGGGAATGGTTTGAGGAACATGATGAAGAGTTCTAGGTGTTGCTCTGGCCTCCAAATTCCCCAGATCTCAATCCAGTTGAGCGTCAGTGGGATGTGCTGGACCAACAAGTTCGATCCACGTCACAACCTACAGATCTGCTGCTAATGTCTAATGTCCAGAAACTACAGGACACCTTCAGGTCTCGGTGGGTCGGCACTGTTTTGGCAGCACACAGAGAACCAACAGCATATTAGGCAGATCGTCATAATGTTTTGGGTCATTGGTGTGTGTCATGAAGAGAACAGATACTGTTTCAAGGTGGTGTAGGAAACTCAGAAGCAAAGACCAGGGGACTCCGATGTGTCTTCAGCAGGATTCTTTATTGAGAACATTTATTATTGTTGGTTGCACCAGTCATCAAGTCTGACTGAGGCAGGCATACATTGTATTTTATAGGCATTCAGTGGGCAGTCCTTAAAAGTGTTGACCTTACACAGCGACAGAAGTGACCAAAGCAGCTAAAGACAATACAGAAAATTACCCCTGACTGTGAAGATAATAGTAACCCCAAATGGTATAAACAGCACCTGGTCATGAGAACTAAGACTGTCAACATTCACACATATTTGGCTCTCAGTTGGAAGATCAGAGACTGGCAGAACTTAATGATGTTTTATTGACAAAGTTTAAGAGGAGCACGTTCAGATAATTAACCAAATTAACATGAGAGGAGCACATTCAGTTAATCAACACAATTAGCATGTTAAGAGGTATATACAGTATAAAGCAGACTTACCTCTGTCCCACGACAGTTTTCCAGCTTCCCTCCACCACCCCAACTTCTATTCCTATCCCAACCTGGGAGAGGGGAAGTACTCTGGGTTTGGGCCAAAAAAGAAAATTAGGAAGTCTATACTAGTAGTCTATTGCTATACCTGCCATATAACCCGTTATGTTTCTCCTGTGATGATGATGATTTGTATTATTACTATCATAAAAAAGGCAGTACAACAAATAACAACCCTGATGTCGTTCTTAAATCTCGCTTTTTGCATAAAGAAAAATGATACTACTTTTAGGACCATTAAGATTCTTGTTTCAGTAATGCTAAATAAATAAATAAATAAAAATAATTGCAAAGTATTCATTTTTGTGATATTCTGCCAAATGCATTCATCACAAATTATAATTTCAATATGTTTGTTTAAATGATTCTTGGCTTCACATCCAGCCGGTTCTCAGTGGACTGTCATCAATCCGGTTCAGAAGTTCCTGTCCAGTTCACATCAGTCATCTGGACCACCTGGTGCTCACTGTTCGGGACCTGAACAAAACCACACATTTTTACTCCAAGGTTTTGGGAATGGAGGTCGTCACTTTTAAGGTAAAACTTCACACAAAAACCACACAGTGAACAATACCACATGGTGGCAGCAAAGTATAAGCATTCTCACCAATCAATGTCTACGTTTCAGGGTGACCGTAAAGCTTTGAGCTTTGGAGAGCAGAAAATCAACCTGCATCAGGTTGGGAAGGAGTTTGAGCCGAAAGCCAAAAGCCCAACACCAGGATCTGCTGACTTGTGCCTTATCACCAAGACCCCTCTGACAAATGTTGCTGCCCATCTCAAGGTATTAATTGCAATTAATTTGACTAATAAAATCCTTAGTCCAGCACTAGTTTTGCTAAATAAATAAATAAATAAAATAATGACTATTAATTTGGACTTTTTATTCATATTCATTAATTATGTCATACAGCAATAAAATTCATAAATAAGCAATACCACACACAGCGCTGTTGTTTTTAATACTAATTAAAGGCATGTTAAAATTCAGTACAACAACATGATTGTGATATTGCTTTTATACAGCAGGTCTAAAAACAAGAAGTTACTACTGAGTAACTTACATTTTAGACACAATATTGACAATACTCTAACATTATTCAATTTAATTATATCATTCTACTTTTACGGACAAAACACATTTCCTGACGAAGCCAAAGCAAAATCTCTGAGCAACAAACCAGTGTTTATTTCCTGAAGGTACTTTTCTTGTTTTAGAACTCAGTCAGATTCAAGGGCCAAAACAAACTGTTCAATAAAGTGAACGTCAATGATGAAATAAAATGAAATATTTTTAAATACATATTTCTATAATTGACTTTTGAAACATTAATAATGTCAACCAACTGTTTCTAAAACACCCTTCATCTTTTTTTTTATTCTTTTTGCAATAATAATAATAAAAAGACAATAATAAACAATACAGAGGGTTACATTACATGAACATAAATAATATTAAACTAGCTTAAATGATTGACACCATTTCAGAGTCTTACATGCAGCAGAGTTTTAGAGTTCGTCAAAGAATTTATATCAAAATCTTTCTTAAAAATGAAAAAAGGAGTTTTCTTTGAACATTTACACTTGTGGATATAAAATTTGGCCTGAAAAGTAGCAAGTTAAGAACAAATTTAAAATGATAAGGGTCTAATTTCAGAGAGTCACCAAAAAACTTTTTTTTTTTTTGTGGCTTATACAGACGTTTAAAGATAGATACCTTTTAACAAAATTTGAAAAGTCAACCCAAAAGATTTTGCAATACACACATTCCCAAAACAAATGAATAATTGTCTCATCAAACTGATGACAAAAGGAGCACAAAGGGGAAATACTATTATTACATTTAACAAATGTATAATTAACTGGGTAGCAATTGTGAATCATTTTAATAGAGACTTCAACCAGTTTATTAGATGACAAGAATGTTTGGTGAAGAAATTCTTCTATACTATATCATCAAAAGCTTCCACAAGCAGGCAAAGAAATCGGATCTCTGTTGAGAATTGGGCGAATTTTCTTGTTTGACAAGCTGCTGAGAGGACATTGATCAACAAATAGATTAAAAATAGGTGGAGAGCATAAAGGACCTTTAGGGCCAGGTGTAACTAAAGGTTTCACACAATCAGGAATTTCACCAAAAACAATGGCATATATTCTCTTGGGGGACTGGAAAAGAGGATTCCTGCATAAAGTGTTCATAAGAGAGCAAGACACCCCTTTCATCTAAAAGTTGTCTCACTAAAAGTATATTTTCATCAAACCAATTATTAAAACATTTTTTTTGGTTGCTCCAGATAAAATAGCTATGTGGAGAAAAATTATAATTATATATCAGGGACCGGCATAATAAAGCCTGTTCATGAAAACACTCTACCTGTTATAGATCACGCTGCAACCAAGAATTACATTTGCGTTGAATAGACAGAATAAGAGGTTCAAAGTTCAGTTTTGATCTTTTTTCCTGATCTTTACATATAATTATACCCAAGTATTTAACTTCGGATTTGACTGGAATGTCACAGACTTTATCATCAGTGGAAAGTTTAATAGATAAAAGTTCACATTTGCGAATATTAAGAACTAAACCAGAAGCAGATGAAGAGAGATCAATTATATTTAAGCTTGATCTTTATTTTTCAAATACAGAGTTGTGTCATCAGCCAGTTGGCTTATTAATATTGATCGGTTTGCAACAGAGATACCTTTCAAATGACTACTTTGAATGTGGATTGCTAATAATTGCATAGGAAGCGGAAAAAGATACAGCGATATTGGGCTGATATTTTCGCCCCCCACTCGCTAACTTCCACCCGTCGTCTTTGAGTCTTTCATGCTGAAAAAAACTACATCTACTCAGACAGTATATATAAACGTGTTCGAATTTCATTCTACTATAATTTTACATACTTTAAATCCAACGTCAATTCTGCTTTCTGTTTCAGGAATGGTGCTCATCCCTGGTTTTAGAGGACAGAACACTGAAGTATAACCCATTGTTTTTTCATAGAGTGATATATTCTCTGATTTTCTGATGTTGTGTTTCCAGGCGTGTGGAGTGACAATCGAGGAGGGCCCAGTTGACAGGACTGGCGCTGTGGGTCCCATCAGTTCCCTCTATTTCCGTGACCCTGACAACAACTTGATTGAAGTGTCCAATTACCAACAATAGACGGGAGGCGGTGTATCATTGCCTGGAGAAGACTATAAATCGCTCTGTAATTGGATTGCTTTTTAAAAGCAATAAAAAAACTCCCATCAAGGTTTTAAAAGGAAGGAAGCTAATTGCTTTTACGGGTGGTTTCGGCTGAGCTAATATTTACTTCTTTTTCAAACTTCCTTATGTGGTAGAGCCTCAATATCAAACCATTTTGGGCCAAGCACGAATCCTCACGTACTGAGACACTGCACGTGATTTTAAATTGTAATTATGATGTGGGGTAAATTCATTTGAAGCCATTAAGTTCTGTAAGATTCTGACTATTTTCACTTATAATCTTGAACCATTTTACTCTCTGTTCTTTGGATAATGTTAAATAGAATTCATTTAAATGATAATCTTTTAATATTAATAATATTCATTTAAAATGGTAATATGTCATGATATTATAGGTCTATTGCTATACCTTAGTGAGGATGATGATTTGTATTATTACTATCATAATAAAGGCAATACAACAAATAACAACCATGATGTCCATGTTATACGTCATAAAGAAAAAGAAAATGTAAACTACTTTTAGGACCATTTAGATTCTTGTTTCAGTAATGCTAAATAAATAAAAAATACCAAACATGGCAAAGTGTTCATTTTTGTGATATTCTGCCAAATACATTCATCACAAATTATATTGGCTTCACATCCAGCCGGTTCTCAGTGCTCACTGCTCGGGACCTGAACAAAACCACCAGTCTCTGGGCTCCGGGACACCGATAGTTTAATACTTTAGAAAAGACAAATCACTGTCTGGACAACTGAGAATAAGGTATGAAGATAAAGGTTATGGATCATAAGTGTATTCTTGCAACATTTGCCATTTGCTTTTACGAGCTGATAGAGCGTTTGGAGACACGTGACGACGGTCAGACTTAGCAAATGAAAACTGAAGTATGAAATGAGACCATTGGACATTCTCTGTAAATGACACCTGAAGGAATTCTAGTGGAGATAAGTGTTTAATTTTTTCACAGAAAGACACACACACACACACACTTGTGGACGTAGACACGCATCAAAGGTTCACTGTTAAAATAAATACAAAGTAAGAAGACATCACAATTACAAGAACAATAGTTACAATAATAAAATGCTCCAGTCTGAACACGTGAAAACAACAACACACAAACAAATGAACGTCGTCTCATGATGCTATTTATAACACTATAACAGTTTATTTTACAGTGTCCTTGTTACACGTTACATGTACTTACAGTATTAATGACAGAAAATTATGCATAATTGGATAAAACAGAACTTTATTTTGTCCTGGAAAGCCCAAACTAAAACATAGAATGGTTATTTCTCTTCTCATTCTTCATGTGTGATAAAATCATTTTTATGAGCACACTGACATGATTTCCTTTTGACACTTGATGTGTCACTGATCAGTATTGTTTCCTCAAACCTCTTATCTAATATAGAAATCTTGACAGGACACTATTTCCTTGTTCCATTAGTTTCAACAGAAACATTGTTAGTTTGTTGGTTTTATGTTTGTCCCTCATCATCCTCATACCGAAGATGACACTGGCATTGTGCCATCACAAAGGACATGGGTTTGACTACAGCTTCGTCAGACGAAACAAATTTGCTGAATTAAGTTTACGTTTTTGCTATTCTTACTATAGTAAATTAAGTTACTGTTATATTGTAAACCATATCACTGAAGTGGTTCTGATTACAAATTACACGGTAAAACTTTACAACACGGTTCATTAGTTCACATTAGTTAATGTATTAACTAACATGAACTAACAATGAGTAATACATTTGTTACAGTATTTAATAATCTTTGTTAATGTTAGTTAATAAAAATACAGCTGTTCGTTGTTTGTTCGCGTTAGTTCACTGTGCATTATCTAATGTTAACAAATACAACCTTTGATTTTAATAATGTATTAGTAAATGTTGAAATTAATATTATAAGATTAATAAATGCTGTAGAAGTATCGTTCATTCTTGTTAACTAAGGTAGCTAACTAATGTGAACTAATGAACCTTATTGTAAAGTGTTACCAATTACTCAACACATTATGTTTTGGAATTTATTGAGTCACTTAGATGTCTTTGACTTCAAAATCCATCAAATAACCAGGTGTCCAGACCTGTTCCTGGAGCGCCACATGAACTTCCCTGCAAAGTTTATCTCCAACTCTAATCAAACACAGCAGAACCAGCTAATCAAGCTCGTTTACTGACGAACTCTACACTGGCCCTCCTGGGGCAGAACTGGACTTCCTTAACTTTAGCCATTAATAACTCAAAATGATCAAGTAAAATACTGAGGCTGTGAAAAATACCCATGAGCCCTTGCAGTTGTACTGCGTGTGTATGCACTCAAAAGTATTGAGCTGAATCAAGAGTGTTCAATCACTGACCCAGGGTCAGAATTGATCTTTTAGGGTCTATAAATGTTATAATATTTTAAAACGTGTTCTAATTATATTTGCTTCTATTTGCAATGCTGACCTTCATTCAGGGCTGTAGTAGCCTACTCGAGTCCGGTCTTGGACTCGAGACCGTTTTTCTATGGTCTCGGACTTGTCTCGGACTCGCTGGTATTCGGACTCGGACTCGTCTCGGTCTCGGCCACTGGTCTTGCCAAATATGTAGTCCAGGTGTCTTTATTATGTTCCCAGTAACGTATTATTGTAGTATGCACCCGCAGAAACCTCCACAGATTACCGCAGATTGTAGTGCCAGTCATTGACAAGTACGACCTGCGCGTGTGTGATTTATTTTCTACTATTTGCTACTGCAATACCGGCGCTTTAATAACAGATCTGTCTATTCACTGCCGATCATAATATGAAATTGCTATATGGACTATAGTGACTGTGAATATTAAAGACTGCTATCAAATCTGATTGTTCAGCGAGTCTCTGCAAATGAGTGCCGCAGGTTCATGTACTACATACACAAGTACACATTTATCTTCAGCATTTCATCGTCAGATACACTCAGAAACCCGTCAAAATAAAAGTTCGGTTTAACGTGAAGAAATTTCCACATATATTTTACTGGAGTGAAGCTATGTTGTCATTTAGTTAGTACCTAGCAGTGGTAATAAAAGTAGGTTGGTGTTGTTTGTATCAGTTTTAACACTGCTATTATGAGGTATCACCATATGTCATCATTCTTTTTTCTTTAGATTAAAGATGATATCAAGGGGAATGTCTATACTTAAAAATCCTGGGTGTTGTGACACTGTTTTTGCTTTTAGATCAACAAATAATTACCCAAAATGATTGTCTTGATAATGTCATGCATAAGACTTTTTTCCTGTCCTGGACTCGGTCTTGACTCGGACTCGAACCTTTTTGGACTCGGTCTTGTCTTGGACTCTAACCTCTTTGGTCTTGGTCTTGACTTGGACTCGACTAGTCATGGTCTTGGACTTGTCTTGGACTCGACAAAGGTGGTCTTGACTACAGCCCTACCTTCATTTAAAATTCAGTCTTTGAAAGGACACACAGAGGAAAATTCCAAGGGTAGCACTTTATTTTACTGCCTTGTTCTCCGTGTAATTACTGTAAGCACATACTGCATAATGTACAACAACTTGGAAACAACTAGGAACACTAACCCAGAACCTAACCCTAAAGATATATCCCCGTAGACGCCTTTTATTACTCAGCTTTCTTGAGTACGCACCGTAGATAATGTGCAACCAAAGCTGAGTCCATTTTACTTGAACCAAGTAAGTTTACTTTGATTTTTTAAGGTCAGTGGTTTGAATGCTCTTGTTTTAAGTGAGGTCAGATAATTCTTTTGGCAACACTTTGCCATGACATTTTAAAGATGAATTGATAATACCTTGAATGAATAATGAAAATAAGTGCTGTCCATATGAACTCCCCAGCCTTTTTACATCCTCAATGGTTGTACTGAAATTCCACACAATAACTGAACACTCATCCGGATTGCTCATGTTCATCTGATAATGTTTCCATAATTCATCATGTTTTATTATCTAACTGACAGCTTAGTGACTCCATCAGCTGTTTGAGAGTCTTATTATGTGAGGTTTGATCGATAGTAATTTGTTATTTGCTTTTTGTTTAATTATAAATGGAAAATACTGATGTCCACCTGCCCGACTCACAGTGGCACCAAACAGCAGATTTCAAAGATTTCCTCATGATAAAACAAAGACAGTAAAGCCCTTGCGATCGAAACCGTAACAGTGCTGCCAATAACTGACAGAAGATTAGAAGACTACTGAGTTCCTGTAAAGCCCAGGTTTTAAAAGTTAAAACTTTCTCTTCCTTCTTCTTGCTAACAATGAATCAGATGTGTTAAAGATATCTGAACCTCTAATCAGAGTTTCTTCTATTCATGCATTACTGTTAACTCATTCACAATCTTTTCAGTATTTGTTTTTAATGTCCTTAAAGCAGTCACGAAGGCCCATGCAGGGCACCATCAGGGTTCGAAGAAACTGTAAAGCTTCAGTTTGTTGGACTCCCTTCCCACAAATGAAAGAGCTTCCGTCTTTTATTGTGTTTGTTCAATCTTAACGATTCAATTTCTCAAGTCATTTTCAAATGGTTTGCCAAAGTTTATTTATTCAGTTACTACTCTTAAAACACCCTCTGTTGATATTGGATTGACGTTTTGTTTAAAGACCATTTTTTTTCTTCAAGATAATCTGTTAAGTGCTTCCAGTTTCCTTATTTCTCAGACATTGTCAGAAATTCCTACTGACTGTGTCACTTTTGCTCGAGTATTGTGTGAGTATTCAAAATAGTCCAGTAAAATGTAAATCATTAATCAATCTTTTGACAGCATACAGAAATCACCTACTGTATATGTAGGTGTCTGTATATGACCAAAACAAAATTTTTTCCCCTTTTGTTTTGTCTACGAATGTAAGAAAAAGACTCCTGATAATTAATCAATAAAACAGACAAAGATATGATGTGACGCATGACACTATGAAACCAAAATTCGTTTCTATTTTTTTTTGGTTTCATTCCAAGGAAGTTTTAAAATAGAAAATCTTTCTTTCAATTCATAGTTAACAATTTGCATGCATCAATAGATTGTTGTACGTGTCACATAACTCCTAACTGGAAGTACCTCTCCCACAGCAATTGCCATTGACGACACTCCTCACAATAGATAACGTACTGAACACAGACGCTAAAACCAATTAAACAAATGTCATTTGGTGGGAATATTGTGGTGTAAGATGAGAACAGTGATCTCATATTTCAGAATGAAAGCATACAAAAAGAAAAATTATTGCAATCATCTCACGAGACAGGAAAACCGAAACTGGTGAGTGTCCCTAGGGAGGACACCATTGCGTGTTCAGCACTCTACAATACATGAATCACCAGGAACAATGGTGGAAGTTCTGAAAGATTCCAGATGAGTTTTAGCTCTTCTCTCTTCACAACATGACATGTCATTGAGAGCGAGAAGTTTTTTCTACGTTCTGTGGTACAGTAACACACTGACTGGGAGGAGAGGCACCTTTTGATCAGCTAACCCTTTATCCTGAACCACTTTGCTGGAAAGTAGTCATTTAGTTGACACTTGTAAAGCTATCCAAAGTACACTTATTACAGGAACAAAATCCCTGGAGAAACCTGTCATTAAGGGGCCTTTTCAAAGGCTCATGACTCCTTTCAAGGAATTAACCGCAACATTTAACTTCAAACTCACCACACCTTCCTCTACTGCTGAATAAAACAGAAAATGGGAAAATATTATACCCCTGTTGGTCTTTGACTCTTCAGATGTGGAATGGAGGATGAGACACTGAGGCTGAACACCCCAATATTTGATTGGAATTCACATATTGACTCTACCTATTCAGAAATGTCCAACCCCTTTTCCAGAAAAGTTGGGGACAATGTGTGAAATGCAATAAAAACACAATCTGTGATTTGTTATTTCTCTTAAGAAAATATTTCCGATGTTTTCACTGATCAGCATAATTGTATTTTGTAAATATAAACGATTTTTGATTTTAATGGCTGCAACACACTCCAAAAAAGTTGGGACAAAGGCTAAATAAAAGTGAAACAATTATATAATATCCATGTTAAACTGTTTTTTAAACAGTCCCCAATGAGCAAGTGAATTGGTAATGGATGAGGGAATCGTGTTTGGGTGTAAAAGAGATCCTCTGTCTTTGCGAGCAAAGATGGGTCATGGCTCACCAATCTCTGCCAAATTTCATGAGAGAATTGTCAAACAATTAAAAAATCTAATTTCTCAATGCAAGATTGCAAAGAATTTGCGTCTTTCACCATCTACCACACGTCATATTGTGAAAAGATTCAGTGAATCCAGAGGAATCTCAGTCTGTGTAGGGCAAGGCAGGAGACCTCTGTTGAAGGAGCGTGACCTTTGAGCCCTCAGACGGCATTGCATGAGAAACCATCATGCTATTGTGTTAAATGTACTCGGGAGTACTTTAGAAAACCGTTTTCACTTAACACAGTCTGACGCTGCATCAAGAAATGCAACTGGGATCTCTATTACGCAAGGAGAAAGCGTGTTCAAAACAGAGATTCCACCGAGTTCTCTGGGACCGAGCTCCCCAGACAGCAACATAGTGTCATAGTGCCACATCTGGTACACTTGGATTCCACACCTATAGTACCAGATGTGGGCCGGATCTGGGCCAACACTATGTTGCTGTCTGGGTCGTCTCAGATGGTTTAAAAGACAGTGGAAATATGTGCTGTGGTCAGATGAGTCCATATTTCAGCTTGTTTTTGGCAAAAATGGACATCGAGTTCTCAGTCCCAAAGACAAAAGGGACCATCTAGACTTTCATCAGCGACAGGTGCAAACACAAACAATTATCATGGTAAGGAAGTGCATCCGTGCAAACAGTATGGGTGACTTGCATATGTGTGAAGGTATCTTTGACATGGAGGCATATATTTGGATTGTAAAGAGACATAAACTGCCATCAAGATGACTTCTTTCCTGAGAAGAAGCAAGTCAATGCCAGGCTCATTCTGCACATTGACTGAGGGGTTTCTTAGGGTGTAATCACACCTGCCTTGTTTGGTTTGATTGAATTGAACTCTAGTTCGTTTCCCCCCTTGGTGCGGACCTTTTAGGCAGATGTGAATACAGCAATCGAACTCGGGTGCGGACCACACAACCGAACCGAGACCCAGCTGAAGAGGTGGTCTCGGTACGGTTCCAAACGAACTCTGGTACGGTTCGAATTTCTGTCCAATGAATGAATGACCTTAAGCACACGTGTGGTTTTGCTTACAAATTTTGGTTCACTTGCAAAAAGAGCAGTTTGAAAGCGAACCGTACCAAAAAAAACCCAAAACATTTATTTGGTCCGGACCAAAGCAAGTGAACTATCGGACTTTCCTGGTGTGAATACACCCTAAGTCTACACCATAAAATGGATGTGCCTGACTGCCTGCCTGCAGTCCAAATCTGTCTCAAATGTTTGGTCCATCATGAAAAGGAGAAGAGCAGATGTCTTTTATCTTTCTTCTTATCATCTTTTATAAGTCTTTCTACTTCGTATCCCCATTTCCCAAATAATTAAAAAGTGTAAAAAAAAAAAAAAGGAAAGGTGATGTGTAACCCAGACAGCAACATAGTGTCGGCCCAGATCCGGCCCACGTCTGGTACGTGTGGAAGCCACATGTAGCGGATGTGGGATCAGGGGCGACACTATGTTGCTGTCTGGAAAACGTACCACTGTCCCAACTTTTTTCAGGGGCAGGGGTGTGTTGCAGTTTTTAAAATCAAAATTTGCTTATATTTACAAAATACAACAAAGCCGTTGGGTGAAAACATTGTAAATCTTTTCTTTGTACATTCGTCATTTAAATAAAGGTTCAAGAGAACGAACAAATCACAGATTCTTGATTTTATTGCATTTTACAAAATGTCCCAACTTTTCTTGAAATGGGGTTTATAATATATGTATACATATATGTCACTATTTCCCAGGTGGTGTTGTCGTTACATATAAGGCAATTTATTATTATATAGGGGGGGATTTGGATGGTGGCTGTCTCTGATCTCCCCTTGGCCAAGACACACTACAATGGGCCACTAGGTGATAAGACGATGTGCACCGGAGGCTGGGGCCCAAGGACCATTTGAGTTCGGCGATGCTTCTCAACAACCGGACTAAGAATAGCAAGCTTCTGTTTTCCAACTAAAAACAAGCACATGGTAAGTTGAGCTAATTTATATTCCTTTTATTTTTTATTAGCGAGTTGTTTTAGCGCTAGATTTTGGTACCGTCTTTCAGTGTTAGGACAGACCAGGTTCGATGTCATTACAATAACTGTGGCTGAATTAATGTAATACATAATAACACAATCAGGGTTTTCCTGTAGTTTTCCGATACAAGCTCCTATCATGTCCCAAATCATTACATTTTGATGGGCCCCATAGACCTACATTTTTACTTTTACTGGAAAAAACTTTAATCTTTATGGGAAAATGCTAAATTTGTCCCTTCGCTGTGATTTAAACATCATACTTGATATCATCATGTATTTTGACCTTAAATCCTGTAACATTTTGCCCTAAATCATATTACAATATAAGTAGAAGAAATCTAGCAATAGCTTAAACCTGCATGACCTCAGATGCACTAGATAGCCTCCAACTAGCTGTCTATCGGGTTTGGACTTGCCAGAAATAACAAAGACATGAAATCGTGCCAATACCTACTTTCAGTTTGTAGCCAAACATGTTTGATTGTTGTAGTTCATCCCGTTGAGGTATAACATTTTGCAGCCCCACTACATATATCATACACATACAGTAATGCAGACTCCCAGACTATTTCAATTTTATGTGTGTTTATAAAACAAAATGCACGGTGGACAAGACATCATGTATAGTAATCCATTTTGCACTTTATTGAGTTTCAATCTAAACAAGATCTTACAAAAAGCAGAAGTCATCAAGAAGATTCTATTAAACGATATTTAAAAAGAGCTTTTAAAATTATATTTACAAACATATATTCAACTTTTGTCATTTTGTGAAATAGTGTAAATAAATATTGTAAAAACATGAAAACAGACATCCACAGCAGGAAAATAAGACCGTTTGTACTGTTAGTCTACAGAATGTACATCAAGAAAGAGTATAACATGTTTGAATAGTATTTCTATTAAATAAATACAAGTAGCTGTGAATTTGCACAAATATTTTATATTCATATTACATTATTGGTGTCATTTCGTAATTAAAGCACCAAGCTGTTCACTGCAGTTGAGTTAGCAGTGGTTTACAGTCATCTAGATGCTCCAGGCCTTCGACAGCTTCGATCAGCCTCTCCACCCTCTCATTGGACAGAACTGTGCCTGCATTGTTACAGAACTTATTCTGCAGGCTTTCTTGGCTAAGTGGGTTCCTCCAATGGCCGTAGAAGGTGTCACATCGCCCTTTTAGGACATCTCCACTCACCAAGGTAACCTCCACCTCACCGTACATTATGTTGAAATTGGCCGGGTTGTCGTGGGGGTGCTCCAAACGGACACGGGAGAGGAGCGCATGAAGTTCGGGCCGTCGGATGGCTTCTGGGTGGAATGACTGCACTGTGACTTCTCCATCCAACAGGGCAGTGCAGGCATTAAACTGGAAGGAGTGTCGTGCCTGGTGCTCTGTCTCCGGGAACGGACGGTTGATGTACTTGGAGAGCGGCACCCTAAGCAGGATATCCTGCACCAGGTTTGGAGAAACGCTGCCTCCTCCCAGGCCAACCAGGGTCTTGCGCACAACAGAGGCAGCATCAACGATCCAGTGCATCCCGAGGTGTGCGGGAAAGCGCTTGAAAGCGATGTCTTGTTTCTCTAAAAGGAAGCTGTGCTCATTCTTCTCGGGGGACGGGATGGGGTGCGGGGCGTAGTCTTCATAGAAAGCGCTGAAGCCAGCTACGCCAGGCACTGCATCCAGGACCAGAGGACTTGCTTCCAACCCACGAGATGCCAGCAGGGCTGCTTCGAGCCCGAGGCGCGAGGCGTTTCCGATGTGAAGAGGTTTGGATTGTGTGGCGGCGTTAGCCATTGGCGCACCTGCCAAAGATGCAGCGATGGCCAGGGCATTACTGCACTGATTGCGGTCCAGAGAGAGGAGGCGAGCACAGGCAGCAGCACTACCCAGAGTTCCCACCACACTGGGAGGATGAAACCTAGCGGACAAGACAGAGAAAGAGCACAGTCGTTATTTTACAAGCTTGGCCATTCTCAAGACAATACAGAGCCACAGAACTGTCTAAATTTTGATCAGCTGATCAGAATATAAGTGGTGCTTTCCTGTGCAAAGCTATCCACAACTGTTCTAGGGTGTACCCTTAGGCTAGTAAGCAACCAGACCTAAAGAATACTTCAGTTTCGATTTGAACACTTAGAGTCGAACAAGAAGCCTTTCAAAGTAAACTCCATTGGACAGAGTACACAGACACAGGTGTTTGACAAATGCTCACTAGGACGTTTCACCATTGCCTACATACTGTAACCTTTCACATGGTCGAATGCATTCGAACAGCCACAAAAGACCGCCTACTCTCCGCTACTGACCTGACGCATAAATGTTCTGGGAAGCGCACTAGCCAGACAGGATTTAAACTTTATCGGCTGGAGACCCGAGTTTGAAGACGAAAAACCTTTCGTCTTCGTTTGAGGATGAAAAACGTACCAAGCGTTTCTGTTCTCTATCATTCCTGATATCTAACACGCACTTGCCACCGTCTTGCGGCTATCAGAGCAGAAACAAATGTTTTTCCGTAAAATGTAAATCCAATCCCAAGCCCATCCTGGCCTCTAAATATGACTCTGTTCCTTCTTCAAAATGAGTGTATGAAATATTTACATTATTTTCTATTGTTTGCCATGGTAAAATCCCCTAAATGTCTGAAATAGTAAAAGCAAGTGATATCCTTTCCTAGCTCCAATAAAATTCTCTTGTACTCAATAAATCACAATGTTTTTTTGTTTACACTTTATACAGGGGCGGACTTAACCATTAGGCAAAGGTCGGCAATTGCCTTGGGCCCCGAGCTACCTAGGGGCCCCCAAAATGCCCCATTAAATTATGCTTAAGTTTTTTTTTTTTTACTTTTCGCAAATGATATATTTCTAAAAAATATTTGCGAAAAAAGGCATCAAATCATTAGTGTCGCAGACAGGAGCCCCCCCCCCGGGCCGCCACTGACTTTATAGCTACCAGACATTATTCTAGAACACAGGTGGATTCTGTTTTCAGAGTACTCAGGAAATAACAAATTATAAGTGTTTAACTATATTCTCGGAGCAAAAACAGAACTGCTCTGCATAAACACTTGTCTGAAGGAGCTTTGACAACCTTTCACATGGAATCTGCTGTGTTCTTACCCACCTAGCTCTCTGTTTGTCTATAACCTCAGAAAACCCCCATGCTGTTATACTGCCATAGTCAAGCTGTGCTGTACTTAGAAATATAGTTGTCGCTCTCGGTCACTTTAGTTGAGAATGAGACAAAGAAATTGACTCTAACCTCTTAGGGATGTTGTGAGCTTCGTGGGAGAATCTCATCAGTCGACCCTGTATTTCGATGCCCACATTGAAGGCGGTTAGAAAGTCGAGCCCGCTTGGTTTGCTGTTCTTTTGCAACATGTCACTTATAGCCAGGAGGGCAGGCAGAACTGCTCCAGAGGGGTGGGTTGCAGGGTGCCAAGTGTCGTCAAAGTCCATTGAGTGAGCCTGTGGAAAACCAACATGTCAATCAATGTCTAGAGTATCTCTTTATTGTGGCTGTCCTGGGATGATGGTTTGTGTTTCTAAATATCACTGCACATAGTCTCACATATGTCATAGCCTTCAGATAGCTTCACTAGTGTAGCAAAAATGCTACAGGGAAAAGGAAAAAGCTGTGCATGACTACCGATAGTATGAGCAAGACCCAACCTGGTCTGTCTAGTTTCTATAATCTGAAACACTTCCTGAGGTGTTAGTGGTTAAACACACTTTATTTAGAGGGTTTACACACCAGAACTTCCAACAGTAGCATGGATGTTTCTGTAGACCATAAAAGCTTCACAGTGCTGAGGTTTCATGACTTATTAGAGTTTTTTTCCCCCTCATTTCCACATTTGTAATGGTGCTGAATGTTACAAAAACAAGTTTATAATTGAATGCTTAATTGACTGTCTAGCTGGATACTAATTTCAGGATCTGCAGAACAGGACTTTCTGAAGAAACACTGAGAATGTGTCTAGGATGTTGAATCACGCATCCAGTGTAAGATAAACTAAGAACTGCAATGACATCACAATACACTTCATTATACTTACTGCAACTCCATTGACAAAAGCTGAAAGCGTTGGAGAAAGCTTCACACCTTGGCGCCCATAGACGAAGCTGACGTCATCAGAAGCATACATGTGCTTGGGGAAGAGGATACATGAATGGTCATTAGATCCAACTCATTCGCACATCAACAAACACATTAGAAGTGTCAAACATCACTTTCTGTAAACCATTGCTAAACCAAGTCCAGGAAAGAATTGCACTCTGTTTGGCATCACTCAATTCTACCGAAAAATGCTGATCTCTTGATGATTGAAAAACGTGTTGTTTTCTCTAAAGGTTACTATTTACTATTGGCATTGTGCCCTACCTGGCAGTGCTGAAGGACCAGTTCAAACACCTCAGTGTTGCTTCCCAAAAGCCCAACGCCGATGCTGTCCAGAATCATGCGTTTGCTGCGCTGCAGCACGGTTGGTGACAGATGCCTTGGTTGTACGCTCTGAATAAACCTGCCAAAGCTGCTGGTCACTGTTTCCTCAGGGGCAGGACGCTCTGCCACTAAAAACACACAAGAGACAGTGTAAATGAACACTGAAACAATTTCCTTTGCTGGATAGCCCCCATCCTGAGTGACTATTCTAGAATAGCCGATTGGTCAGTCTGTGTAAATGTTTTACTTTTCTTTTCTGTCATGAGTTAACAAATAAGGCTGTGACAAATAGAGCTTGCTCACCATCTAGTGCAGACTTATGGAGTCCTCGAGCAGCAGAAAAAGCAGACAGGCATCTGGTAGATCTCTGTGTACAAACAATTATATTCGAGTGTCTCAGCTCTATAGTATGTACGTACAGTATATTTAGTTGTGTATACACTAATTAAATATGTGTATACACTAACTAGATAAGAGTGTACTCTTTTAAGTGTACCTTAAAAGCACAGCTAAAAAGCCTAGTCAAACACAATGTAAAAACCTTTATTTAATAATATTTTCTGAAAGATTTTTTTCTATGAAACATAAAAAAAACCCTATTAAACACTAATTGTAAACAGTTTGGCTTCAATAAGACACTTCATTAAAAAAATCCTGTAATTTATACAACTTGTACGGTGTTTTTCTTCTTCTTTATACATCGAGCAATCACACATACATCTAGAAATTACACATCTATGACACAACCTGATAGCACAAAATGTTCTCTACCTGTGCAACTGAAAGCATGTTGTCAATGTTTGTTCAGAATCTGGATATGAAGAGGCTTGATATCTCTGTTTGTTGATTCGGAGTTGAAGAAAGGCTGTCTTCTTTTCCCTATCTCAGTGTAGAGATGATTGAAGGTCGATGATGGTGATGATGTGCTGGAGTCAGGTGTTTTATACACCACTGGACCATAAAAGAGGATGACACACCCACTGAAAAACTAGGGTTGGAATTCCCAAGTTTTGTTTATTTTTAGGTTCATAGGTGGGATTTCGCAGAAGGAAACAAATTGTCTTGTGAAAGGGTCAATGATGTCATCATTTGTAAGACCAAGGGTTGGTTGACATCACTGTAACTCCTCCCAGCGTCCATGAGTATGTTGCTATAAACTTAAAGCATTCTTCACAAGCATCTCAATACTTCATTACAGATCAAGGATTCTAATTAGGTAAGTTTCTTATGTCTTATAATGTTAATGTAGTTGTGTCTATTTATAATATGGTACCTCACATAGTGTCTGTATGCGCGTATAGGCATGTTCCATAAACATAATGATTTTTATACTGTACAAACTGTATATTCTATCCCATAAACCTACCCAATAACAGAATTAACTTTCAGCATTTTTACATTTTCAAAAAAACATGTATTATGATTTATAAACTGTTTTCCTCATGGGGAAAACATGAGGTATAATACTGGTATTAGCCTACTATCTTTGTGGAAACATGTATGTTAAATATACACAAAAACGTTAACATTTCACTGCTCACTCAGTTATGATTAAGTTGCTATGTTAAAAACATGTTGACAAGTTGACATAGAAGTCTGTTCAAACTTACTGCGAGTTTATCCTCAAGCATTGTCCACAGACAGCTATCTGTGTATGATGATGCCATCTGTTTGCTGGCTGTTTGAGATGAAACCTACACCTAGACTGTAATAGTATAAATGTTCAGCCAACAGTCAAATCTGTGTCATAGCGGCAGTTTTAGTTTTAAAGCCTGAAAACTAAAGCATCCACTATGTGAAAAAGCTTTTGCCTCCTGTTCAGCTGTTTCCCGAGTAGACAACTGTGTTGCTTCCTTACGGAGAGGAGGGAGAATATGAAACTAAACACACCCATAAATAGGCAACCGGAAGCGTATTGCATTCACTTGAAGAAAAAAAATCTACTCTGCTTTTCTGAATTAAGGAGTTAATTATCTCAGATCATTTTTCATGGAAAAAAGTTTTTGCTCTGTTTTTCTCAATTAACGAGTTAATTATCTCAGAATTACAAGATATTTTTTCATGAAAAAAAGTTTTTGCTCTGTTTTTCTCAATTAACGAGTTAATTATCTCAGAATTATGAGATACATTTTTCTGGAAAAACTTGTTTTCACTCTGTTTTGATGAATTAATGAGTTACTAATTAAGTCATTAATTCAGAAAAACAGAGCAAAAACATTTTTCCATGAAAAATTCTCTCGTAATTCTGAGATAAGTAACTCGTTAATTCAGAAAAACAGAGTAGTTTTTTTTTCCTCAAGTGAATGCAATACGCTTCCGTAGTTTAGTGCACACTCAAGAGCTAAGTAGTTTGCCACATCTTAAAGAGGCTTTGACAGGTTTCATTTTATGAAGGCTTTTAATAATCTTTTATATCATAGACTAAAATTTATTTGTAGACATGTTTGTAGATGTATATATAGTACATTTTAGCATGCTGATCAAATGGCTTATATCAATCAGTTATAAGTAACTTTTATTAACATGGATATGTGCATAATGTCAATTAATTTAGGCTGATGAAATCAGGAAAAAATATTTAAGCACACTGTGAATGAATTATTAATGTTTCAGAGAGAATTTGACTGATCAAAATATCATTTTGCCACAAATGTTAGAATTTGTATTTTTTATGACTATATCCTAATTATCCAACTTAATTCTATCAGCAAAAAGCTACACTTAAGGGGAAGGTCATGGCATCGGCGAGTGACTTTCCGGCAAGTTTTTATGGTGAGCCAGGAGTGCTTGGGCTCCTTGCCAATGGCATCAGTGCTTTCCTGGTCCTACTGCAGAACTTCCATGGGGCCAGGACTGGCATTCCTGCAGAGGGAGTGGAGAACATATTAGCAGGTCATTGTTTTGACATTTTAATTTAACAAACAACTTGTAAGAATTATACATTTATATGCTAATAGCAGAAAATAATTGAAACCTATTTGCATTTTTGCTGCTTTTGTTTGTGCAATACACCAGACTGCTTACTTCCTTGAACATCACGCATCCCTTTCTTTGCATCTTATGTCAATTTATACAGGTGTTCATCTCATTCTGATTGGTGGAATGTGTCAGCTTGTGGCAGGATTGCTGTCTTTCCGAAAATATGACCATCTGAGTGGAACGTCATTTGTAGGATACGCAGCTCTGTGGGGGAGCTATGGGGCCACACGAATTTTTCTAGGTGCCAACCAACAAAGTCCAAACCCATTTAATGAATCAACAATGATAAACAGCACATTTCAAAATCTGCTCACAAACACTAGTGTCAATAAAACCGACATTCCAATGTACATCAAGGAGTCTGCCATAGCTGGGCTGGTACCTTACATCCTGCTTTCCTTTCTACTGGCCTTCTGTTCAGCAACAGTAAACTACATCATGCCCTTTGTGTTTGGGGCCATCACCCTCACACTGATATTTGAGGCTGTGGGTCTGGTAGCAAGCTGGGCTTTAGTGGTCTCTGGGATTCTGGAGCTTCTAATCCTGCTCTTTGCCATATATGGCTCATCAGCACTGCTAATCAAGGGATTGGCCCAACGCTACGTGCTGAAGGGTTTTGGGAACCCTCTCTTTAACGTGCTGCTCCTAGGTACCACCAATGCTAGCAGCTCCCAAAGCTTGGGCCAAGAGAAGAAGAAGAACACAAAATATGCCGAACCTATGGCCTTGGGATTCTTCTGCGACACAGTCTCACCATTTATATTCGCATTCTACGCCTTTGGCTACTTCCCGTCGATCCCAGTAGCTGCCATCTGGATAACCATTAATTCTGCTGCTCAGCTTCTATCAAGCTATTATGCATATCTGCGTCAAGACTGCTACCATGCAACCAAGTTTGGCCTGCACTGCGTGTTTTGGTTGGTGAAGACCTGGGAAGAGTATGTGGTGTCCGTAACCATTGGCCGGACTGAAGCTGGTGAAGTAAGGCATGCCATGGTTGGCAACTGGTTCTTCCTGTCTGCTGCCTTGGTTTTCTGCGTTGCAAGTCTAAACAAAGACACTCTTGAGCTAGTTCACAATTCATTTTTTGTCCTGGTGACCATATCAACCATCTCCCAGATTCCCACCGACAGGTACTACATCTTTTTTGGAGTGACCTGCTCCCTCTTCACTCTCTTATCCTTCTATGGCACTTTTGCACGCCTCATCAACACTATTGCTGAGAAGTCCTTGATTCCAGTTGGACCCCAGCCTGTCTCCACTGAATCCCTGCAGAAATATCTCAGTTACCTAAAGAGATCTAAACTGGATGAGCCAGAGGATAAAGGTGCACAGCTCCCCGATGCTTTATTCTACCTTTGCAATGGAGTGGCCGCACTCTCAGCCATTCACAGCAGTCAGTCCGGCCTGGCCTTTTTCGACCTAACTGTTCCCTGGGTACTCATCCCAGGAGCTATTATCCAGGCCTACGTCAGTCGACTACAAATACAAGGTGGCCAGAGATTCGGCTCTGTCATTCCCTCGTTCTATGTGGCTATTTGGGCAACTTGGAGCTGGTTTAGGTTTGCAGGTATGAAAATGTAAGATTAAAAAAATACTTGGCTAAAAATTTGGGTAGAATTCTAAGATTCATTTTTTTTCCTGCAGGACATCGCTTGCAAATATCCACAGAGTCAGCAAACGGATTTGCAGCTGGGGCAATAGCATTCCTGGTCATTAATGCTTTCTTGATTCTAGTTGGTAGGTTTGTTTACTAATACATACCATACATCCTCACTTCTGACTTTTGCCGTTTGAAGGATTGTGAATTGGACCTTGTTTTTATTTTACAGCAACCTATGGCAATCTAGTTCTCTTGGCATTGACCACTGTCATGGAGGTCATCATAGTTTGTTTTCTCCTCTCTACATTTAGAAGACTGCCCTATCAGTTAGAAGGTACAGAAATACATTTTGTTAAGAAAAGGATTGTAAAGAAATTAAATAATGTGTAAAAGTTACCTCATATTTTTTTTAAACTCTTTCTTTAGTTGCTATGCTAGCAATTTTCGCCATGATATGTTTGTATGGCATGCTAGCATCCCTTGTGAACGCTATCTTCTCCAAGACCTTGATACCAGTTGGACCTTCCCTTATCAAGGTATTATATATTATGAATGATGAAAAAGTGCTTGTGAAGTTTAATTATGTTATACATTCATGGTTAGACAAAACATTCCAACTGATTAACATCTGTTTTTTTTCGAAGGACAAGAAAAAGAAGGAATCTGAGACCACATCTCCATGTTTCATTGCTAAGTCTCGGGAAACCAGCGGACTCCTCAAGATTGCAAAATTGTTGGAAAACAATGGAGTGTGTGGTATCCCTACAGATACAGTCTATGCATTGGCTGCTTCATGCAAGAACCCCAGTGCAATTGAGAAGATCTACACTATCAAAGTAAACGCCAACACAAACACTTTGAAACATAATATTCTTTTACAAATGATCAGCTGCCTGCACCCTTTGTCAGCTGACCCACTGACCCATAAACCTTTCTCTCCGGTAGGACCGTCCTGCAGAAAAGCCAATATGTATCTGTATCTCAAGTGTGGAGCAA
This sequence comes from Tiaroga cobitis, assembly GCA_030578255.1. NCBI lineage: Eukaryota > Metazoa > Chordata > Actinopteri > Cypriniformes > Leuciscidae > Tiaroga > Tiaroga cobitis. The sequence goes on along the minus strand of CM060604.1, from coordinate 46,074,826 downwards.
CTTGTGGCAGCCAAACCTCCCTTCAGTCCTTTGCTGTGGGAGTTCATGAGAAACGTCTACCCGGGAGGAATTAGTTGCATTGTCCCGAAAGGCGAATGGCTCCTCAAACTCGGTAAGGTTATAAACATGCATTAACATTTTTTAATTACACCTAACCTAACCCTAACTCAATCTTGGGAAAATCAACAAACCAAATTAAAACTTTACTGAGAGAACGTTTTCAGGAATCTGTGATGATTATCTATTTTATCCAATCATTTTCAATGGTCCTATTGTTCACAGGTGTGGGTCCTGCATATGACCGTGTGGGGACCAGAGAAAGCATTATGATAAGAGTACCTGACCACACTGCTACTGCTCACCTGTGTGAATTCACCGGTCCATTGGCCATTACATCAGCCAATCCCAGTGGAGAAGCTGACAGCACACATCATGATATGGTCATCAAGTAAGTTTAAAAAAGCCCCAACAATAGTTAGAGGCTAATGTGTAGGAATACAAACTCCACAAATCAAATGCATTGTACACGGAATTGTATTCAATTAATAAATAATGTAGCCTAAACAAGAGAATATAATAGGGTTTTAAGGTTTGAAATTTGACATAATTCAGGCTGTTACCTTAAAACAACAAACCACAATACTCTAATGTTAGGCACACTTAATGCAATTAGCAGTGTGTTCTATGATCAAAGGTTTACCTCTTATATTAAAGCATACCTCTTCAGAAGCCAACTTTATTATTAGGAAGGATGTATTCACTGCTGGTCGTGACATTTTATATTAAAACAATAATTGCAATAGAAACACATGTTAGATTTGGCAGTGTCCCTTGATTGCTTGTCCCAAGGGTTAATTGGAGCATTGTTTTCTTTTGTCCTGAAACAGCCGTCTTGGCCACAAGATTGAAGGAGTCCTATGTGATGGAGAATCTAATGAGGTGGTGGCGTCAACTGTAGTGAACTGCCTCAAAATTGATGAAGGTAAATTGATATCCCAAAGAGCTTATATCATGTCATAATAATATATGTATTCCATTATTAATAATAACATGCATTTTGTTTATTTCCAGGAACTATCAGCATTCTCCGTGAAGGTTGTGTACCTGCTTTGAAAGTGAGGCAGATTTTTGAACGAGTAAAAAGCAACATGCTATAGGATTTCTACTAACATAAGCTTCAAACTCTAATTATTGTCTTTAACGTGAAGGATGTTTAATTTTGCACATGAAGAGAAAACTTTGACATAACTTTACATGTATACAAGTCAATTTTGATCTCACTTGCTCTAATGCATTATCAGTTATTCTGAGCAAGTATTACCATGAAAACATTGCGTGAGCAATGTTGAAGCTCATATTAAGTGAGCGTTATAGCTACATAAACCTGTTACTGTAGTGCTGTGTGAATTAACTGTATGTTTGCCAATGCTTTTGAAGGTTGAAATGTGTTGTAATACTGAACTGTTCTTTTTAATTTATTGCTATTTATATATTCTTTCAATGGATCATTCCTTTGTTGATTAAGTGTAAACATCAACGAGCAATTCAACCAGAGCGCGTGAAAATGCCTTTAAATATTATCTTTGTAAAGTATGCTTGTGTATATTGCGAAATGAGAAAATTTATGCATGCGATTTTTTTTTCAAAGTGCTTAATTACTGTTTAATAAAATATTGGGATATGAAGATTTGTTTTGTCATGTTGTCATAAGTTGGTCTTATACAATGACTTCACAATGCCGCCTATTTCATGCTGTTTGCAGTAGAACCAAACTACCAAAGGGTAGTGAAGACAATAAAAACAGAACACACAAAACACATGGAACAATATACAAAACACAAGGAAAAATGTAACACTTTAGAACTGTCCCGTATAATATAGTATTAACATTATAGGTATGCTACTATTAACTAACAATAAACTCTGATTAAGGAATTAGTAAGTATAGTGCTTAGATTCTCAAATAGCTTACCTGATCTATCTCAGCTGCTCAGTGAACCCAAACAAACAGATGAACTAGAGGAAATGACTAGCAGTTTGAGCACCATTTTCTCTAGTACATTAGAAATTGTTGCACCAATTAGATTAAAAAAGGTTAGAGAGAAAACTAAAGCACCATGGTACAACAGTGCTACGCATGTTATCAAGAGAGAAACTCGTAACTTAGAGCGTAAATGGAAACTTAGAGGTCTTTAGAATCGCGTGAAAAGACAATATGTCACATTATAAAAAGGCTCTAAAAGCAGCCAGGGCTGAGCATCTCCGCAAACTAATAGAAAATAACCGAAATAATCCAAGGTTTTTATTTAACACCGTGGCTAGACTAACAAATAAACAGACATCACCAGAGCAAAATATTCCGTTACAGTATAGTAGTAATGATTTTATGAATTTCTTCACTGGGAAAATAGAAAGCATCAGAAACACAATTGTAAATGTACAATCTTTTATGGTGTTTTATGATTCAGCCTCAATTACCGCCCCCCAAGAACAACTACACCGCTTTACAACTATAGGACAGGAAGAGCTAAATAAACTTATCGTTGTATCTAAACCAACAACATGTTTATTAGATCCAATACCCACTAAACTACTGAAAGAAGTGTTACCTATAGTGGAAGAGCCTCTTCTCAATATTATTAACTCGTCTTTATCTTTAGGTCATGTTCCAAAAATATTCAAGCTGGCAGTAATAAAACCTCTCATTAAGAAACTGCAATTAGATCCAAATAACTTAGCAAATTACAGACTCATTTCAAATCTACCATTTATGTCTAAAATACTAGAAAAAATTGTGTCCGCTCAATTGTGCTCTTTCTTGCAAGAAAATGATATCTATGAAAAATTTCAGTCAGGATTCAGACCGCATCATAGCACAGACACTGCGCTAGTTAAAATTACAAATGATTTACTTTTAGCTTTTGACCAAGGCTGTATCTCAATACTAGTTCTACTCGATTTTAGCGCTGCGTTCGACACTATCGATCATAAAATACTCTTGGATCGACTACAAAACTACACTGGTGTTCAGGGACAGGCAATAAGCTGGTTCAGAACGTACTTATCAGACCGTTATCATTTTGTCTGTTTAAATGGGGAAAAATCGAAGATAACGTCAGTAGACTATGGAGTGCCGCAAGGATCGGTGTTAGGCCCTCTGCTATTCTCAATATATATGCTGCCACTTGGTAATATTATAAGAAAACATGGAATTAATTTTCACTGTTATGCTGATGACACTCATTTATATATTTCATCACGACCAGATGAAAACACTAACATATGTAAATTGACAGAGTGTCTTAAAGATATAAAATACTGGATGACGCGTAATTTCCTGCAACTAAATTCAGATAAAACGGAGGTATTACTTATTGGTCCAAAAAACTACCCACAAAACCTCTTACAATACAACTTTAATTTAGAAGGATGCCCTGTTACTTTATCCACTACTGTAAAAGACCTGGGAGTTATACTAGACCGCAACTTGTCTTTCGAAAATCATATTTCATATGTTACAAGAACAGCCTTTTCCACCTTCGAAACATTGCTAAGCTACGTAACATGCTATCTGTTTCTGATGCAGAAAAGTTAGTTCATGCATTCATGACCTCGAGACTAGATTACTGTAGGCTAATGCTTTATTAGCCGGTTGTCCTGCATCCTCAATAAACAAGCTACAGTTAGTGCAAAATGCAGCCGCTAGAATTCTTACTAGGTCAAGAAAATATGATCATATAACACCAATTTTATCATCTCTACACTGGTTACCTATTAAGTTCCGTATCAATTACAAAGTATTACTACTGACCTATAAAGCCCTAAATGGTCTAGCTCCTGTGTATTTAATGGACCTTCTATCGCCCTACAATCCATCGCGCTCTTTAAGATCACTAAATTCGAAGCTTCTGGTCATTCCTAGGATATCTAAGTCCAGTAAAGGAGGGAGGGCGTTCTCGCATTTAGCTCCTAAACTCTGGAATAGCCTTCCTGATATTGTTCGAGGCTCAGACTTGCTGTCCCAGTTTAAAACTAGATTAAAGACGCATCTCTTCAGCCAAGCATTCACATAATGCTTACCTTTTATACCACTGTTGAATCAGATCGAATGCATTAATTTAATGAACAGCAGCTATGCTAATTATTTCCCATCTGCTTTTCTGCTGTTATCTCGGGACGCTAGTCCCGAGGTAAATAGCGTTCGTTAGCTCCAGCTTGTATCCAGCCTCTCACGGAGACTTCAGATGCCCCAACACCTGGGATGAGATGACTAAACGCCTGTGAAGAGACGACTCGACGCCGGCGATATGTTATGCCCTAAATTAAAACATGATTAACTAACTGTATTTTTTCAATGTACATTTCTGAAATGCACTTTCTGTAAAGCTGCTTTGAAACAATGTGTATTGTGAAAAGTGCTATACAAATAAATTTGAATTGAATTAGTCGAATGTGGTAGTTCATTATTAGATAATCAATAACAACTATTTTTTCACACCTACAAGAGGACTAATAAGAACTACTATATGCAGGTTCATAATTAATGTGAATAATGCATAATGTATAATAAATTCTAAAGTGAAGGTAATGGTAACCCAATAGAAATGTCACGGTCGCTGTGTTGAACACTCTTGAAGATGAAGGTGTAGGGTCTGGACCCATCAGACACACACTAATTATTCATTATATACAAAGGTTTATGAAACTCCAAAACTAACATCCCAAATGAAACGAACACCAGGGCTGAAACAGTGTCATGTTACAGGGCTGATAAGGAAACTTGACCACATTCCTTTGGTCACATGCGCAAGAGAGAGACAATGGGAAGACAGAAACAATCTTTAATACATACTTTGCTGCATTAATCATAGACTAACTGATCTATAAATGAACATGCATAAAACTGTGAAAGAAACAGTGTAAATGGTTTACTGTCTTGTGTACTATTATGTATATATTATGGTATGTACAACCAACTACCGATCAATGTAACCTCACCTGTATCATGCCTCCTACCTAATTAATCCTCATTTAATGACTCACACTTTGATGTACATCACCTTCTTCTAGAATGCATTGTGGATGTGTTATATCTATCTGAGCATTAATGAAGGTATAACCACGCTTGGGACAAAGACTCGTAAATTAACTAGAGCAACCTTCCCACTCGGACAATTCACCTTGCTTATTGGTCCAGTCAACACTTAGGGGTTGGATCTTTCTTAGACTATTCTAGGTTATTACGTGAGGAAGTTTTTTGTCCAATGTTTAGAATCTCTGTTTTTTTTTCAGAATTTAGTAGTAGGAAATTACTAGTCATCCAATTTTTTATATCAGCTATGCATTCCGTTAATTTAGTGAATTGGTAAGTTTTGTTAGGTTTTGAAGAAATATACAGCTGAGTATCATCGGCTTAACAGTGAAAGCTAATTCCATGTTTCCTAATGATTTCTCCTAATGGTTGCATGTACAGAGTGAACAGCAGCGGTCCTAGTACTGAGCCTTGTGGTACGCCATACAGAACTACTGTATTGTTCCGAATATAAAATAAATTATTAGGTTAGATTAGTAACCTAGGTAGATTAATCTAGGTTGATTCGATTAAACTGCTGTCTTTCCTGCGCTATGTGATCGGCCTAAGGAAAAAACATTCATATCCCCTCTGGATCAGATAGGTAATGCCGAACAAACACCTGTGTTTTTTTTATATGCCAGCATCTGTCACTGTACATAAAAAGGTGAGAAATCAGTCATAGTGAAATCTACTAAATGAGAGTTTCAGGTTATTTTTATGGTAGCTATGCCATAAAGTGTTTATTTCCAATTGTGATTGTTGTTGGTACATTTTACCAGAATTTCAAATACTTGTTTAAATACAAAAAAAACAAAAAATTTAAATATAAAAAATATGCAATATGAAAATTATTTTCAAATAAAGAATTTTCTTTAAAAGAAAAGATTTTGACTTCAAAAGGCCTTCAAGGTACATCTTGAAAGAAGGGTTGTCTTATATTCGGAACAATTAACACTAGAAAACTATGAAACTCAGGCATGAATGGAACAGAAGACATGACAAAAACAAACTCATAATGTGACAATAATGACTCAAGTATTACCAAATCCTTCAGAAGGAATTACTAATTATTTGGATCAGTATTCTAAAGTGAAAAACATGATACATCCCTGGTAATGACTGTTGTCATTATCATTGTAAGTCTAAGGTTTTGGATAGTAATTCCTTCTGATATTATTTGGTAACACTTGAGTCACTACTAGTGGGTTCCCATGATCTTCACTTTAGAATATTGTTCGAAATAATGAGTAATTCCTTTAGAATGATCTAGAAACAACTGAGTCATTACTATCCAAATCCTTACAAACACCTCCGAAGCTTACAACGACTTCAGTCAATATCAGGGAGTTATCATGCTTTTTACTTAAGAATACTGATGAAAATAATTAGTAATTCCTTCTGAAGGATTTGGTAATATTCGAGTCATTATAAATGGATTACCATGATCTTCACTTGAATTAATTACACATTATGCATTATTTACATTAATTTTGAACCTGTATAGTAGTTATTAGTAGTTCTTTGGGAGGTATGAAAAATAGTGATTGATTAGCTAATAGTGAACTACCACACTCAACTGAGCACTATTACTTACTAAATCGTCAATCAGAGTTTCTTGTTTCTTGTTTTCTTCACGCCCCGATGAAACTTACCAACTGACAAAATTAACTGAATGCATAGCTGATAAAAACAATTGGATGATTAGTAATTTCCTACTACTTAATTCTGAACAATTGATGGCTGCTCTGTCAAGTCTTCGTCATCAGTTAGGAACCTGGGTGTGCTCTTTGATACCCAGCCATATTCCTGTAAAACCGCATTCTTCTATCCTAAATATATATATCTACATTATGACATATGCTCTCAATGACAAATGCAGAAATGCTAGTTCATGCATTCATGACCTCAAGGCTAGATTATTGTAATGCTCTTATGGTGCCCTGCATAATAAACAAACTACAGCTGGTCCAAAACGCAGCAGCTAGAGTTCTTACCAGGAAACAAAAGTTTGAAGATAATATATGTGAAAATATGTATAATTCAAATACTGTATATATAAAAAGTCTACACACCCCTGTTTTTTTTGTGATGTAAAAATTAAACAAGGATGAATCATATCAGAACTTTTGCACATTTATGTAAAAATGACAACCTATGCAATGTCATTGAAAACCAAAGTGACACATTTCAGAGAAAAACTAAAAAAAACTAAAAACACTTGGAATAACTAACTGCATAAGTGTGCACAGCTTTGAACAAATATTTATTTGAAGCACTCTTTGATTTTATTACAGCACTCAGTCTGTTTGGATAGAAGTCTGCTTGGCACATCTTGACTTGTTTTCCCACTCTGGAACTTTGCTGAAAGCTGCAGGTTCTCTTCATTCAGCTTTCTAGATTCAAGGGTCCTCATTTATAAAATGTGCGTACGTCCCATTTTTGATCTTATGATCATCTCTCAAATGTGTCATTCAGAGAACAAAATCACAAAAATGTGCATACGCCTCTCTTCCTGATGTGGTTGAATGGTTTCACATCTCCGCCTTTTGAACACCGCCTATTTAATGTCATTAACATATAAAAAAAAAAAAACACCAGTCAACATTCAAATGCTTTACTTGAAAATGGCGAGCGGCAAATAATTGCTTAGATTTCCAAATACCTGCAGTTCTCTGACTCTTTGCCACAAGGAAAAGTGAGTGGCACTAAGCACTTTTCCATGTCAAAGACCATTTTATAAATATGAACGTTGGTGTGGATTTTAGTCTACAAACATGTTTTTGCACCCAACATACCTGGACAAAAGCTTCAATTTTGGTCTCATCAGACCGTAAGAGATATTTTTCACATGGTTTCGGAGACTTGATATATGATTTTGCAAAGATTAGCCAGGCTTGGGTGTTTTTTTAATCAGAAAAGGCTTGCGTCTCAAAGTCCAGACCGATGAAGGAAACAGGATATAGTTGTCACACGTAGGGAGCAACCAGTACTTGCTGGAAGGAGCTGCAACTCTTTAATGTTGCTGTAGGCCTCTTGACAGCCTCTCTAAACAGTTCTCTCTTTGTCTTCTTATCAATTTTGGAGGGACGCCATGTTCTTTATAATGTCATTGTTTGCGATACTTCCTCCAATTGTTGATGAATAGGTTCACTGCGTTCCTTGTAGCCTACATCTACTTACTTTTTTTGTAGGCCCTATCTGTGTAACATTTTAACAGTGAGATCCACTTGAGGCTTCAAAAGCTCTTTATGGCCTAAAGCACTTGTAGTAGCATCCAACCAAGATGATATCAGAAAAATCTTTCAATCTTATTGAGATTTTATTGGCGTTAATCAGAGTCACTTTTGGTAAAGACAGGTGTGTACTATTTCACATGAGCTTCAAGATTAGTTCATTCTGAACACGTACCCAACTATAAAAGGGTGCGCACACATTGTCACATTTGGATAAAACAAGATAATTATTTACTAAACAAATGAGAAACACTAGGAGATCGTTTCAGCCTTCCACAGTAACATAAACAATACCGAACGTGGAACTGAATGAAGTGAAGACTTAAAGGGTTAGTTCACCCTCATGTCGTCCCAAGCCCGTAAGACCTCCGTTCATCTTCGGAACACAGTTTAAGATATTTTAGATTTAGTCTGAGAGCTTTCTGTCCCTCCATTGTAAATGTATGTACGGTATACTGTCCTTGTCCAGAAAGGAAATAAAGACATCATCAAAGTAGTCCATGTGACAACAAGCTTGGACCCCCTTCTGGCCCCCCTAAATGTGGAGTGTGAAATTAATTTTCAGTCACTCATTTCGGTCTTTTGTCAAGCACTCCCGCCATACATTGTATTTCTCATGGGGAAAAACTATTTATAACATATTTAATATGCCGCAATTTCTCTGGCCGTGCCGCTCTCACTATGGAACCGGCAGGAATCAAGCGCGTCTCTCCTGGAGTTCTGCAGTCGACCCTGCCACTTATCAGCCAATCAAAAAAAGATAAAGGTGCTACACAATAGCCAATCAGAAAATAGCACTATTGTATCTGGGTAAGTTTTAACACAACAACCAATGAAAAAAAAGCATATCCTGGAATTGTTCACGTGATTCTGCTACAACATCTTCCGAAAGTTTCGTTCATCCACAGATGAAACGAGATAGGATGAAACCACTGGAGCTTCGAGCATCACTTTGAGCACAGAGTAAGTCATGAACTCATGTTTTAATGTTACAACAAATTCACAACTTGTTGGACACAAACAATGACAGCTTGTCCGCTGTTAGAGAATGTTTCCCAGATAATTAGCATCAGTTTTTCATCATTGAGTGTCTGTAACTTGGCCAACAGCTTTACAGCCTGTTCAAAGACAACACTTCCTCAGAACAAGTAGTTTAGGTCTAGTCATATTTTCGTTATCACACGATAACTGACATATTGTCACATTATAAACATCTCTCTCTCTCCAAATAGGCTTAATAATTTTATTAGCACTAAATTAAAGAGTATTGCATAGTCGATGTTACAGGTCCATTTTAAAATCATGTCATATTTTATAATTATATCCTGGCCATGGATGCATTAATCTTTGCATCTGTCAACGATGTCAGGTAAAAAACAATTATGCATCCTCTCATTCACCCCCTAAAAAGGCCAGGTTAGAGGATAATTTGCTGATCTTTTTGCAACAAAAAACCCCCACAATAATCGTGGAATACAATTAATGTGACTGATACTGAATATGTAATGCAAATGTAAAAATATAATGGAAATGCAAATAGATTGTTGGATTATTATAAACATGGTATTTTGCCTGTTTATTCCTGCAGTGCAGTGCAGAAAATTATATGACAACAATGAGGTCTAAATGTAACTGGCCCCTCTAACAGTACAACTGGCCCCAGCTTGGCCCCCCCAGTTGAAATGGTCTAGAACCGCCACTGGAGGCAAATTTTTGAACGAGTAAAAATTACTACTAACATCAGCTTCAATAGCACTTCTAGTTGCTGTTTAATGTTTTATTTTGCACATGAAGAGAAAATTTTGATATAGCTTCACATGTTAATATGTAAACGTAAAATGTGCTTAATTACTGTCTAATAAAATATTGGGATATGAAGATTTGTCACACTTTAGTTTGGGGAACACATAGTCAGGTAGCACTTTATTTTACAGTCCTGTTTAGCATGTACATACTATATATTTATATTTATATATTTATTGATATGGTAACACTTTACAATAAGGTTAATTAGTTAACTACCTAACATGAACTAAGAATTAACAGAACTTCTTCAGCATTTATTAATCTTAGTTAATATTAACTTCAACATTTACAAATACATTATTAAAATCAAAGGTTGTATTTGTTATCACTAGTTAATGCACGTGTGAACTAACATGAACAAACAATGAACAGCGGTATTTTTATTAACTAACATTAACAAAGATTAATAAATACTATAACAAATGTATTGCTCATTGTTAGTTCATTTACTACTGTTAACTAATGAAACTTATTGTAAAAGTGTTACCATTTATATTTATTGTAGTAATTACAATAACCAGGTAATAACTAGGTACTAGTCCTGAAACTACCCCTAAACCTAATCTTAACCCTTATATTACTTTCTCTGTAAGTAAGTTTGTGCTTTCGAAAGGTGTGAATTATCAGTACAAATTCCTACCCTTCAAGTGCTCATAGCAGTTGGGTTCTCAGGTCAACTGGGAAAGAGTAAACTCGTCCACAGACTGAGGATCTCTTTTCTAGTTTGGAGATGGATACGGTCCAACGCATCTCTCAAAAGAGTGTGTGGATGGTTAGTGCTGCATGAGAAAGCCCACTGAAACCAAACCTCTCCTCTCGACAACCCTTCCTGACTCCTTCCTCTGAGTACATTCTCAGGGATGGGGCATGATGGCACCCGCGATTAGACCTTGGAGACTTCCAGGTCTGGTTCTAAAGAGAACGGCACACGGAGGTTCTGGTTAATACCGCAATAATTTTCTTTGCCGTAGAGACCATCCCTTCTGTGAGAGCACCCTCTCAAAATGAGGCACGCTCCCCCTTAGAAGCGGAACCTATTCGTTGAATTGAGTCTTCTCTCCGTGAGGAGATCCCGAAGGTGTTCGATCACTTCAGTGCCTCTTTCCTGCTAGTGGGTTGGAGTGAGGGCTGTCTCCTCCACCTCAAAATGTTGTTGCCTCTGTATTGACGCCCATCATGATGCAGTGGATACATATCCGTGGGAAGCACGACTTGATCGTCAGGTTCCTGAGGGGAGCAAGGAGACTGAATCTGCCTTGCGCCCACTCTTTACCCTCTTGGGACTTATATCTGGTACAGCAGAGACCTCCCTTGAGCCCTGCAGGCAGTGAGTTAAAAATCCTGTTTTTGGAGAAACAGTTCTCCTGCTTGCTTGGTCTCTATCTAGAGGGTAGGGACTTGCTCGCATTTTCGGTCAACGAATTGTGCCTGGAATTCGGGCCGGCTAACTTTCATGAAATCTGAGACCCCGGCCTGGATATGTGCCCAAGGTACCTCGTACCTCATACCTCTCCTATGGGACCTCGGAGGAGGCAGACCCAGTCCTGGCTTTTCTCTGTTCCTTCCGCTCCATTGCGGTTATACGTGCACAGAATGCAAAGCCTGGACCTCAGACCAGCTCATGTCTGTTACAGAGACCAGCAGAAGGGAAGGGAAGCCCGGTCATCCGCCCAGTCCATATGTGTATTCTCCACATGTTACCTCCCTTTGGGCAGGATGTGGCTTCCGCAGCATCCCTTCCTTCCATTGATAGGGTACGCTTTCCCAATGGTCCTGTGAAACAGCAGTGACTTCCCTGGCCTAAACCCTGCCATCTTCACCTCAAGTTGCAGGGGGTTCAGGAGGCTTTTGTCTAGGCACTGGAAGGTGGCAGCACTGGTGGCGTTTTTATGGTGATCCCAATCAGTCAACACGTTGACTACTTCGAACTTGAGCAACTGAAAGGTAATGTCTTGGTTATATATGTAACCCTTGTTCCCTGAAGGAGGGAACGGAGACGTAGTCCCGTCGCCACTATTGCTGGACCACCACTGACTCCGAGTTATGCTCTGCTCCTCAGCGGAAAAGCAACTAGTGCGTGCATCCACTTCCGTATTTATACCCGCGCCTCAGGGGCAGAGTGTGTGATGCAAATCATGCACACCAATTCCATTGGCTCGTTTCAATAGTACTCGAAGATGACTGGCTCCCTGGCGGGATCCCGATCAGTCGAAACGTCTCCGTTCCCTCTTTCAGGGAACGAGGGTTACATACGTAAGCAAGACTTTCTTCTCTGTTATTTGTTATGGCCCTGTCATTTTCTGCAGCTCGTGATTTGAGCAATCAGAGCTGCCTTTTAGCACTATGTGCACAATCACAAGCTGATCTCATCATCTGTTGCTTGTTTCCCTTACCCTTTATATTCCCAGCTGTGTCTACCTCTTGTTGTCAGTTGATCACTATTCATGTTGCGTGGATGTTTCATGTTCTGTCCCCTCATTCATGTGTGTTTGTGTCTGTTAGTTACCTGCTTGTGATTATGCAAAGGAACCAAAGACGAGGAGTTTGTAACAAGACAGTTCTCACTCGCTGGACTCGGGCTGGTCATTCATTTGGTCGTCCTGTGTTTGTTTCCTTTCGGTGGTCTCCTCTACTTGTGTCCACTGATGAGTGTGCAGCAGAACTGTGTCTATCTGTGTCATTGTTTTGCCAAACAGAAAACTTACTGCAGCACCGTCAGTCGGACGGCGGGCGTGCTACACAAAGCCCTGATTTCTGAGAGATGCTATTAAACCATTGTGCGATAGGATATGTTTTTCTGTCTCATTTTCACCCTGAGAAGGCAAGCATGTACGTATCCTTTTGGATAGGAGTGTATCTGCTTGGCACATCTTGACTTGTTTTCTCACTCTTCTTTGCAAAAAAATTCCAGTCAGAAAAGGCTTGCGTCTTAAAGCCCTGACCAATGAAGAATACAGGAGATAGTTGTCACATGTAGGGATGTGAGGGACCAAGCAGTCAAGGGCAAAGAATGCAGGATTTCCAAGCAAAGAAAATGATTTATTAAATACCAAACAAAGTTAGAAATTAAATTACTTGAAACTGAATGAAATAAAGTCAGGTCTGGGCCCATAAAAAGGATCAACTGAACAGAACCAAACTTAACAGTAATCAAATCAAACTAAACAAAAAACATGACCTCCCAAATGACACACATGGGGAACTTATACACAAAGGACTAGTCCATTACACATACACAGGGTTATAATACAAACATCACTTAACACAATTAAAATAAATAAAGTAATTAATTTCAGAAATATGAAGAAATGGGTCATAATCAAAGGAATATGCTCAAATAATTACTGTCAACAAAATATACATAGAATTGTAATAAACAAACAAACAAACATAGAATTCCTCCTGCACCCCCCAGATAATTAGCAGCATGGATTCGCCCAACCGAACAAAGTGGCGGCACCTGACGCCAGCCGGTTCTTTATTGGAACGGACCTCCCAGCGCAGCATCCCAGACAGCACCAAACCTCCGCTCTTCCCACGCAAGTAACTTAAACTCAAAAGAAATAGACATTAACAATAAACCAATAATAACTAGAAAGTGTGCACCCAAACTAGTAATTTATGGTATAAAACAAATTGGAAATTAAACCGTGAAAACAAACCAAATATGTGTCTGTCATTACTATGAAATGGGTATGATCTGTAACCAAGGTATCTGCAACGAAATGCTACAAAAATAACGTGTAAGCAACCCAGAAAGAAGGAGGCATGTATGCATATATGTACTCAGTTACCATCCTTTTGTGTGGCCCCGTCATCGGCCATCACATTCCCCTCCCCTTCAGGACACTCACTGACACACTGAGAGAGGAAATCAGACGTAGCATTGGCTTTCCCTGGAACATACTGGACAACAAATCGAAAGGGCTGCATGGCCAAGTACCATCGGGTAATTCTGCTATTTGTGTCCTTCATCCTTTCCATCCACTGTAGAGCCTTATGGTCAGTTTCCACAATGAACTCTCTCCCCAACAGATAATATTTTAGGGAATCCAGAGCCCATTTCACCGCCAAACATTCCTTTTCGATTGAAGAATACCGGACCTCCCTCAGGAAGAGTTTACTTCTAATACAAGCCACCAGTTGTCGTCCATTGGGCGACCCTTGCAGTAGCACGGCTCCAATGCCTCGCTCCGACGCATCTGTTTGCACAATAAATGATTGATTAAAGTCAGGATTATGCAACACAGGATCCTCACCCAGGGGAGTCTGGATGTCTTGAAAAGCCATCTTTGCTTCCTCAGACCACTGAAGTCGGTTTAGGCATCTTGAGCCCACCATGTCCGTCAAGGCTGCTGCTCTGCCATAGAAATTGGGGATGAAGCGGTTGTAAAAGCCTGCCATACCAAGGAATGATCTTATTATTTTCTTGTTTGAGGTAAAGGACACTGTTGTATGACCTGGACCTTCTTTACCTGGGGCCTGACCACCCCTTTACCAATGACGTATCCCAGATTTTTAACTTCAGTTCGGGCCACAGCACATTTCAGTGGATTGATGGTGAGGCCAGCTTGTTGGAGTCGCTGCAGAACTTCTTGAACATGTAGTAGGTGCTGTTCCCACGTGTCACTGTAGATAACAATGTCATCTAAATAGGCAGCCGTAAAAGACAAACCATGCAATATCTGGTCCATGAGCCTCTGAAAAGTGGCTGGAGCCCCATGCAGGCCAAAAGGAAGTACCCTAAAATGAAACAGCCCCCAGGGGGTTCTAAAGGCAGTCAACTCTAGATTGGGAAGTGAGAGGAATTTGCCAGTATCCTTTGGCGAGGTCAATGGTAGTCAGATACTTGCTTTGACCTAGGCGGTCAATTAGGTCACTGATACGGGGAGTTGGATATGAATCAAACTTAGAGACAGAGTTCAGGTGTCGAAAATCAATACAGAATCTTAAGGTTCCATCTTTTTTTGGAACTAAAAATACTGGGTGGCACCACTCACTTTTAGAAGGTTCAATGATTCCCAACGTCAGCATCAGATCAATCTCTTTCCTCAAAGAGGCTTGTAACCGCTCAGGTATTCGATAACTATTCCTTTTAACAGCAGCATCACCTTACAACACAATCTCATGTTCAATCAATGTTGCGGCTCCTGGAAACTCTGAAAAAAGGTCAGGGGCGCAAAGAGCTCTCACTTGTGATTGGCGATCCTTTGGCAAATGATCCAAAATAACATGTTTTGCAACCAGCTGAGGCAAATATTGCTCCTCCAGTTCCTCTTCCTCCATCACGTCGAATCATCAGCACTTGTGACTCTTTCTCAGAACGAGGAATCCACTCCTTCAGCAAATTAATATGCAATACTTTACTAGGCCGGTCCATACCTGATGTGACAATTTCTTACGTGCTTCAAACGGGCCTTGCCATTTAGCCAACAGTTTACTTTCATTACTGGGTAGCATCACCAGTACCTTCTGACCTGGTTGAAAACTGCGCTCACGAGCAGACCAATCATACCAGGTTTTATGGCGTGTTTGCGCCTCAGCCAAATGAGATTGGGCCAATGCCGACATCTTCTCCAAGCGCTCTCGCATCTGCACTACATAGGACACAACATTCATTGGCTCATCCCTTCTCTGGTCCCCTTCCCATATCTCCAGAAGAAGAGCCAGAGGACCTCTTACCTCATGTCCATACAAGAGTTCGAAGGGGGAAAAACCAGTAGATGATTGTGGCACCTCTCTATAGGCGAACAGAAGGTAGGGAAGCCATAGGTCCTAGTCTTTTCCCGAGTCACAGACAAACTTGCGAAGCATCTGTTTAAGGGTTTGGTTGAATCTTTCGGTAAGCCCATCGGTCTGGAGGTGGTAAGGAGTTGTTCTTAGACTCTTGATGCCTAGCAGTTTGTAAACCTGTTTCACCAGGGTAGACATGAAGTTAGTTCCTTGATCTATCAAGATCTCACACGGAAACCCAACTCTGGAGAACAATTGCACAAGACAAGTCGCCACATACTTTGCTTTGATAGACTTCAGAGGGAACACTTCTGGATACCTTGTAGCATAGTCCGTTACAACAAGCATAAATCTGTTACCTGTGTGACTCCTTTCAACAGGTCAGACAACATCCATTCCTAGTCTTTCAAAGGGAGTGCCTATGATTGGAAGCGGTTAGAGGGGAACCCGACACGGGCCATATGCAGAGACTTTTTGACATTCTGGACAACTTCTACAATATTGTGTTACCTCCGCCTTCAAGCTGGGCCAATGAAAGTGTCTTCTAATCTTAGCGAGGGTTTTACTTTTCCCCAGGTGGCCAGCCCAGGGAATTGAATGGCCCAGGACAAGAATAACTTTGGGGACACACTGTGGCACCACCAGCTGTGTCACAGACCCAAGCTGACGAAAGAGTATCCCATGCTGAAGATGATATCTTTCTTTTGTGACGTCACCGTCAACCTCATTCTCTACATCCTCTGGTTTTGCCCTTTCCAGGTAAGGGACAAGACTAGCATCCTCTTGTTGTAGCTGAGCAATGTTAGTAGGCAGCTCAAAATCTGGGGAAAAAATCTGAGAAAGAGTCACCTGGCATGTTAGAAGCATTATATTGAATTCTTTCCAACCTTTTCTGTTGACGGGTTTTCCTGGGCTTTGTAGAGCCCGCAGTTTCTACCTCATTGTCAAAGAAAGGTAGGGCTCTAAGCATCTGTTCCCCTTCTTCCCCTTTGCTTGCTTTAGCTCGTGTGACAACCATAGTACATGAGTGTACCGGTTGCAACAAGTCCCAGAGCACTGGCAGATCATGACCCAAAACCACAGGAAATGGTAGGTTGTCCGCTACGCCCACATCCAGAAGAGAAGTTTGTCCTTTCACCTTGATGTACACATCTGCCGTAGGAAGCAGGTTTTCATCCCTGTGAACATAGCAAATGGATTTGTTGTCACAAGGATTAATCAAGGCAGGTGAAACAAACTGTCTATGCACCAAAGTCTGGTCGCTGCCAGTGTCAACTAGAGCATGGAGTTCTTTACCGTTTACTTCCACAGTGGTCATGTTTAAGGACGGACAAGGCTTTACAGCATCTGAATTAGCTCTAGGCACATAACACACTTGGGAGAGCTTGCCAACATTCTTTGGACAAACAGGTTTGGTATGACCCTCTTGGCCACACAAGTAACAAATGGGCACTTTCTTGGGTGATTTTAATGATGTTACTGATTCACATTTTCCTCCTACAGGAGGCTTACCAGAGGAGTGGTACTGGGACGGAGGATAAACATGGGGTTTGCGAAAGTCTCTACCACCCCGCCAACTCCATGGCTGGTTCCTTCCCCGGGAAGCAACGAACACGTCCGCTAATGACGCAGCTTCGGCAGCAGTTTCAGGGCCCCGCTCACGGATCCATACCTGGAGCTCAGGAGAGAGCATTCGGAGATACTGCTCAAGAATGATTATTTCTCCAATTTCCTCAACTGTTTTACATTTTGGTCGAATCTACTTCCCATACAACTCCTTCAGCCTGGCATACAGCTCTTTGGGACTCTCAGATTATTCAAATTCCAGAAAACGAAACCTTTGTCGATAAGTTTCTGAATTAACCCTCTGGGGTCTGAGGTGTTTTTAGGGTCCTTGAGATGTTTTGACATGCCCTGACATTTGTGCTTATTTCAGCTACTTAAAACATACCATTTGCCAACATATAAATTTGCTGTATTCAAGCACAAACTCTGCTACAATAATATGTGAGCAAAATGGATGTACATGTTTGCATTTTATAGAAAAAAAATATTATGCGTGGTTAGTACGTTTTGGGGAAAAAAATGTCACCGCAATAAGGCCATTTAACACATACTGAATAGTTGTCCACAAGACTTTTGAGTTAATATTCTTGTAGGCTATAATTTTTACTTCAAAATGAAGTGAAAATCATTCTGACCACTCTTTCACAAACAACAATATAATGATTTAAATTTCTTACGTCAGTTTTTGGTCAGCACTGCGTGGGAGTGTGAATGGCCATGAAAATTAATGTGATTTACACCTTGGAAGACTAAAGACACTCCCCCAATGGCCCAACTAGGTTCTGTGAGGCAGCCTGAACTAAGAATGATTCACTGATGAATAAAAAGTTAAAAAGAACAGCATTTATTCAAAATAGAAATCTTTCCTAAGAACGTAAAGACTCAAAGTCATTACTATCACTTAACACATCCTTTCAAAAAAACAAACATAAAAAGACCAAACTTGTTTTTTTATATATATAAAAAAGTGGACTGCCTGTTGCTTGCCTGCTTGTTTGCCTTGGCTCTCTTCGGAACTGGTGGATGGACGTGTTCATTGTCACATCTGTTATAAAAAAGAAAAAAGCATGAGCATGCTGATAACACAATCAAATAAACTGTATTATTATCATTATCTATCACTAATTGCCATGGATAATTTTTTTTGTTATAATTTCACACAAGAAAAGGTAGCCTACTTTTACATTATGACGATGTAACACAATTAGGCTAAATTTCATCTGTAAAATATTACGTCTGTGCACTTACTCAGTATGATTCTCGATCGCACTGAGAATTGAACGACACCTGCATGTCCCTCTGCGAGGTGCTGGCGGAGGAGAGCATGATGCAGACACATTCCTAATTTAAAAAAAAAAAAAAAAACTGTTAGCATACATTATCCAAAGTAAACTGATGGACAATTAATGGGTATCGATGCACAATTATATATCTGTTGATGGGCCATGGGACGGAGAAATATCTGTTGATGGCCCATATAGACCGCACGCATTTAGTGATAGGACTACACGCAATGAACGGATCGTTCACGAACGACACATCACTACATTTCAAACATTTACACCTGTATTCAGTTATTTATGCATGATATAGTGTCATAGGCTAACCAAAACGGAAATTTAATTATATAAAAAATATATTGTATCTAGACCTCTTTTACCGGAGCCTGAAATATATTTCTCGTTATAAAACCTAAGCAGTTATTCGCAAACAAAATAGACTATATTATGCATAAGGCACTATTTTAGCATAAGTAGTGTCATGGGCTAACCAAAACTCAACATTTTTATATAAAAAATATATTGTATTTAGACAGTATCACATATTTTACCCGGAGGCTGAAATATATTTCACTAAATCAATAGGCTATAGGCTACCTAAACATGCAGTTATTCGCAAACAAAATACATAACGCATGAGGCAGTATTTTAGCATGATAATCAGTGTCATAAGCTAATCAAAACTATATATTTAATATACAAATATGTTTAGAGAGTAATATCACATTTAACAAGTTTACACGAGCGAATGTTAGGGATATTGTGAGGCAATCTTTTCTGTAAGATGTCAAAAGCTAGGCAAAATATAGTCTGAAAATTAATTTGAGCTCTATACGATCAGAAAAGAAATGATAAAACACTAAACAACTTACTCCGAACTTGTAGGCCTATCCTCGGCGCGGGATCAATTCGTTCTTCAAAATGCAGCGGTTTCTCGTCCGAGTTATAATCTTCCTCTGAGGAAAAGTGAATTCTTCCTCGCTGTCCAGAATCATCTGAAGGGCCTTCTTTTCGGAGTACCGTGCCATCCTCAAAACGCAATGAATCTATCAGTGAAGAAACTTCGTGTTTTTATGCCATTGATCGCTGGGCGTGTGCAATGCATAACGTTAGATCGCCTATTTACCATGTGAAAAGCGCGGGGGGCGTGGCAGCCTCAGCTAATTAAAGATAATGAACTGAGAACGAAAAAACTGTACCTCTCCTTGGTTTCAAACGGATTACATAAACTGGAAATATTTTTTTTTAAAATAAATTACTTCATTTAAAAGAAGAGAATACAAGCTTTAAAAAGACACACTCGTCTCTCTGTGACAAGTATTGACTTAGTTACAGTTCATTTTTCGGACGCATTTCAGAATGGACTTCACTGACAGAGAGAACGCAGAACGCGCATCATGTTTATTTTTCTTTATTAGGCGAAAAGCACAACACTTTGTATTTTTTTGTGGAACCTCACAATAAAAACAAACTTAACAGGATCGAATGATGTACAACACTTATATGTAAGATCAAAATCAACAGAGTAATTTGAGTCTCTTTTGCACTGATAAGGAAAAAAGTGAGCTGGTATCGCCGGCGATACCGCCGACCCCAGAGGGTTAATGTCGTACTTTCTCAGAATAGCCGACTTAAAGTAACACCAGGTTACTTTTCAACCTTCATAATATACTTCCAAGTCTCTTGTGATGGTACATCGACTTACAATAGGTTGAATGACACGTCTGCCATAGCCTGACGGGGTCTGTAGCGTTTATAATCGTACTTTTAAACTTCGGGTTTCGGGTAGTAACCGGCGAACAAAGAGAACTACAAAATTCGACTGCTTTACGGCTTATACGTCACTTTCACTACCACCCCCACTTCCTTAAAATCGGACGTGCGAGCCAAATGTTATAGTCAAGGCCGAAGCAGCACAGAAAAACAAGAAAGCAAAGGTTTTATCGGAGCAAAGCAAAAGAGAAAAAGAGAAAGAAAAAAAAAAATCCCAAAAAAAATCAAATGAAAGCCTATGTCTAAACGGTGTGCACAAGTTTGGTAGGGGCTACATTCTTGCAAGTAAATATATAAGATGTACAAAATCATGTTTTAGGATACCTAACATGTCTGTGATATTTGTTTATTTGTCTTGCCTCAAGCTATAATGTAAATCGATTTGTAAAATTTGCAGATTCATTTATGGTAGCTTGATATTATAATTTTGACAATATATGGTTATTATCTACCACTCAAACATTGCATTGAAGTATCATATAGATTCAGGAAAACGGTAACCAATAGACTAGGCTACTATAATGACGCTGGCTTGTAAACGTGATCATCGCGATCATTTGTCGTTAGAAAAAAAAATAAAACCCATGAAATTATATTCATATGACATGCTCAAATATATGCCACTGTACCTGGGATGAAGACATTTTACACGCGACGCAAGCAGAACACCTGCATGTGACCTCCTCCTACAGTGTTCAGGGCTATCATGGTTGTCAACAATTGCACGTGCATGTAGGATGACAGAGTTAACGACAGTAGTAGAGGTCTAGAGGACAATACTGTTTCCCACACTGTGTTACTTTAACACTATCATAATTAAGGGTCATCAATGTCCATAAATACATATGCCGCTTGAGCTTTACCAGTCAATGAGGGAATCAGGCGGAAAGCCCAATCAGCCTTAGGCCAACAGCACGCTGCAGCAATCCTTTCAAAGGTTACTAAAAAGTGTTCTATGTCATCAGAGTCATTTAATTTCTCTAATTAAGGCTCTTTAATCGAGGACTGACCTCTATCATGGTCCACTTGAAGTGCCCTTTCACTCCCTTTAGAAAGTGGCCGGCTAGTGTCAGGGTCACCATCCTGCATATCTCCAGGACCTAAATTCACAGAAAGTGGATCAGGAGTGTGTGAAGTACAAGCTTTCACCTCCATCTGAAGCAGGCCACATTGATGCTGCAGTGCTTTAAATCGTCGTTCTTGCTCTTTTTGTTCTTGGGCCCTTGCAGTCTCTCGAGCATTCATTTGCGCCATGTGTGCTCGGAACAAACTTGTCAGATTTCCAAGCGTTGGCTCCCGACCTCCTGACTCCTCTGCGCCAATTTCCTCATCCTCCATGATCTCCACCTCTTCTCCATGTTCTTCCATTAGCACCATCTTTGGTGGCCCTTTCCTCCCAGGCCGACTCATAGCTCAAAAATGCAGGGAGGGACAAAAAAAAAAAAAAAAAAAAAAAAAGGAAACCCTCTGCTGATCCCACTTTTGACACCATATGTGCGGGACCAAGCAGTCAAGGACAAAGAATGCAGGATTTCCAAGTAAAGAAAATGATTTATTAAATACCAAACAAAGTTACAAATTAAATTATTTGAAAACTGAATGAAATAAAGTCGGATAAAAAGGATCAACTGGACAGAACCAAACTTAACAGTAATCAAATCAAACTAAACAAAAAACATGACCTCCCAAATGACACACATGGGGAACTTATATACACAAAGGACTAGTCCATTACACATACACAGGGAATAATACAAACATCACTTAACACAATTAAAATAAAAAGTAATTAATTTCAGAAATATGAAGAAATGGGTCATAATCAAAGGAATATACTCAAAGAATTATAGTCAACAAAATATACAGTACATAGAATTATAATAAAAAACAAACATAGAATTCCTCCTGCACCCCCCAGCTAATTAGCAGCATGGATTCGCCCAACCGAACAAAATAGGCCGCTGTACGTGAGCTGTATCGTTCAGTTTCGTTCCGTCAAACGGGGCACTACATTTTCTTTTGCTCAATATGTTCAACGTTAATAGAAGGTATCCAAGCAAAAAGTTCTCCACGCATTATCCTGCAGTTAATGTGAAAAGTGTAAATTATTGGCGCACTATTTTGACTGCGTATTGAGACATATAAAACTGTTGAGCTAGATTTTCAACCAATCAGCATCGAAAATGTAAGTAGGTCACAGCCAAAATCAAGCTAATATCACTACGCACATGTAAACATGGAGGAGGACGTAAGCAGCGCATCTTCATCTGATAGCGGCGATCAAGCTCGATTAACACCCGTAAAGTGTATTTTTCATGTCGGAAAAGATGGTGGGTTAGGTCCGCAGCCCTTTACTGAAGTTCGAAGGGAACAAATGTCAGACACTACGGAGCTACGTTATTGATCCCATGCTGCAGGTAAGTTACTTTCATAACATATCAATATTTTTTCATTATTTTTGGGTGATGCTAATTTACAAACTTCCCGATCAGAATCCCGATAAAAACATCGACACGATGAGAGACGTTGTCCTCCGTTGCTTGATCTGTTATCTGGATGAAAAAGAGGATGACCTCATCCAACAGTACAATGTAAGTGACTAGAATTATTCTATATATTTATGGTGTTTTGAGAAATATATTTGTACATTGTTTTTTATTTATAAAAATAGAAATGCAACTTAAACAATACGCTTTTTTCTAATTAAATTATATAAAAGCTAATGTGAAAATATTTAACACAAAATAGATTTTTTGTCAGCCACTAAAAAGGGTAACACTTCATTTTGATGGTCCACTTTAGACATTCTACTGACTAAGTAACTGCAAATACATGTTTACTTAATCTATTTACCCTAACCTAGCAGTCTACTGATACTCCGAGTTAGTTGACATGTAGTTACTATACAGTTAGTAGAATGTCTATAGTGGACCATCGAAATTTAAATCCCCCCCTACAATAGTGTCACCAAATGTAATTTTAGATTTATTTTATTTTTTTCTTCCTGAATACACCCTCTGTCATTGGTGAAACTGTACTTATGTTATTGTGACAGTCTTTGTGGTCCACTGAAACATAATATTATTTTTATGTTTCAGTGATTACAAAGAAAATAAACTATAATGGTTTACTTGTAGTTGTCTTAGCATTTTAAGCTGTTATAAGACATTTTTACAACGTACACAAATCAAGTTTATAATTATGGACAGACTTATGAGACAGACAAGATAAAAATAATGTTTGTTTTACAGTGTGACAATGGAGATATCCTGCAGCACATAATGAAAATTGCCATCAGCAAGAGGGATTCTCAGGAGTATTTCAGCATCATCTTGGAGGGGATGCAAGTCATGGCTGGCTTGGAAAATCTGACAAGAGCCTGTGCTGTTCTTCTTGGACTCACGTATGCACTAAACCACACCCGAAAGAACTGATGCACACTTTTGAGGCCTTTCAGAAGCTCTTCTTGGAACTGGATGTTTGCAAGTTTTCCCTGAAATTACTAACACTTAAAAACAAAATCATGACTTAGATTGAGACAATGCATTATGACCAAGTTCTGGTGAAAAAAAAACCGGCATTGATTGATGAACGTTTAATATTGTTCTACATACAAGCTTTCAGCAAGTACAAATTATTTTATATGTTTTGCTACAAGTTATTCACAAGTTTTAGTCAAGAATGTGACTTTTCCAACAGAAATTTGTATGCACATGTTTTTGTGTAACAAAATGATCTTTCTCAATGACATGGGAAATGTTAGCGTTTTTTTGCTTTTATTTTTCATATCTTAAAACTGCTGTCTTACTTTTTATATAGATTTGTTTCCTTTCAAGGGAACTTCGAGCTGCGTTTAGAGACGCGGTGGGAACGCTCTGCGTGATTACGTCGTGAAGCACATGTAAAATCAGTCCAGTGGAAGCCCGAAACGTCATAGGCGGTTGACGTCATAGACCAGGAAACTATAAAGCACCCCTGAATTCAGACTGCGCCAGCTTCTGTACCTTCAGCAAGCGCTCTCTGTGAAATCTGTCCATGTCTATTTATTGTTTTTTGTCAAGCCCAATATATATCACTATCTATCATTATGGCGAGCAAGCAAGATTAAAGACGTTGTGTTGTTCCCTGCCCTCGTTACATCACGGGTGGAGACACACATCAGCTGTTTTGTTGCTTTTTGGGAGTGGAGCATGCCAACAGTCAGTTCTCGAGGGAGCTGACTGTGAGCATTGCTAAAAGCTGTCCGTGAGGACGCTCCGCTCCTGCCGGGCGTTCTTCGAGGAGGACGGTTCGGTTCGCGTTCCCCGCGCGGGTCTCTCTGTTGCCGAGGCACGGAGACGGCTCGCATTTCGGGGTTCGCAAACGGATCTGACAGCGGGGGTTGGGACGGGTTCCGCCCTATCTCAGCTTTCACATGCCAGATCTTGTGTGCTGCGATTTCCAGTTCCGAGGAATTGGTATCGTTAGTGTTTTGTTTAAAAAGAAAGAGAACAAAACAAATAAAAATCTTAAGAAAAAGGCAGATGTTTGAGTTTTCAATGAATGAATAAATAAGCTCATAACTCTGCTGAATGAAGAGGAGGTTTTATCTAGTGCTGAGGCCAGTTAAATATTTAATGGCCAGCTGAACATTATGAGATTGAAAATAAAGAAGAGTTTGTTAGATGAACTGTATCTTAAAACAGGAAAACTCTGTATCTCAGCCTCCTCGTCGAGGACTGCGTTTTTTCCCCTATCTCCACACTGAGGTGTCGAGATCGTGGAATAAACCGGTTTGTATTTTATGTGTTTAATCCCCAGTTGTCTAACTATAGTAATGTTTGGGTATTAAGTATCATAGTATGACAGTCCCTCGGGTTAAAGAGACGCTTGCAAGCTTTCTCTCTCCCGAGTCGGCGTCATCGTTATTAATCCCGACGTTTCCCACCAGTCATCTTAAATAATGAATACATTTTTATTAGGCAGCGCTGGTGGGTAAAGTATATAAGGACATGGATGAATGTGAGGGGCGACTCTCTGAGGAGGGTCGCAGCGCTGCCAGTTCGGTTGTTTCCTGCTGATGGCCACAGAGTGATATATATGTATATATATAAGTTTTTCTGATATAAAGATAAAGGAAAATAAAGATATAATTATGTCTGTTCTTCTGGACGCTCCGCTTTCAAGAAAACTAAGAAATAAACCATTCAGTGACGTTCCAGAGGTGTCTTCCTCACCAATATAATGTTCCTGAGACTGCTGGGTGGGAGCAGTCTCGGCCTATTAAGCTCCTCTCAGCACAAAGTGCAAAACAGAGCGTCGCCATTCGGGCTCCTCCGCAATTGAGGGGTACCTGGGTGGCGGTCGCAGTCTAGCCAGTTAGAGACATCCAAGATCTGAGGACTGTTTTATCTCTAAAATAGCTTGGACAAAGAAGAAGCCCTGACGCCGAGGCGATCAGGCTTCTAAGGGTGGTCCCCTCTGGGGTAGGGACGGTTTTCAGAAATAATTTCTCCTCAGCGCCCTTTGGTGTGCGACTCTCTGAGGAGGGTCGCAGCACTGCCAGTTTGGTTTCCCTGCCGGTTCGCTGTTTCAGGGCACCAAGGTGTCAGTGTCCCCAAACGAGCCTTCAAATAAGAAAAAAGACGAGCAGTCAGTTCGGTTTCCCTGCCGGTTCGCCGTTTCAGGGCGCCGAAGTGCCTGCTTTTTCCAACGATCCTCCGAGGAGGGTCGTAGGAACTAAGCTAGTTAGAGGTAGGCAAGATCTGAGGACTGTCATCATCTCTAATAAAGCTTAGACAAGAAGTCCTGTCACAAAAAACGAGGCTATCAGGCTTCTGAGGGCTCCTCCGGGGCAGGGACGGTTTTGAGAAATCGTTTCTCCTCGGCGACCTCTGGGGTGCGACTCTCTGAGGAGGGTCGTAGCACTGCCAGTTCGGTTGTCCCCTGCCGGTTCGCCGTTCAGGGCACCGAGGTGTCAGCGTCCCCATACGTCCTCACGGACAGCTCTTGCACTTTGTCACGGACAAAGTGCAAAACAGAGCGTCGCCATTCGGGCTCCTCCGCAATTGAGGGGTACCTGGGTGGCGGTCGCAGTCTAGCCAGTTAGAGACATGCAAGATCTGAGGACTGTTTTATCTCTAAAATAGCTTGGACAAAGAAGAAGCCCTGACGCCGAGGCGATCAGGCTTCTAAGGGTGGTCCCCTCTGGGGTAGGGACGGTTTTCAGAAATCATTTCTCCTCAGCGCCCTTTGGGGTGCGACTCTCTGAGGAGGGTCGCAGCACTGCCAGTTTGGTTTCCCTGCCGGTTCGCCGTTTCAGGGCACCAAGGGTTCAGTGTCCCCAAACGAGCCTTCAAATAAGAAAAAAGACGAGCAGTCAGTTCGGTTTCCCTGCCGGTTCACCGTTTCAGGGCGCCGAAGTGCCTGCTTTTTCCAACGATCCTCCGAGAAGGGTCGTAGGAACTAAGCTAGTTAGAGGTAGGCAAGATCTGAGGACTGTCATCATCTCTAATAAAGCTTAGACAAGAAGTCCTGTCTCAAAAAACGAGGCTATCAGGCTTCTGAGGGCTCCTCCGGGGCAGGGACGGTTTTGAGAAATCGTTTCTCCTCGGCGACCTCGGGGGTTCGACTCTCTGAGGAGGGTCGCAGCGCTGCCAGTTCGGTTGTTCCCTGCCGGTTCGCCGTTCAGGGCACCGAGGTGTCAGCGTCCCAATACGTCCTCACGGACAGCTCCTTCTCTCTCCGAGGAGGATCGTAGAACGGTCAGTTCGGTTGTTCCCTGCCGGTTCGCAGCTTCAGGGCACCGTAGTGACTGTTCAACCAAGGGACGGTTTTGAGAAATTGTTTTTCCTCTGCTCCCTCTGGGGTGCAACTCTCTGAGGAGAGTCGCAGCGCTGCCAGTTCGGTTGTTCCCTGCCGGTTCGCCGTTCAGGACACCGAGGTGTCAGCGTCCCCATCTGATCCTCCGAGGAGGGTCGTAGAACGGTCAGTTCGGTTGTTCCCTGCCGGTTCGCCGCTTCAGGGCGCCGTAGTGACTGTTCAAACAAATCCAGAGGCCAGTCTTGAGAGACTGGTTCCCCTAGTAGAATTTCTGGCAGCGTGGAATCTACTGCCACATATTTCTCAGTGGGTCCTGCACACTATAGAAAAGGGTTTCAGAATTCAGTTGGGTTCTCGTTCGCCCAGATTTCTAGGGCTCCTTCTCTCATTGGTGGACCCCGAGCAGGCTTTGGTTATGGAGCAGAAAGTACTGACACTTCTGCAAAAGGAGCTGTAGAAGGGGTTCCCCCTCCCAGCAGACAGCCATTACTTCATTGTTTCTGAAAGAGGATAAGGGAGGTTCCCGAGGTTTGCTTTCGGGGGCGAAGCATACCATTATCCGGTTCTTCCATTCGGCCTAGGTTTATTACCCCACACCTTTACAGTATGCAGATCTGGCTCTTCTGAGACTCCAGGGCATTCGCGTATTATACTACATCAATGATTGGTTGATCCTAGCTCAATCTGAGTTTATGGCAGTTCGGCATCGAGATGTCGTTCTGTCTCATTAAGGATGTTGGGGTTGCCTCTCAACGCCAAGCAGAGTGTGCTCTGAGGACCACTTTTCTAGGTGTAGCGATTCTCACAGCCGTATTGACTGGTGGGTCTCATGGCAGCTGCGTCCAACGTAATTACTTTTGGCCTTCTGCACATGAGACCCCTGCAGTGGTGGCTCGGGACCAAGGGGTTTTCTCCGAGGGGAAATATGTTTTCTCATGATCAAGGTCACGCGGCAATGCCTTCGTGCCTCGGTCATGTGGAAGAACCTGGGTTCCTCGCCCAGGCCCAGTGTTGGGGGCTTCTTGTCGACGCATATTTTTTATCGACGGATGCTTCCCTCACAAGTGGGGGCGATCATGAGTGGTCGTTCGGCAAATGGCGGACAACACACTGATGGTCTCGTATATCAAAGCAGATATCCTGTTGAGGCAGGGGCTGAGGCCCAGGGATTGGAGACTTCACCCTGAGTTGGTGGAGCTTCTTAGGGAGAACTTTGGTCAACTAAAGTCAAGTCGATCTTTCACATCGTTTGTACAACGCATTGCTCTATTTGGTTCTCCCTCACACATCCAGCTCCGCTTGGACTGGATGTGATGTATTAGGTGTGGTTGACGCTACACCGGTACGCATTTCCTGATATCTTTGCTCCTGGGAGTTCACCCTCATATGGAGTTTTGGATACTGTGGGCTCGGCCTCTGAGGGGGCCCGGTTCATAGAATCCGGTCTCTCGACTGAGGTCGTTGAGACCATTCTCCATTCCAGAGCTCCTTCCACGAGAAAACTATATGCATTGAAATTATTCTCCACCTGGTGTGGTGAACGTCATTTAGATCCTGTTAACTGCCCTGTTGGTTCAGTTCTTGATTTCTTGCAAGACCGTTTCTCTGCTAGGTCATCTCCTTCTACCCTAGAGGTTTAAGTGGCGGCTATATCTGCCTACCACACCCCTCGGGGGGGGGGTACTTCTATCGGGAGAGATCCTAGATCCTCTTATTACTCGTTTTCTCCGTGGTACACTGAGGTTGAGACCTGCACTGCACTCTAGAGCACCGGCTTGGGATTTGGCCATTGTACTTGAGGGTCTGGCTTTGGCTCCTTTCGAGCCCATTGAAGAGGTTTCAGAGGAATTCCTCACTCTAAACTTTATTTCTCCTTGCTATTTCGTCTATCAAGAGATTTGGAGATTTGCATGCCCTGTCGGTTGCTCCCTCATTTCTGGAATTTGCACCTGGTTTGGTGAAAGCATTTTTCTACCCTAGACCGGGTTATATTCCTAAGGTCCCAGTTAATGTTGGGGGCCCAATAGTGCTGCAGGCCTTTTATGCTCCACCTTTTAACACCCCAGATCAGGAACAACTGAACCTGATATGTCCAGTTCGGGCATTAGAGGCCTACGTTCACAGGGCTGCCCTGTGGCGTAAGTCTGAACAATTGTTTGTCTGCTTTGGGTCACTCAAGAGAGGGTGCCCTGTTTCTAAACCGGTAATGAGCAAATGGATAGTTGAGGCTATATCATTGGCTTATGAAGCGGCCGGTCAGCCTTCACCTATGGCTGTACGGGCCCATTCTACAAGGAGTATGGCGGCCTCTACGGCCTTAATTTCGGGTGTTTCCCTTCTTGACATTTGTAATGCGGCAGGATGGTCCTCTCCGCATACATTTGTTAGGTTTTATGACCATGACCTCTCCATGCCTGGGGCTAGGTTGCTTGCTTCTTAGTGTGCGCCAAGGACTTCACACAGAACGGGCATTTGTCACTATGGCGTAGTGGGTATGGGGGTTCCCACCGCGTCTCTAAACGCAGCTCGAAGTTCCCTTGAAAGGGAACGTCTCAGGTTACGTATGTAACCCTGGTTGTGGATATTCAAATTAATTAACCAATCATACCATTGATCAGCTCTACCAAACTTGGATGTCTTTTTTTTCCCAGTAATAAACAAACATTGTTAAGTTGTTTTGATTGATACTGTGAAGCAGCTTTGATACAATCTGTATTGTGAAAAGTGCTATATAAATATATTTGACTTGACTTGACTTGACTTGGTTCCCTGAGAGGGAACGAGACGCTGCGTTTGCCTGCCATACTTCCTGCATGCCCTGATCGACTTGCTTCAGATTTTTTCAGAAGCTGGCGCGGTCTGAATTCAGGGGTGCTTTATAGTTTCCTGGTCTATGACGTCACCCGCCTATGACGTTTCGGGCTTCCATTGGACTGATTTTACATGTGCTTCAAGACGTAATCACGCAGAGCGTTCCCACCGCGTCTCTAAACGCAGCTCGAAGTTCCCTCTCAGGGAACCAGGGTTACATACGTAACCTGAGACGTTTTATTTGTGCAAATAAATACAGAATAAAAGCATGTTTGATCACAAAAAGTGCATTATGTATTCATTATCTTAACTTGAATAAGGCAGTAAATGTTATAATTAAGTAAATTTCATTAATACAAACGAGTAAATTCTGCTTGATTTATTTGTGAGACAACTTAAATTAAAAAAGCACATTCCACTAATAATATTAAATTCATCATGTGCCATAGACTAAATAATTTAGGACATTTTACTTAATTTACTCGGGTAGATTTCACACACAAAAAAAACCCTTAAAATCTACTCAAATATAATATGTGTTATATTGTTACCATAATTTAAGTAGATACCGTGTAATATTTTGTACATGCAGTGTACATGCAGTGCAGATACTGCTCGTACATGCGAATTGACAATTCACCATTAAATGTGTTATTTTGAAAAGTGTTTTTTTTTATATATTATATTTTGGCTGAATTCTATTTGTTATTCAGATTTTACCTCAAATATTACCTTTGAATTGGAACAACATAATGAGAAGTAATTGGGATGTTAATGCTACAGTAGAAGTTTTCTTGATAATCTTATGTTTACTGTGCCTAGATAGCAACTTCAGGTATATCACACATTTCAAACTGGTTTATTTTGTACCTCAAGTGGTAATTTGGCATTTTTGGGTTTATATGATAAACAGGTTCGAAAGTGCAAAATTCCCTATGGTTTCCCTTTTTTCAAAATGGGCACCTTTAGCGTCATTTTTCTCAAAAACTTGTGTGCGGAGAACTTTTTCCTAAGGAATCTCTATATACTTCTGATGTTAAATATAAAAAAAGTAGGTAGTGCCCCACTTGGTGGTACGAAACCCTATTTCTAGGCCTCTTTTAGGCTACCGACAGTGGCCTAAAATGGCGGCACCTGACGTGGACCTGACCTCCACCGGAGCGCAGACAGCACCAAACCTCCGCTCTTCCCACGCAAGTAACTTAAACTCAAAAGAAATAGACATTAACAACAAACCAATAATAACTAGTGGTGGGCAGATCAAGGCTTCGTGAAACAATGAAGCAGTTGAAGCAAATGTGCCATATTGTGTCGAGGCTTCGAAACAATCCGACACCTGTCTCAACGGTGACACTTAGTGGTCACTTGCAGGTGTTGATCTGAAACAACCTTGACAACGAGCCATTAAAATGTATTTTGTATTTTTTTATTATTGTATTTTTCTAATATGTGAAGCTTGTAACCTGTAGGCTCCTCACTGTGCATAATGTTATTTTGGTCATGAAAAATTAATATTAATAAAAGAAATCAAGCCACAATGTCTCACTTTTTTATAGATTTGTATTCAAAAATATTAATTTCTCTGCTGTCGAAGGACTTAGCCTACTTCTTTTTTTTACAGATAATTTCTCCAGCCTTTGAAAAAGTCCTCTCACAGGGGACCACTTGTTGCTGGCATGAAAATATATTTTTGATCCATAAATCTATTAGGAAAACCAAAATGATGTCATGGCTGTAGATTGGGTACTTGTTACGAAACTGCTCCGAGACACGAAGGTGGAGAATCCAAACGCAGAATCAGAATCAAGGCAAAGGTCATACACAGGCAGGCAATCCAAACATACAAACAAATCCAGAGGGTTAGGCAGGAACGGGAAAACCAGGACACGGGCAGAGATCAAGAACCAGGAAAAAAGACAAAAAAGGAAACGCTCAGAATTTCAGTGGAATAACGTACAAGACTTCACAGGGAATGATGAGGTGAACCAGGCTTATATGGGGTGAACTAAACAATATAATGAGACACAGGTGAATGTGATAATCAGGGATGATGAGTCCGGGCAGTGAATTATGGGAAATGTAGTTGTGAGTGAACAATGATAGTCTGATGTGGAGTGCCCTCAGGTGGCTCTCAAGGGCACTCCAGCTGATAACCGTTACAGTACTCATATGTAGACCTATACAATGTATATTCACAAAATATTATATTATATTGACAACATATTATATTATATTCACAGTGAAGCTGTTTTTAACATGATTGGCAGTTATGATTGGGACGTTAGGTTGTAGGGCTTAGGTTGACACAGGCCTACTTTCTAAACAGTGTCCCGACAGTTTGTTATTATATTTCAATTATAATTATATTTCAAACAATGCACCTTGCTTAGATGGCCCAGCAGTGTCAGTAGCAGGCCTAGGGGGAATGCTATCCTCTGCACCCTGCAGAATGGCAGGATGAGTGCTCCTCAAATGGCGCATCATGGATGATGTATTGTTGCAGTAGGCTAGCTGCCGATCACAATATCTCACTTTATTTGGGGTTTCCAAATGGAAATGCTCCCACACCAAAGATGTACTCTTCTCTTCTGTGGAGCCTCCATTTCTATCTATCTATCTATCTATCTATCTATCTATCTATCTATCTATCTATCTATCTATCTATCTATCTATCTATCCATCTAATGTGTCACTATATGTATACTCTGTCTGTCTCTAGCCTATCAGTCAATGTGTAAATTTAAATGTAAGCCTAAATATAACTAAACAAATCGCACTATAAATGTCACTATATCACCAAAAATCCTCTCACAAAAAACCTACAAGATCAAGATGCTTTGACTTCACCTTTATACAGATGTGCGATTGTGTGGTCTGTTCCCGAACCTGTTCATAAAATGCTGATTCGGCGGACCATGCCACCTGTCGAAACACTTGTGAAACACTTCAAAGCCGTAGTCACGTGACATGAGTGTTTTGATCAGCTTCGGATCAGTGTTTCGAAACATCTGCGCTTCGGGATCTCGAAAAGCTTCGGAACGTCCGTTTCGCGTCAGCCATCCCTAATAATAACTAGACAGTGTGCACCCAAACTAGTAATTTATGGTATAAAACAAATTGGAAATAAAACCGTGAAAACAAACCAAATATGTTTCTGTCATTACTATGAAATGGGTATGATCTGTAACCAAGGTATCTGCAAAGAAATGCTACAAAAATAATGTGTAAACAACCCAGAAAGAAGGAGGTATGTATGTATGTACTCAGTTACCATCCTTTTATGTGGCCCCGTCATCGGCCCCCACAAGGGACAAGGGAGCAACCAGTACTTGCTGGAAGGAGCTCCAACTCTTTTAATGTGGCTGTAGGCCTCTTGACAGCATCCATGACCAGGTTTTTTTTTTTTTTCAGAAAAAACTAATCGCGAAGAATTAGAATGAACTAATCGCGAAGCTCATGTGAAATGTTACACACCTGTCTTGACCTGAAGTGACTCTGATTAACTCCAAATAAATCTCAGCTGATTTTGTAAGATTTTTCATACATCTTCTTGGTTGGATGCTACTACAAGAGCCATGGGCCACAAAGAACTTAGGAAGTATCAACCGGATCTCATTGTTGAAAAGTTTCACACAGATAAGCACTACAAAAACATTTCCAAGGTATTAGATGTTCATGGAACACAGTCAAGATAGTCATCAACAAGTAGAGAAAGTATATGGCCATTATCAAGAACACTGAAATCTTTTCAGCTTTCCACAGCAACATAAACAATACTGAACATTGAACTTAAATACACAAGGGCACAATCAAGGAAAAACAGAACAGGTGTGGTACTAATTACAGTAACAACCAGGGGAACAAACAAGAACCTAGAACACAGACTACAGCTGACATTACGTCAACCCATACCTTTTACAATTTTGGCCAGAAAATTGTATTTATCCGAACACAACACATTTTTCCCCGACATTGATTTCCCTTTTTTTTTTTTTGATAAGATTAGTCAGGCCTGGGTGGTTTTTTTTTTTGTCAGAAAAGGCTTTTGTCTCAAAGCCCAGACAGATGACAGCCTTGACAACCTCCCTGACCAGTTCTCTCTTTGTCTTCTCATCAATTTCAGAAGGACACCCTGTTCTTGATAATTTCACTGTGTGTGCCAAATTTCCTCTTGTTGATTACTATCTTCACTGGGTTCCACGTACATCTAATGCCTGGGAAATGTTTTTGAAGCCCTTTTCTGAGTGAAACACAATGAGATCCCATTGATAAGTGGCCATGGCTCTTATAGTAGCATCCAACCAAAAAGGTTTTCCTTTTTCCTCACTAAATCATTCCAAAACTCACAGTAATAAAACAGAACAATCCTGCTATTGTGTTGTGTCTGTTTTCATACATGTGAAATATGCCCCATATACATTATTCATCCTCACTGTGTAAAAAACAACAACATTACACTGTCATGGTACATGGTATTCGTCGATGTGAAAATAATTTTAATGTTATGTGCAATTAATCACAATCAGTTACAGAAATTGATTAGATCAATTAATTAGCTTTTTTATTATTATTGACAGCCCTAATCATTTATGTAAGTTGATGTTGAGTGTTTGTCATTTTTAGGATTATGTTAATACTGTAGAACACAACTTTCAAAAGCTAATACTCAACTGATTAGGGACACAAACAAATACCAATGAGATCATATTGAGGTTTTCCATTTAGCTGATTTTTCCATTTCCTTTTACCTTACTAACAACGAAGGCAGTCCAAAACTCTCAGTCATCAAACAAGACAATACCTCCTATAATTTGAAAGAATGATGTGTCAGGCTATGTGAAGTGTCAGGTATTTCCCACAGAGGAGTGTGTGAGTGTTTTATATATTCAAAGAAAACCATGATATTACCATGATAGTAAGATACACTGTCCAAAACCTGTCTTGCCGAAACTTCGCATATGGATTTTTTGTACCATTACCTCCTCCCAGAAAGTATTCTTCATTCAACAATTATAATCATAATAGATTTCTATTAATTGCGTTAGAGATTTTTACTGTAACTTATTTCATTGTCAGAATTTCCCAACCATGGGGTTTCCAAGCTAAAATTATTTTATTAATTGTCCTCGATCCATTCAGACTGAGTAAAAGCAAAGTTTCAATTTACATGCCGCTTTTGAGTCCTCCTATTACTATTAACACACCCTGTGCTCGTGTGGGGCTGGTTCACTCGGAACGCGTTTTTGCTGTGAAAAACGCAAGATCTAGAGATGCGTTTTTCAAAAAGTTGAACTTATTTGAACTTGAGCGCCCCGATTTTAGAATGCGGTTTAAGACGTCCGTCTAGCGTGTGTTTACATTGAAAAACAATGGAAAAGTAGCGCATTGGAAATGAAATGTGTGTTCTGTGTGCCCTTACACACATGCCACAGTGACTGTCAGACAGTAAAGCTTGGGTTTACGTGTGCCTGCTTCTCTCAACCTTTACAACAAAAGTCATGAAGGAAATTTGTCAACTGAGAAAATGGCCATACTGTACAGCACACAATACTGAACTACAGGTACCATCCGAACTGCACAACGAACCAGATTCATGCAACTGTAAACAGGATGCTCTGGGATGTCCTGCCAGATGCATGAGACATGACACAGTCTGAGAATTCAAGGAGCCATTTGTGCCATTCATAGACACGCAGGCAAATAAATTGTCAGGGCAGGGTCATTGGTTACGCTATCCACACAAAAACAAACTCATATAGTCTGACTCTGATATGCATCAGCGTCTTATTTTCGTTGCGTTTTCCTGGAAAGAAACCTCTTCTTGTAAGAGATGCTGTTGGAGGTCATGCCCATAATGACTAGTTCATGTATTAGTCCATTAGAAAACAATGTCTTTTATTGGTCTTTTTAATTTCCTTTTAATGTTTTACTTGATGAAATCCCCCTTTTGTACTTCCTTTAGGTGAAATCGGACTTAGGTTAATTTGTTCTTCCTGACAGTAAACCTTTAAATCAGAACTAAACAAATCCAAAAGTTAAAAGTCGACGAGGAACCTATTTGTTGTTACCGTTGTCTATAATTAACTTCAATATTATTTCCTCATCTTACCTAAGCTGTTTGAGAATTCTAAAAAAAAGAACAAAACAAAACTCATAACAGTAAGTAAAAAAAAAATCTTTATATTGTAATGTAATTTTCTCTGATTGCCCATTGTTTTTTTTAAATCTACTTGCTCTTATTTAGTAACAAGGAAGTAATTTCTCAGCTCATCCAGGAAGACAATTCGTGCATTCTTTCCCTTGTGTTGTTGTGACAGCATTCTTCCGCAATCAAATTCATTTCATTTTTAATTTATGTATCTTTGCTTTGTTCTGCTTCAGTGTTGAGTAATCACATCATGTTTCTAAGGAAGGAAATAAAAAAAATAAAGGTAGAAATCCCAAGGTGCTAAAATAAACTTTACCTGCTTTATATAACTTTCACATTATATAATGTGAAAGTAAGACGTGTCTAATGAAGCAAACCTGATCAAATATTCACTGCATTTACTTCAGTCATCACTGCCAAAATTAATCCAGAGCACAGACAGACTTCTCAGAAGAACCATATATTTAAAATAAAACCAAACTGCAGATGATGACTGTTTTTATGTGTCACTGTAAAAAATGATTACTGTGATTATTTATCACAACTTAAAATTCAACATTAGAATAAGAAATAATGTGTTGTTTCAACTTACAATAAGAAAAAAGTATGTGTTTGTGCTTGACTTAAAATATTAAGTGCAGTTAACTTTAGTTTAGTTGAATTAAATTGGATATTTCAGTTATCTCAACTCATTTTAAGTTGTTATAACTAATTGCAAGCAGCAGTTTTTTTTACAGTGTATCAATCACTTGTTGGGCAAGTATTATTCTCAGACACACATGGTCACGATATTATACTTCTGTTTAAGACATTTATAAAATCCAGAATCATTTCAGATGCTTGGATACGTTCATCAGAATAAAGGAATGACATATATGCTCGAAAATTATTAGCACTCAATGACAAAAATATTGTCATTTTTTTATAGCAATACTTCAAAGGTTATGTGCAGAGGTTTTGACCAGTAAGTGACTTCTGTAAACGTTTATGGTTCTCTCAGGGAGTGTTCTCAAGGTCTCAAGTTATTCATTTTAATATGCCAAAGTATAAAGAAGATACAACTTCACTTCCCGCCTGAGGAGACTCTAATAAGGATAAAGAGGTTTAAACAATGAATTAACAGATTTTGAAGTGAAAAGATACAAATAGTGTGTTTATTATTCAATAATACCATGAATTGGAGGTTCCACTTTATTTCGATAGTCCACTTTAGGCAGTCTACTAACTACAAGTAACTTTGCAACTACATGTCAACTAACTCAGATTAGAGTATTAGTAGACTGTAGTAGACTGGTAGGTTATGGTTAGGTGTTACGGTTCGGGTTAGTAGAATAAGTTGACTTGTAGTTGTCAAGTTACTTATAGTCGGTTGGGGGAGCATCAACATAAAGTGGATAACATGAAGTTGCAAAGAGACTTATAGTTTGTAGAATGTCTAAAGTGGACTATCGAAATAAAGTGTTACCGAATTAGA
This sequence comes from Tiaroga cobitis, assembly GCA_030578255.1. NCBI lineage: Eukaryota > Metazoa > Chordata > Actinopteri > Cypriniformes > Leuciscidae > Tiaroga > Tiaroga cobitis. The sequence goes on along the minus strand of CM060604.1, from coordinate 46,037,127 downwards.
TGCACTTTCAGACATCTACACTCATTAAAACCTATAGGCTAACTAGAGTGAAATCATAAAATTTGAATTCATAGGGTTGCTATTATGACCAATCTTCAATCAAAATACGAGCAATTAAATATGTAAATATTCATATGTCTGTACTGTATATATAAGTCATGTACTGTAAGGAAGTGTTGTATTCTGACGTAATGTGTGCGAGAATGGAAGTGATGAGTAAACAAAATGGATGAAGTTCGCTACTTCTGTCTTATGTGCTTCATTGCTTACTAACTCCGGACAGTTACACATTTACCTTTCAGATGAATCTCTTTTACTGGTACAGTATATGCTTGGTCTGTCATCAGTTATTCAATTATTAAACCAAACTGGTTTGGTTTGGTGAGACTTTGGTCTCACTTTATATTAGGTGGACTACTATGTACTAACATTAAATACAAGACTGTTACTGTGTAACTACATGTTATTCTAGAATAATTTATTGCTAATTAGTTTAAGGTATGGTTGGGTTTAGAAGTAAGGCCACATTTGTGACCTAAATGTTAAACAGATTAGCCTACATGACCACTAAAATCTGTCCAAATCATTGCCAAATTTCTCAATGTTTTACTATGCATTCTGTGGCTGCTATTGACTTATTGCCTTCAGTGCTTGACCCTAATGCTGTATTTACAACAAGTTTTCAGAAGAATCCCACCTCATGCCCGCACTGCTTAAACACAGCCTAATACATTTACATATAGTATATATCAACTGGTCCTCATTGGTCTTTTACTGTTCTCTGCATTAGTGTGAACGTTTTTATTCAGTTAGGACTATGCGGTAAGATTAATTTTCAAAAAATATTTTATACAATATATTGCAGAAATAAAACATCACATTGACAAATGAATAAAATATACAATTTTACATTTTGATATTTAATAAAAATAATAAATAAGTAGAAAATGGTTTAGAATAGTAAGATAATGAGAACCTCACAGAAATTAACAATACATTAATGTTATCTACTTACAATATTGAGGCCTATTACTATCTATTTTATTAATTCATATGAATTACCATAATTCTAAATATAATCCTAATGTAATGTCATTGTTTCCTGATTCAAAATGGACACATTCAACAAATTCAGCGTTTGGCAGTATCTATAGAGAATCGTCCTCCTCCTCCTCCTGATGGTCCTGTTGGCTGAGGTCCAGAGAGCTTTGTGAGTCGGCAGGGGTCACATGACCAAACCCAAAGTCTGTTTTAGTCTCTGATAAGTCTGTCTGAGAGACTGAGAGATCTCTGTGGAGGTCTGTGATATCCGTCTCGAAAGCTGTATTCAGTTCACCATGCACATGCTTCTTCTGAATCCCCTCAAAGATCTGAAGAACCTTCATAAAGTCACAACACACAGATTTTCTGTTAACTCAACTCAGCTGCATAAGTCTGTGAATAGTAAGTAGGACATCCATGCTGGAAAGATCACTAGTTACCTTAGATTTAGGAATAAGACCGACGCGGAAAAATCCAACCTGGCCACTCTCGATTTTGGTGCAGTCTACCACTGTGGAGGCGATATTCTCTGGTGACGGTCCGTCACACAGCACCCCATCTACCTGGAGGATTTGGGCCAATGACATTTTAGTCTCCTGATGGGTATATATATGGGTATAAAAAAGAAAACAACCTCTGTACCTTGTCACCAAGTTTTGCATAAACTTGGTTATGATGTGTAGTATCTGCCTCACCAGTAGGATTAGCAGACGTGACCGCAATGGGACCCACCTAGTCAAACAGGAATGCATGGTTTATACTATGATAAAGTCCAACATTTCCATGAGAGAACAATTACAACACATACCGCATTTATGAGGTGTGTAGCGACAGCGCAGTCTGGGTTTCTAATGGCTATGCTCTGTGGTGTTCCAATATATTTTGATGATTCGCCCAATCCAAAGAACTCCATCCATGGAGCTAAGATTAAATAGTGAAGTTTGGGTTTAATGTCACATAATTTGGTACACATGTCAGGTCCATTGCTAATATCACATCACCCACCTCTAGCTATAACCAGGCTAATGGAAGATGGCCAAGCAGCTTCCATAAAGTCCCAGAGAACAGGGCTGATCTGTTGTTTGACTGGCTCCAGCTGCTTTATGGATGAAATCCATAAGGACATGGGACGTTCTTTAGCCTGTTTCTTTACACTATAGAGGTGTGATTACATGGTTAGAGACACTAATGGAGGAACAGAAACCAAAAGTGGTTATTCTTACATTTAGGCTTACCTATATGCCTTTTCAACAGCCTGCGGGCGATTGCAAGCTGCCACAAGTACATAGACCGTGTCTGTGGGCATTCCACATATGCCCCCGTTCTTCATGATCTCTGTCATAATAAAAAGGAAAGTCTATAGACGCATACAAACTCATGTAAATGCAAACAGATTTGCCAATAGACCTTAGTCAGGGTAGTGCCATATTTAATTTTTGATAGGAATGAAAACGAGGCTGTGAGGGATAGAAGTAGAGTGTGTTCAATGGAGTGTAATGTTGCCAAACAACATACTGATTGTTAAGCTGATGAAACATCTTTCCCAAAGACTTTCTACAAACAAAAACTCCATAAAACAGTTTTGAAAATGAAATGTGATCTATATATTTATAGTAACATGATGTGAAGACCAAGTATGGTAACCCATACTCATAATTTGTCGTCTGCATTTAGCCCATCCAAGTCAGTGCACACACATTAGGAGCAGTGAGCAGTGAATGTACGTGTAGCAAACCGTGGACACACACACCCAGAGTAGTGGGTGGCCGGGGAGCGATTGGGGGTTTGGTGCCTCACTCAAGGGCACCTCAGTGATTTACTGCCGGTATTGAAAATCGAACCCACAACCTTCGGGTTACCAGTCTGACTCTCGAACCATCCCTCACAGCTTCATTTTCATTTGTATACAATATGGCATCTTCCCTGATTAAGGCTATACATAGAAATGTTCTCACTTTTTCGATAGTGGCTCACCTGCAATCTGCTGAACAGATGTGGACCTCCTGGCTGTAAGATGAGGGCAACTGTCTTTGCCTCCTCCAAAGCCACTCAACTTGATGAAAGGATCACCAAATGGCAGTTGTGGACTTTTAAAGGTGGAGTTGAAAATGCTGGCCAGGAAAATGTAGAAGCTGACCAGCCCAACAATGATGGTCACACCGATATCGTAACCGTAGGGCAGTATGCCTACTGCATCCAGTAAGAAGCTAATGAGGATGAGTTGGAAGGTGAAGGTATAGACGAACCAAGCCTTGTTGAGAAACAGAGTCCCAGCAGTCACTAATACATTGAAGATCATGAAACTGATGATTCCCACAGCTAGGTGTAGGCCACGCACATCTCCATAGAGGCCACCGAAGCGTGTCAGTCCCCACACGGTCCACATGATGCCGTAAAGAATGAAAGTCGTACTCTCTAGAGTCTTTCCCCGAGCAAAGGCAACAAAACCACATATTAGGTGTAGCACACCACCTGAAACCACTGCCCAAGGTAGGATGAGAATGGCCAAGGGGTTTCCACTTGAAAGTGAGGCAGTAATTGAAAAGGCAGCCAGGACACTGCAACCATGGCCCAACACCTCAGCGTCTGCATACTTAGAGTAGCCCAGATAGGGAGCATGTAGATCTTTGTCATGGGTTTGTAAAACAAATGTATTACTGCGGCTCAACAGGTTCTTAAGGAACCCGGCACCTGTGGGTATCTTGTTTAAGGAAACCATGTTATAAAGGGTTATAAAGAGCACAAAAGCAGACATAACAAAGATGGCAGCCTGTACACCTTGTGTTCCTCTCTGAAAGAAGCTCTGGGGTTCGGCTGCAATTGCTAAACAGTATGCCACAAACAACAGTTGGTAGATAGTGTTCACAAATCCTCCCTGCAAGCTAAACAAAGCCAGGATGAAAAACAACGCAGAGAATACAGCTGGAAAAGGCACTGGGGAATAGGGCACATGGTTTGTTAAGTGCACAACTAGTGCAGTGTACCCTTCAGTGAAGCGTAGAATCGATGTGAAGCCATAGAAAGTGGCCGCCAGGGTGTCCATAGATCTATAGCTCTTAACACACACACCCAGCTGAAAGACACCAGCGGTCCACAGCCATGGCACATGGCCAGAGAAAAGCTTAGGCACAACACCAAGCAGAGGACAAGCTAGCACGCTAGCTGACAGCAGGTTCATGATTATGCCAACGGTCACGACATCATTAGCTTCTTTATTCTGTAACGGTTTCAAGCTCTCTTTCTTAAATGTTCCGGGTAGCTGAATCTTTCTTAGTGTAATGTAAGACAACAAACGGCCACTGCCAAAGTAAGCACCCACTAAACAGACCATGAGGTAGCAGACAGCGGTGGCTGTCTGTCCGAAAGCCAAATCTGCCAAACCCGCAATCTGGTGGGCACATGCTAAACCTATGTTCAGGGCAATGAATGAGAGGACAACCTCATGACATATAACAGCCACAATGCAAATAACAAGCAGTGCCAGAGCGAAAGCTGCAAGACCTGGCACCATAGCATCTCTCAGCTCATTTCTGCCATTTATTATCTTTTCACCTGAAAGTATGTGCACTAAACCTGAACCACACCATAGGGCGGACACTGTCAAGCACAAACTACCAAAAAGTGCATTGTGGGACTGGTTGCGCCGTACACCTATATAAAAGGACAGTGAGATGGAGAATGATAGAAGGAGAGAGAGAGAGAGAGAGAGAGAGAGAGAGAGAGAGAGAGAGAGAGAGAGAGAGAGAGAGAGAGAGAAAGAGAGAAAATAAATCTCAATAAAATGTAAGTCTTTTTTTAAAAAGATTTATGAATTTCAGTTGTATAGTAAAATTCCATCAAATTGAATGGAATGCTCCTTACTTATTCTTATTACAAATCAACAACTTTAAAATTAGTAAAAAAATAAATAAATAGAGCTCAACAAGACATCTTGTATAAATTTTAATGGAACAAAACCTACAATTTTAGTTTGAATAGTTGATTTACTGTTTTACATTAATGACACTTAAACATATATACATATTAATAAAAATTATACTAAAAGTAATTTATACATATTACAAATATGTGTGTGTGTGTGTGTGTGTGGGGGGGGGGGGGTTATAATATTATAATAAATTAAATTATTTTATTTATTAAATTATTTTATTATTAAATTATAATAAATATAATTTATATATTTATTTATATAGTTAGGGTTATAGACAGGGTTATTAAATTATAATAAATATATAATTTATATATTTATTAATATATAAATTATATATATTATATAATTATAATTATATAATATAATTTTTATATTATATTTTATAAAAATATAAATTTTTATATTTTTACATTTTGTGCTATTACAACTAAATTAGCGAATGTATTAAGTTCCTATAATAACACATTGGCTGATGACAATGACACATCCTGCATATGTTACAAACAATAAATATGTTGCATGTTTAAGTAAAAAAAGGTAAGAAGTGCATTACAAATGTCTCCATTTGACAAAATAAACTAAAATAAACCAACTTGTGATTAACTTGTAACTTGTAATTAATTAGTTAAAAAAATGTCAATGTGATTACATTTCTGTGAAGATTTTATGTTTGCCTACCTGAATAAGCCAGCAGAGCCGCAATCAGGAGGAGCAGAACTCCCAAAGCTGTGTCTGTGATCAGAGGTCTGTCTGGAGAGCTTGCATAGTTGTTCACCAGAAGCAATAAAGAACCTATTAATAAGACACTATTATTATTGGCATCACTATCATTTCAAGTCTAAAAAAAAGATTACCGGCGTCAAGTTTCAATCAACATGTAGGCTAGGTAGCCGACCTCTACTTTTTTTAAAACATAAATAGCCTACAAATCACAAGGATATTATATATATTACTTATCATAAAACATTTACAAAGATTAAAAATGATATTACATCGCAAATAAAATGTTTAAATTCGAAACACATTTCTTTAATATCACTTTCGTTTGATTAATAAAACAAAACATTTTTACCGTTCGAGATTAAAAACAGCGATAATCATTTAAATTCCTAGCTGATACATAATTTGTAAGATCTAAAAGCTCACAAAACGTTTTTCTATTTTCTGCACATACCTCCTGATACTCCCATAACTCCGATGGATAAGTGCAACGATTCAGACTCCGCCATCCTTCTTCACAGTTCACACACATGCTGGCTCTCACACGCACTGAGCTTTATACACACACCCGTGACGACGTACACGATGATGTCAGAAAAGCACTTACAAAAGATTTATTTCCTTCTTCCCTGGAGTTTCCTCAACACTGATGGGAATACAAAACAAAAGTATGTCGTTTCAATTGTTTAACTTTTATTTAAGCCATTGCTGCTTTGAATAGGCCCAGCCTACTAATTAGAAACTCATATCTTATTACTTTTTCGTTTAATACACTTGAATGTACGTGGGATTTTTTTCAAATGTGGATGTAGATATAAAATATGCATTTATTTTAAAGAAAAATAGCACAAACACACTTTTCAAAAGTGCTAGATTTCAAATTAATCATTAATTTCAATTGAATAGATATAAAGCAAATAATAGCAGATGTTATTTCAACATGGAATTTTGGTTGAAATGGTTGATTTATAGTTATGGTTGAAATGTGTTGGTGAATCAACCACTGAAGAATTGAAAGTTGAAAAAATGTTATTGAATCCACGTTGAATTATGGTTGAATTTAATGGTTGAATTGCAAACATTAGATCAATGTTTAATCAATGCTGTCAAGGTTAAACAGGCGGGACGCACGAGGAGTGGCGGTTACTGCTAGGTGAGACCATTAAGATGAGGGGGTTTATATATTTGTAATTATTATATTTTTAATTAAACACAATGCTTGGACGATTGATTGTGATGGTTTTTTTAACATGTATCTTAGGTTATGTGTGTAACCTGTACAGAGAACAAATAAAAAACAAGTAAGAAACAAAAACATATTTCTTTGGAACGGTCCATATCAGTTTCTAGCTGCTACCGTTAGACCTGCAGTTAGCCAGCGCCATTTCCAGTGACTGCTCATACCCACTCCTGCTTGTGGTAAGTTTTAACTGACTTATGTTTTTAAAAAAATAAAAATAAACATGTTGTTTGTTTTGGCACTTTGTCGTTAAATGGAAACTTTATCACTCAATAAGGGAATGACCATGATTGATTTATGTGAATAGTGCTAGAGCTAGTTAGCTAGCAGGTAACGCTAGCTACAATATAAACAGTTGCTGTAGTGACAACAAGTCAACGATATTGTTGCAAAAGTGCGAGCCGAGTGTGTCACTAGCCAGGAGGGGATCAGATCCGTAACGTTTCAAAGTTAACAGAAAACTTGTAAAATGTATGCGCCCATAAACTAACTTACAGCAACCGTTCAAATTGTACCTATCGAGTTGTCTCAGAGAGTGATTCGTTGATGATGATGCAGGTTGATAGGAAATTAAATTCTTCCGGGTCATGACAAGGCTACAAGAAATTAAATTCTTCCGGGTCATGACAAGGCTACAAGTTTCAACATAGCAAATTTGATCGGCTGTAAACAACAGGTATCAGCTGCTGAGTAACAGGCACTCCCACAGACCTCAAACTCAACTCGTCTTCCCCAGAGTGACAAAAATAGGCCAATAATAATAATAATAACAATAATAATGATAATTGATAATGTTATCAATTTTATTAGTAGTAGGCCTATCATAATAATACAATTTACTAGTATTAGTAGTATTTATACTAGTATTTGGTTATTATGATGATGATTATCATTAGCCGTAGTATTAGTATTATTAATAGTAGATATCTATCTATCTATCTATCTATCTATCTATCTAATATTAATAATACTAATACTACAGCTAATGATAATCATCATCATAATAAGATACCACCTAAGCCATATCTTTTCTGAAAGCATATACCCTCAGGATGAGATCCAACATGGTCTGACATATGCCACCATTATTATTATTAGACCTGCATCCATCCATCCTCCTTATCCTTTCTTTCCTTGAAATGCTTGTATGCAAATTAGTGCATAGTTAAGAACTTTATGCCTCATTTGCGAATACAAACATAAAAGCACTTGGATATGGATGTCCATGTCCCACAGGCCGCAGCCAGACATTAATGAGGCATTGGGAAAAGGAGCAGTAGCCCCAGGCCCTTGCCACTAGGGGGCCCCGGAGCAGTAATTGAAATGCTTGCTTTTGTCCTATAAACCCTTATTGAGTGGTAATGTTTAAGTTTGTGGGGTGTGTGTGTGTGTGTGTGTGTGTGGAGGGGGTTATGAAATTAGACGTGAAAATGACGGGTCTAAACAGTGTGGGTTTAGTGATATTTACCTGATACTAACAAAGTTATGAATTCCATTAAGGGTGCTGCTGTCATATAGTCTATCCCTGTGTTCCAATACCCATACTTCCCGTACTTACTATTTAGGCTGCATCCGAAGTGAATGGAGCTTATAAGTACTGGAAGTATAGGTATTGCCCGCTTGATTTAAATCTGTATGACAATATGGCCGCACATACTTCTAGGAGGCTTTGTGCTTCATCAGTGCCTCAAATTTTTACTTAATCTACTTAGCAGAAACAGCTTTAATGCAACAGTTGTTTACAGCACATTGATTTTCTCTGTAAATTTAGTTGGGCAGGGAAAGCGTACAAACACAGTGAGGCCAAGCTGCCATTTAGGGAAACTTGCCTGCAAGACTGCATGTTTGGTGAGTTTAACTTAATATTCCTTGTGCTGTTTTCAGCTGGCAACAAGTTATTTCAACCCAACTGATGCAATGAGTATCTTATCATTCCTTAAACAACCATTTTGGATTCATGTCTTTCAGTTGCTTCTCGGCAGTGTGACAGGAAGCTCACACAGCAGGCCTTCAGTGACATCGTGAAGAACTGGCTACGTTACGCCCCTTGGCGTGCAGGAGGCTTAAAGAAAAATTAGATGTAAGTGAATTTGATATTCCTAATATTACTAAATAGCTGTTGCATAAGTTGCTCTGCAAAATGTTTCATCGTGAGTGCTGACATGTTGTCTCTGCTTCTCTCCCACAGTGTCCTCTTTAGATGTGCTATGGCCCTGCACACATACAAGCCCACTCACACACATAGCATCACCCCCTTGTTCTTCATGTTTTGTTTGTTGCATTAAAAAAAAAGAAAAAAAAATCTTAAAAAATCTAATAAATGTTTTTATCCATGTAACTAAATGAATCCAAAATGTGTCTGTTGTTATTATACGGTTAGTCCTATTGTTGGTGGCAGTCTTAGGCCTACTGCTAAATAGAGTGTATTTTCAATGGAGGTTGATGTTGATTGTTCTGCAAGATACAATGGCCATCACTCATTTTAATATATATATATATATATTATATTAATGCATATAAATTAATTTTATACCTTTTAGATAATGGTTGAACCAATATTGATTCAGTAACATTATTTCAACATAAAATCAACTTAAATTGATATGTAGATTCTCATTAGATGATGGTTGATTCACCATTGATTAAGTAACATTATTTCAACATAAAATCAACTGAAATTTAAATGTAGATTCTCATTTAGATGATGGTTGAATCACCATTGATTAAATGTCAGTATGGTTGAAAATCCGATGTTGATTCAACACAAAAGTAGAGGGGACACTTTCAACATCGGATCAATGTTAGGCTTCAACGTAGTTTCAACATTTCTGTCAAACCATATTTCAATGTTGATTCAACTGAATTTTGCTATGCATTACGAAACGGTAATGGAACATGTTTACATAATTAATGTGAAAAGCCTACTACTGTGGTTACTCTGCAAGAACACCTGTGTGAATCTGAGGAGATCTGACTTCATACATACAGGGAAAATGTCTGTGACAACAATCATTTCTAGTCATTGCGAGAAAAAAAAATAACACCAGCGTTTATATATATAATATGTAATAATTTATAATAAACACAATATGTATATATACAATATATATATATATATATATATATATATATATATATATATATATATATATATATATATATATATATATATATATATATATATTAGTAATGTATTATATCCTTATACAGGTCTCCAAATCACATCCTGTCAATTACATGAAACTTTCGTTTTGTTGCAGTGCAGTTAATATGGCACCAATGTAAAAACAGGTGAGCTCAGACAATGTAAATACAGGTGAGCTCAGACAAAAAGGTAAGCATGACTAAGCACTGTCTGTATGGGCAAACAGACAATAGCTTTCTTTTCCTTCCAGGAATCTCTGACAGTGTGTGACCGTTTAACACGCCTCCGTGGGAGGGACCGTAACCTTCAGTAATATAAGCAGTCAGCCCGTCTGTTCGTCTGTGTGTTCAGCGAAACATTCAGAAAGGCAACACACTTCACTGAAAAGACAACTCCTTTAACAAGGTAGGTTAAAGCATTGGATTTACTGTAACAACTGCAATTCTGGATTTACTGAAACCTTTAAGTTTCACTCTGAAACATCATTATTTCCATATCAATTTTCTGATATATTTTAAGGTTGCTGTTTAATGGTACTATTAATATTATTCTCACTGTTACTCTTACTGTAACCAACATTTTGTATACAGTATGTGTATAATAAAACCAACAAGAAATAGTTTTCAGCACTTGTTTACTTTAACTCCTTGGAAACTGAACTGTGTTACCTTGGCAAAACTCTCTAGGGGCGTTGGTAGCCATTTAAATAATTAATTCTGCAAGTGTGTGTGTAACTGGCATGTGTTGTGTACTTCTGATTTCTCATCTTGCTGTCATGAACCTTCACATTGTGTTCAAATTAATACTTACAGTAAAAGAGCAGCATTAAACGTTGGTTTCCTTGTTTGTGTTTAGTGTAACAGGCAAGATGGCAAAGCGTGTGGCGGTGATTTTGTCAGGATGTGGTGTGTATGATGGCACAGAGGTTCATGAGGCGTCTGCTATAATGGTACACCTCAGTCGAGCAGGTGCCAAGGTAATCACACACACACACACACAAAGCAACACAATCTTCACAACTTTCCTTTAATTAAATCTGGAAATGAGCAGAAATCCATGATACATTTGAAGTGAAGAAAAGTTCTAGCATGAAAATAAAACGTCTCCTTTGCGTCTCAGTTGGACTTGGCTTTAATGCAGCTCACTTTGCGGTGTAGGTTCAGATGTTTGCCCCTGATATTGAGATGATGCATGTGGTGAATCACTGTGAAGGACAGCCTGGGACAGACACAAGGAACGTGCTTCAGGAGAGCGCCCGCATCGCCCGGGGGGACATCACTGACCTGGCCAAGCTCGAGGTCAGCGCCTTTGATGCTCTCGTCATCCCAGGTAATCGAAACATCTGTGACATCACACTACAGCACAAATTCATTACTATACTATACTGTATACAAAAGGGGCTTTCGCATCGGAGGAACCTTTTCATAGTTCCTAGAACTTTTGGTGGAAGTACACGGATTTTGGCACTGGACATCAACCACACGGCATACGCTAATACCTTTTCATACACTGTCTACAATCTATGTATAACCGTTCTATCCTGTTAGGACTGTTAAACAGATCGTAAACTAGTGAACACGGAAAATGCGAGCACTGTTTGTTTGCTCAGGATCTGGCATTCTCTGCGCCGTCAAAATAAAAGTCACAACAACAAGCGCGGCTTACGTCACTTCAGAGTTCCTACTGGCGGTGCGAATGCAGGGGACCATTAGTTCTCGGGGGAACACCCTGGTGGCTAGCTCCCATAACTACCCGGTGCGAAAGCCCTTAAAGTGATACCACCCTGGCTAAGCAACTTTACAACAAACAAGCACAAATAGTTATTTTAAAAGCAGGCCAAAGTTCCTAATGAAAGCCAAATCTCCAAATGAAATCATGGACTGCATTTTTTAAATTTGTTTCCTAAGGTGCACTTAAAATGTTAGTAGATTTATTTATTTATTTGGTAACAGTAAATAAAGAGACGTTACCGATTGTCTTTTTTACTCTGAACATGTTTTTCACTTTAAAATATGGTCCAGATCACTAGTAGTTCCTGCAGAGGGACTAGGTAAAACAAAACTTGAGTGATTAGTGATCAGAGTAAAAAAGATCTGATCACATCTCAGACACACGCTAATGTTCTGATTGGCAATTAATTGTTCTTTATAATTTGTCATAGTTAGCTGATAGTTATTAATGAGGCTAATCTCATCCAGTAATTATTGATTATTCAAGAAACTATCCAAGTCCTAAATGTGATATTACTTACTGATTAGTACTTATCTATATTAGTTAATAGTAGTAGCTGAAGTGTTAATGTAGAACTACTCATTTGTCCTGCATTAATTCCTGCATAGTTACCTATTAATGATGGACCATTACTCTAAAATGTTACTTTTTTATATATATAAAATGATCATTTAGAAATAAAATGACATTTTCTACCCTGATTTTAGCCCTCTAATTCAAAGGCTCTGTTTAAATGCGTCTCAAGACTTCAATACAAACGCCCACTACTACTAACAAGAACAGTGTGAAGTTGACCGTTTATCTCGATTTGAACAACATGAACGTCTGGCCGTACATGAGTCAGATTAATACGGTCAAACAAACAACAACCGAAAAAACAAATAATGCTCTACTGAGAATTTTGCATAGTAAACAGACAATTTCCTATTAGGAGCCTTTGAAAGGTAATGCTATTTATACTCCAGTCATGCTGTTGTAGTAGATCTTTTTTCTGGCCATAGAATGTGTGTGAGTATGGATCTGTGTCTGGCAGGCAGTCTTGTGCTGTTGTATTCATCTCTATTGTCTAATAAAACTTGAATGAATGAATGAATGAATGAGGCATTTACCGTATATAGCGCTTTCATATGTACTACTGTACACCCAAAGCACTTTACAATCATATCAGGGGATCTCTCCTCAACCACTGCCAGTGTGAGCATCTACTTGGATGATGCGACCGCAGCCACAGTACAACGGCGTCCGTGCGGTCACCACACACCAGCTATAGGTGGAGAAGAGAGAGTGATAGAGCCAATTCAGTGGATAGGGATTATTAAGATTATTATTATTATTATTATTATTCGTTTTTTATTAACTTGTTTCAATAAAAGCTTACAGTATAACTTACGTTGACCTCCTATATTTCAATGATCAAGGACAATTTGATTTCTCAATTCATGGTGATTGAACTCTTAATGTGCCATGCAGGTGGTTTTGGAGTGGCTAAAAACCTGAGCGACTGGGCCACCAAAGGCAAGGACTACTCAATCACTGCTGAGATTGAGGAGGTCATTAAAGCTTTCCATCAGGCGAAGAAACCCATGGGCATGTGCTGCATCTCCCCTGTGCTGGCAGCCAAAGCTATCCCAGGATGTGAGATCACCGTCGGACATGACTGCGAGTGTGAGAAGTGAGTTTGGGCAATGTCTTCTAGCAGGGTTTATATAAAAGAGATGATGGTTTAAAGGTGCAGTGTGTCAATTTTAGCGGAATCTAGTGGTGAGGTTGCGAATTGCAACCAACAGAAGTTACTGTGGCCGACAGGAATAGATGTCGTCGTCTGAGACAGTAGAGAGTAGCCAGTTAAGCAATGAGGTTTCTTTACAAAGATAAATTAATAAATTAGGTTTACTTAATTATTCAGTAAAACGATATGTTATTGCGAATATAATTGTTACTTCTTTATCATTGTGTCAGTGTTTTATTCACTGACTTTAGCTAGCTTCTTTCCATGAAGAACAACATAGTGACGAAACGCGCTCTGTAGTAGTTTGTCCGTTTAGGGCCACTGTAGAAACATGGCGGCGCAAAATGGCTATTTCAATGTAAGGGGACCCGCGGTGTATGGTGTATAGAAATGGCTCATTCTAAGGTAATAAAAACATAACGGTTCATTATGTAAGGTCTTTATACATCACTGAAAACATAGTTATGCATATGATATTGCATTTCTGTAAACAGATCCTCCTAAATATTACACAATGCACCTTTAAGCAGTAGAGTTCTTAAAAGTGTGCTCTGCTGATATTACTGGTTGATATAGTCTTTCTTGCAACCGCAGGTGGCCGTACGCTCAGGTGGCCAAAACCATGGCAGAACTGGGAAGCAAACACTTGAATAAAAATGTTGGTGAGGTGCATGTGGATTCCAAGAACAAACTGGTGACTACGAGTGCGTTCATGTGCAACGCTCCCATCCATGAGATCTTTGATGGTCTGGGTGTGATGATTAAAGAAGTTCTCAAACTAGCCTAACTTTTAACAGAAGTCTTTATTTATAAGCAAATACATCACTTTTTTTTTAATTTTTATTGAAAAGCAGATACAGAACAAACCATCTGTCAATGTTTGTGTTGTTGTGGTCATCTATTATCAATAAAACGGAACTGAATTTAAACATTTCCTTGCTCGTATTGATTGGTATTTTACACTTATTCAGTCTTTCATGAATATGGAATATATTATATTGTACCAATGATAAAACTTTGGAAGATGTGATGCTTTGTGAAGGAGGGCCACTGGTATGAAGCCTTTGAGCTGTGTTTATGATCACAACAATATAGTGGTTTTTAACTTGCATAAGAGTGCAGTCACAACACATACAGTATAAATATTTATTTTAGGTATGGGAATGACCTATCTTTAAATTTTGATATTTGGGCTGTTTTTGATTGGCTATTGGAGTAGTTTTGTTACGCAGACCTGGCAACCTCATACTGCACGATACAAGACGTATCATTATACACAGGCTATACTCAGAATACCGTATGTATCAATAATGGTTATTAAATAATTCCTTTCATTAACAAATGTCATCATGTTCCTAGTTTTCCTGTTTATATATATTTCATTTCATTGACATTAAACAGAATAAATACGTTGTAATTCCAAACATAATCAATTACATGATAACATCAAATATTGCACAGAGAAAATCTAATTTATCACTAATTAATCACAATAACTAATCTAACAACAAAACAGTTGTCACACTAAACTGTGGCTGTAATGAATTGCACGGCGATCGGAGATAACAGTCTTTAATATAATGATCCAAAAACAGGAATACAAGCATCCAGTGATGCTTTTAAAGATCTCATTACAGTACAGAATCATTGTCAGGTTTCTATATGTACATTTTACTCTTTTTATTTAGACCAAGGCCTGTACAGATATTAGATATAGTAATTTCCAGTGTTGATGGTTGTGACAGCAAGTCTCATCATACTCATATCTTATCTTATACATTTCCTCGTGTTGAAAAGTGATGATGAATTCTTATCACAGATGACGATTAATGTACTTTATTATATACATTTTTTTAAGTATATTTAGATCACTGTGAGATATGATCCAATACACTAGTAAACTAGTCAACACTTTGCCACTTTCTTTCTTCTCATTGCCATAATCCATCTCTCTACTTTTCCCTTTTGGACAGTTGTAGATGTGATGTGATGATGAATTTTTCGACCTAAAGGGAACACTGAAATTAAAGTTGCTCTGCTTTTCCATTTACCTCTATAAGGCAGAGGTGCTGCACCCTGCTATCATTTACTTCCATGGCGGGAAAGTAAGTGTTTTAAATTTGATCGACCTGAGAGTTAATCAGACAGATTCTGAACTGTGCCAAACTAATGCCCAGTACACATACACATGATTTTGGCCTGTCCCAGACGAAAGATGACCAATCGTGGTGATTTCTGTGTTCGTGGCTCCTAAACAGTGGTCCTACATCGTACAGTGAGAGAGGTTTAAAGACGGCCGTTGTCACGGTGACCAAAGATAGCCTGCGATAATTATCTGACAGTGTCATAAATTTAGCATGATCGTCTCACAGTGTGTGTTTGCTGCTATGACCTATGTCTGCTGACTAGTCAATAAAAATGCAACATGAAATGGCGTATTGATCAACACGACATGGCACTAAAACTTAAAACTACTTTTCTCAAGCTCCATTTGCAAAATTGTCATGCCAATCTGGCCTCTTTTCCCTAGCCATGACCGTGTCCATATTCTCCTCTTTCCTCCTCTTTTTTTCAGTGCACATAAAAACCACAATTGCTGAAGTGTGATTGATCTTGCTCTTTTTGTTTACCAGTAGTGCATGCTAATGACGATTTATTCTCCTATACTAACTTAGGACTGTTGAAATCTCAGTCTGTAGCTGGAATAAGGAACTATGTAAGAGACCCACAATCTATAGGACATTAGAATTGTTTGAAATGTACCTTGAAAGTTTTTATTTTTTTAATAAGTAATGATGGACTTTTTTGTGCTTATCACAGTGATAATGACGAAATAAATAAATAGTAGGTCGCTAAACACGTGATGCAACCATTGTGACCGTCAGAGAGGAACGGGAACGACTGCATCCAGAAACGCACGGGTGGAATGCATGGACATTATAAGAAGTGGACAGACCCATCTCATTGAACTCAGTTGACACAGTTGAAGCCCATTTTTAGCGATTTTTGAGCACTTCCGTTAATGACGCGCAGACTCAAACCGACTCAAACTAAGCTTGATGACGTGAGCAACCTGTCTGACAGACGCCAAACCTTCTAGTAGCTGTGCGTGAAAATTTCCAACGTTAATCTTGCAGAGACGGGGAACTTGAGCAAAGAGTTCTTTGGCGTGAGTGAGCAGGAGTAAGTATTCCGTTGCTTTTATGGACTCATTATCTATGGGCTTCTCCCTTGACGGGACGTCCCCCCGATTGCCTGCGAGCTTCTCCTCCTGTCTGTACGGTAATTTCTGTACAGCGCGACAGAGAGTCGAGTGGTTATGACGCAATCGTTAGCCTATTTTTACAAAAACTGTTTCTACGGGGCCATAATGTAACATAGAAGGTAATGGAGCCCTTTATACATTGTCGTGTTTCTTTAGAAATAAATAATGGACAAATGGAGTCTTTAAACGCCTCAGATGTAAAGTTATTCGGTGTCAAAGTGACGGCAAAATGAATGTGAGTCAATGGAAATGCTAACGCAAGTGAAGTTCTGCTACAAGATGGCGGCACCCGGCCGCTTCAACTTCCGGTCGATGGATTACCCCCTTGGTGGAATGACATCTTGAAAAAGACGCAAACGCACCCGTGTTGCTCTTTCAGGAAATAGGACCCATCACCAGTGCCGGAGCACACAGGGGAATGACCGTGGCAACACTGAAGAGTAAACTGAAACAGTGAAGCACTCACCTTTCCGCCCTCTAACCAGCCATCAACAAACACAAACATTTAGAAATGTGTTGCTGTTAAAACAGCAGTTGAAAGCTCGCGATCATCGCTGCACTTGCGCTGTAAGATGACGATGTTGCTCACCCGTGTTGCTCTTTCAGGAAATAGGACCCATCACCAGTGCCGGAGCACACAGGGGAATTACCGGGGCAACACTGAACAGTGAACTGCAACTGTGAAGCAGACCATATAATAGGGGAGACCGGGGACGGAAGTAACACTTTTTGTTTGAGCATCAGTAAAGTGGTTGTTTGTGCTTTATCTCTTAAACTTTGAAACACGATTTGGACAAAAACTCACTTATACTCAAATATTTTTTGAGTTAATGTCAAACACAAATAGTTCCATTGTTACAACCTACCCGACTACTGTTGTTGTAACACTAGCTGGGGATAGATGTAACAATGAGAGCTAATTTACTGAAATAAGATCCACGCTATCTAATTCACACAATAACTTTATTGTAAAACAAAGAATAATCAATTTTGAGTAAAGTGAATTTAAAGTGACAAAGCAACCTGGCTACTTTAGGTTATGTAAGTCAAATAATTGTATAATTATAACTTTTTTTTACTATCTTTCCTGAAAATCAGGTTATAAAACCTATATTGTTGGTCAGTCACATGCAACTTCTTCTGATGGAAAGGTGATGGGAGTGTATGATATTGATGACATCACCACAGCTATTTTCTGACAGGTCAAACTGGCAACTGGCATCTATATATACTGAAAAATATTGACTGCTTTCAGTTCGTAGTTGAAAGCAGTCAATATTAAACTGCAGAAAACTGCTTTCAGAGTTCGTAGTCAGATGTACCATACTGATTGGGATCCCAATTAAAACGCCACCTAGTGCTGCCACCTTCCAGTGCCTAACGGAAGCCTCCTGAACCGGCGGTGGGCAGTACAACATATGGTATGTCACTGAGGAAGCTCCGGCCTATAGCAGGGGGGAGACAACACCGGTCAGAGACAGCAGAGGGAGCTCTGCCAAGGGAAGACACGAGCTCGCCGCAGGAGCCATACAGTGGAAGAATACACAAATGGGATCGCCGTAGGGATCACAACATATGGGACCCAGCCTAGCACAGGTTCCACCAATGGATACGAGTGTTAGGCCTGGCATCAGACGCTCCGCCACGTCCATTGCCGAAGGGTGTGGAGGAACTCAACAGGGTTCTGCTAATGAGGAACTCTACTGGAGCAAGAATGGCACACGTATCCAACCCATAGGAGGGGAATGGCGCAGCAAGCTTACACTTCGTACGGGGCATACGGTGTTGACTGGCTTCTACGCGAAGAGAGCACACGGGAAGCTCGACACGTAGGCTATAGAATCTAGCGAACGTGTTTGGTGTCGCCCAGCCCGCAGCTCTACAAATATCTGTCAGCGAGGCACCCTGTGCCAGCGCCCAGGAATAATCTACACTCCGAGTGGAGTGGGCACGCAACCCGAGGGGGCATGGTGCGTCTTGGGATTGATACGCCAAGACGATGGCATTCACTATCCAGTGGGCCAACCTCTGCTTGGAGACAGCCTTTCCCTTCTGCTGGCCTCCATAACAGACGAAGAGCTGGTCTGAGGTCCTGAGGTTTTGCATTCTGTCCACGTACAGGCGCAGAGCGTGGATGGGACAGAGAAAAGCCAGGGCTGGGTCTGTCTCCTCCGGGGGTAGCGCTTGCAGGTTCACCACCTGGTCCCGAAAGGGAGTGGTAGAAACCTTTAGCACATATCCAGAACGCAAAGCACAGGAATGGCCTGTGTCGCGGGAGGATGGAGACTTGAAAGTACGCATCCTTCAGGTCGATTGCTGCATACCAATCTCAGGGACGGATGCATTCCTGAGTGCGTTTCTGCATTAGCATCTTGAATGGAAGCTTGTGAAGGTCGATTAAAGACTCGCAGATCCAAGATTGGCCGTAACCCACCGCCTTTCTTGGGTACAACGAAGTACGGGCTGTAGAAGCCGGTCTTCATATCGGCTGGAGGGGCGGGTTCTATCGCATCCTTCGCCAGTAGGACTGCGATCTCTGCACGCATGACAGGGGCACATTCGCTCAACACCGAAGTGTAACGAACACCGCTGAACTTGGGCGGACGCCGGCAGAACTGAATCATATAGTCGAGTCTGAT
This sequence comes from Tiaroga cobitis, assembly GCA_030578255.1. Lineage (NCBI taxonomy): Eukaryota > Metazoa > Chordata > Actinopteri > Cypriniformes > Leuciscidae > Tiaroga > Tiaroga cobitis. The sequence goes on along the minus strand of CM060604.1, from coordinate 46,017,686 downwards.
GGTGGGGAGGAGCCAGACCGACCGTGCAAGCCGCAACCTTTCTGCCCCGCAGGGTGAGGTCGGTTGTGGTGTGGAGCTCACCCATGAGCTCACGGTCTGGACTACCCTCGTGCATGTCCATGAGTGCTTTGGCCTGGTGGACCTGCAGCAACGCCATGGCATGCAGGGAGGAAGCGGCTTGCCCACAGGCTTTGTAAGCTTTACCCGTGAGAACGGACGAGATCTTAAAGGCCCCAGAGGGGAGACAAGGATCACCCTTCCAAGAGGTAGTGGTTGGCGGACACAGTTGCATTGCGACAGACCACTCCACTGGAGGGATAGCCTCGTAACCCTTCACCGTTCTAAGGCGGTTTCTGGCAGAGCAAGGTGCCGTCCATGACCTAGTAACCTCCTGATGCACCTCGGGAAAGAAAGGCACTGGGACGGCGCGCTGAGGACCAGCACGGCCCGCCCTGAGAAACCAATCATCCAACCATGGTGGTGGAGGGTTCCAAGCGAGCCCAACCGTCTCAGCGGCCCATTTCAGCATGGCTGACATTACTGGATCCGGCTCGGGCAACGCTACTCGCCCAGAAGGAGGTAGCGCAGCCGAGTCGTCATCTCCAGTGTCCAGCTCCCCTTCCTATGCAGCGATCAACATCCTGTCCTCCACTACAGAGGGACCAGCACGTTCCACAGGGAGCTCCACCGGCGGCTGCGACAGAGGAGTGAGGGGCTCACGGGGACTGATTATTGGGTGGGGAAGCACTCACTCTGATCCTCATATCACCTATCCCACACGGTGCAGTAGCTCTCTTCTGGGGTGGGCCAGAAGGGGTGCTAGAGCGGGGCATGGGAATGGGGACTCCACCTTCACGGATGAAAGCGAGTCTCGATCTCAACACTGAGATAGTCATGTTACTGCAATGAGAGCATGAACTATCCACAAAAGCTGCTTCAGTGTGCTGTAAGCCCAAACATGTGATGCATCAATGTGACCGTCAGCTGGGGACAGGGAATGACCGCATCCAGAGACGCACGGGGTGGAATGGCATCTTGAAAAAGACGGTAGACACACCAGTGTTGCTGTTTCAGGAAATAGCACTCTCACCAGTGCCGGAATACACAGGGGAATGACCGTGGCAACACTAACAATAGATGATGCAGCCTGTACCAGTGAAGCACTGACCTTCTTCGCCCTCTAACCAACCGTCAGAACAAACAAACACAAAGAATGCTGTTAAAACGGCAGTTGAGAGCTTAGAAGGCTTGCGATAACCGCTGCACTCTTGCTGTAGACACACCAGCATCGGGAGAGACTTCCAGAAGAAGCACCGACACACTCGCTTGTTGAAAACACTCCAACACTCTTCAGAGACATCGACATCCGATCGGCTCCAAAGCGAAAGACAAGTGGTGCTTGCATCTGCTTCCGTATTTATACCCGCGCTGCGGGGCGGAGCGCGAGATGCAAATCTCGCACGCCAATGTGCATTGGCTCATTTTTTCAACACTCGAAGATGACAGGCTCCCTAAACGTGATCCCAATCTGTATGGTACGTCCGACTACATCGAACGTGACCGAACTGAAAGGGAACAAAGAAACTGCTGCTGGTTTGCAACGTTTCTTGCCAATGCAAAATCACAATTCCATATGGATAAAGTATGTATAAAGCCTCTCAGAGTAAAATATGTGTCTTAAGTGTGTCAAAATTCTAAGAATGATGTAATTTTACTCTTATTCCTAGATTTAAGAATATATGTGATTCATAAAGGTTCCTAAGTGTTAAGACTAGTTCTCAGCTCCTAAATTATTTAAGCGTGCTGGAGAGGTATCCTAACCTAGTTAGGAGTAACAAGATGGCAGCAGAGAGAAGGAGACCACTCTTTCCATCAAAGATATAATGTATCGGAGTTAAATGATGTAAGGGGGTTGATGAAACAATAACATTTTGATTGTAAAGGTATTCTTTTTGTAATTGACCTTGTAAGAAATGTAATAACAAATCAATGCTCTGACTGCTGTAATTGAAGTTAATAAGGACATTTTTTGTCGACTGGAAGAATGCAGCAGTGCTCAAATGATGGCTTGAGCTCATCAGTCCACAGTAAGCAGGGTTTTAATAGCACTATTGTGGCACTGACCACACTAAACTTAGTGAATGTATTTATCTGAAAAAATTCTTTGGCAAAAAAGGCAAACTACAGCTATAGGTTTTAAAAAATACTCACTGGAAAAATAATACATTGACAACAACATACTCGGTTATTAATATTTATCTGGTTCTATCTTGTTTTTGCATGTGTTCATAATTTCTTTGCATGATTTGGCATGTTTCATTGCATTATCACAAAGAAAACAATTGACTCCATATGCTTACTAAATCTTTAACAAATTTTAATAATATTTGAATAAAGGGTTAATATGTAAATTTTCCTAGGCTGCGCATGACTTTTGGCTACTACTGTGTATGGCAGTTCATTGACTTTCCAACTGATCTTCAAACCATGTGGCAAAAGCAAGTCACTGTTATAGGATTGCAAGCTTCCTCGAGTTGTTGGAGACAATGATGGAACTCATGTTTGCATTATTGCTTCAACAGCAAATGAGGAGACATACACACACACACACACACACACACACACACACATATATATATATATATATATAATGATTCCACAGCATCAATACTAATTCATGATAATTTTGCACAATATTAAAAATTAAATACATTTAAATATTAAAGTTTCAGTAAGATGTCTTCATTAAATGATTTTATTGTAATACATTAAATGATTGGTGTCATGCTGCTGTGACTTCCCCCTTGCAGACTCACTACTGGCTGATTCAGTGGTTGAGGGTGGCCATTTTGGGTTGACATCATTGTAGTCCTTAGTTCACAACACTTAAGTGCCACTTTAGTCAGCACTCAAGAATCAGTCTTAGACTTTACTGAAAGTTGCTTTTAGCTTCTTTATAAAATTATATATATATTTTTTTTTTACATTTAAGTCAAAGCTTAAGACTATTCTTAAGAGCATATCTGAGAAGTTTTATGCATACGGGCATAAGCGGAAATCGTGGGGGGTGGGGGGTCAGGACCCACCCCATCTGAGGGTTGTCCCCCCCTTAAAAATATCATTAAAAACCATGCTGTGTATTGTAAATAATATATACTTAAAATGATTGTGTACGTAGTAAAACAATACAAAAGATTTATATTCAGAAACATTTTGAGTCCGGTGGGAGACAGAAACAAGTTCTTCAGTAGTTGTGGAACTCCAGTAAGTCGGCTGTCAAGGCCATCTTACTCACTTTAATCATCGGATGAAGTGATTCTTTTCTCTTTAATGCAGATGATGCTGTGTCATTAATAAATTGGTCATGACAAAAAAAATGATGATATCCAATCTAACTTTCCATTAGTCCGCTATGTCAGCGATTATAATGTTACCTTGTTTGGTAGCTTGTTTAATACAGTAGCTTGTTGGATAGTAAGTCACCATCTACAACTAACTCAGCGAGAAGACTATGTGTGAACTGATATTAAGGAATATTGTAGATCCGTTGTGTTGGGATTTGCTCAATATGATGTTAAGTAGCAGATCAGTGGGCTTGTTAGTCCCAGACAAAACCTAAAATACTATGTGGAGGACACAAGATCATTTAATAATTATAATGTGACCGCGTGGTGAACCTATGAATCTAACTCATATTTAAAAATCTTGATGAGCCTTTGAGCCTTTTTGCTGCTCTTTCCTTTCTCTTCTTTATTTTATAAATGATGTAGTCTTTAGTTTGTGTCATTCTTACTAAACCTAGACCAAGGTTCAAATGACATATTGCATCAACAGCCAAAGCAACACTGACACTGGACACAGACCATTTGAATACACAGCCCGAACCAACATTAGCATGCCAGATTCCACTTTCTATGTGGTTAGTATTGGTAAAAACCTTAGACATTGCACTATATGATTTTAATCATATTTTACTGAGCGAGGCATACGTTGGTCTGATACCACGTGTGGAATACTTCAGTTTATGTGTTGTGATTTTTGACAAAGATTTGTTGAATATGTTGCAAATGACTTAAAACATCCAAAGGTACTAATATTGAACAATTTATTGAGCATTTCAGATCAGTTCTATGTTCAGAATGTGACAGTTCAGTTGAAGGACACATACGATCATAGTTTAAAATCCCATGACACATGATTTCCTGAAAAGCCTGAAAGATACATACCCAAAGTTTGAATAATTGTAGTGCTATAACAAAGTAAATATTGCATAGAAAAATATTTAACTTTATACTTTGATTGCAAACTTGTTAATATTGCAAATAATAATAAATAAGAGCTAAAAATACTATGTTTCATTCGAAGGGACACACACTGTTAGAGATTAATCAGTTCCTATAGCCAAAGCACCCATGTCTTAAATAAAGCGTTCAGTATAAGCCGGTCACAGTTTGGAGGAAAAATGGTTGTATTTGTCAAAACCGCTGACCACCACTGTGTCAGGAAAACTCCTGGGCCGCTCAGGGTCCTGTCAGGAGAGAACACATATTTATGATCTTTACTGCTAAATATCTATGACTACATGATTTTTTAAACTGAGAGAGATTTTTACCTGGATTGGATAAGCACATGTAGGGACATATCGGATGACGTAGCCACAGCGCCTCCTATTAGATGTGTTGGGATCGCTGGCATGAACCAGAAGTCCATCATGGACCTGTGTGGGAACAGAATTCAGACACTGAATGCTTGGAAAATGCTTAAATTAAACTCAGACATCCACCTTATTTTTTAACATAATAGCAGCTATTTGTATATTGAACGTGTCGGTGTTCTCTCATCTGCTTCTAGTAATTTTTACCTGTTAAAAACAGCTCATTTTGCTGCTTGATATTGCGAACTGGTATTACCATGTTATTTTAAAGTATTGTTGTAATTATAAACACACTGGCTGGTATTACCATGTTATTTTAAAGTATTGTTGTAATTATAAACACACTGGTTTGGAGCGCAAACAGTTTTACCATTCACTGCATTACTGCTATTCTTCTAGTTATCTACTTACAGCGGCTAATGAATCAGAAGGCTCACATGTTTGCAGAAAATAGCTTACTCTACGTCGAAAAACACGTGGATAAGATCGTTTTGATTTGAACTTGGTCAGTGTGTAATGTCCTAGGATAATACTTTATTTCGATGGTCCACTTCAGACATTCTACTGACTACAAGTAACTATGCAATTACATGTAAACTTAATCTACTAACCCGAACCCTAACCTAACAGTCTCCTACTCTGGTAGTTGACATGTAGTTGCAAATTAGTAAAGTGTCTAAAGTGGGCTATTGAAATAAAGTGTAACCTTGACGGGTAGTGTACCTGCATTCTGTCACTGCGTATTGTTTTTGTCACACATTAAAGAAATGCCAGGGAAACATATAAATAGACACTCACAGACATCTGACCAGCTTGAAGGGGGCATAAGAGGGCCTTCTCTGACTGCACCAGCTCCTCTGGGATCTCCTGATTGACACTCAGCATGTTCCCAGCTCGTTTTGATTGGTGATGGGGCACAAGACCGGAGTGGTGACTACCTGTTGAATGAATAAGGACAATTTAGACACTTTCCAGTACAAACCAGACATAGAGGCACATAGAGAAGTGTTTGTACCTGGAATAACTTGCAGTGCTCCATTGTCCTCAAGCGAGTCGTCAAGGGCAAGCCAGACAGACAGAACGGGACCTCCGTCAAAACCCCAGTACCTAAAGACCAAAAACACGATGAAACCTGAGCCAATAAAAAAAAATAAAAAACACCATTCGATTATGTGGAATGGTGCTTACGTCATGTCCTGGTGCCAGGCCACAAACGGCATTGCTTCCATCTTATCACTGCTCAAATTGATGATGCCATTGCTTTCTGGCTTTCGCACTGGATATTTACAAATGAATCTGGAGTCAAGCAGGATGACGTCGGGCCCCAGAACTGCAATGACCACCTCAAGAAGCCGAGGGTGCTTGGCGAGGGCCATCACCCAGTCATGATCCTTGTGGATGTTATGAAGGCTGTAAGCAGTGTAATCTTCACCTGTAAAAGAATATCTGGGTTATTTCAATATTTCAATTCAATTGAGTCCAAGCCAACAACAGGAATGCAGTCGAGCAGTCGAGTCACCTTTATTTATATAGCACTTTTTTACGATACAGATTGTTTCAAAGCAGCTTTACAGAGATAACAGGAAAATAATACAACAAAGTTTGTTTCTAGAAGAAAATAGCGTCACAGTCCAGCTTAAGTAAGTTCAGTGATTTTTATTGTAAAAATGTTATTAATTTAGTTCATTTAGATATAAATAGCCGTTCTGGAGAAAACCGTGATGTCATCGCCCAGCTCGGTTCAGTTCTCATATAATGGTGTCAATTGAGGCAGATCAATATACCGAACCTCACCATGTTTTCTCTCCAGCTCAGCGAAGGCATCCCGGGACTGCTGAAGCTCTTCTGGACTCAGGATGGGAAGAGCCGACAGATACCCCTGCTGCTCGTACTGGGCCCGAATCTCAGCCGCGTCTCGGTTCATGTCTGTAAAGGCAGGGAAACTTCCGCTTGTCTGCTTCGTCTCTAGCTTTCTCAAGAGCTTGGCTTAATCTCAGCTGTGCAAACTCCACAGGGAGAGAGAACCTGTTTTTATAACCTGTGGTACGGAGAGAGAAAGATGGAAATTAAACTTTGGGTCCATGCTCAGTCTGGCATTTCCTTTTTTGACCTCTGAAACCCTCCTTGTCTTGGCCTTACACCTCCTCATTTATTCATGGCAAATTTATTCAGGGTTATTTATGCAGGGACAGAGAGTCCTATGGTGCCTGGAAGCAATGGTCCATGAGCAATTAAATGGAGAGAACAACTTACTCTTAAGCATATAAGGGTGGAGGTGAGTCACAGTTAGCAGTTAAACGCTGGCATCTATTTAGCCATCTGTCTAGTACACTCGTTTTCATTGCTAAAGTTCACTGAGTTTGGCAACAACAAGAAACACGCACCTGAGTCCGAAAGCTGTGGGTTTCTTTCTGCTGAGTCTTGGTGCAAGCTGCAAAGATGAAAGAAATTAAAATAAAATAAAAACACACACAAGCTTACCGGTATAAAATAATTGAAAAAGTACAGACGCTTAAAATTTCATTGAACCACCATGCATGAAATAAAGATGAGCAATACCTGCTGCTGTTCGGGCTGTTTCTTCCGGAGGTGTTGTGCTCTTTACCATCAAACTGTGAATATTTATAATCATTTGAGAATAAGGCTCCTCCTCCATTACACATTCCTGCAGACTCCAGGGCACATTTTTTCCATCCTTTTTTAAATATCTTAAGGTGTGTAAACATTGAATGCAAAATATGTTGCTGACGTTTCAAGAAACTCCAAAAAGAGCATTTCCTTTTGTGAGTCATTCTTTGTGTTTCTGTCACTGGATTTTACTTACACACCAAAACACAATGGAAACCTGTCATCTCTCAGCATCTGTTGTACGTCACCTTGTCACCTATTAGTCAACATTGTGGCAAAGTGAAATGATGTATTCAAAAATTAACACACTGACTATACCTATGACTCCCATACCTGTGTTTATTTACTGAATATTGTACTATATGAAACTATTTACATCGTTTTTATCCATTTTAAAACATTCTTACGCCAGAATGACACCTTCAGACTTTGCCTAAAGGTGAACAAAATAATGGCTTAAAATATTTCTTAGAATAAAAATAATTCTACTTCTTAAGATTTCTATTAAAAAAATGCCCATTTATTTACATATGGTGACATTTATAGCATTTTTTCTCTCTCTTAAAATTATGTGCAATTACAATGATTTCAGTTTTTTTTACAGAGAAAACATTAGTATAAACTATCTAGCAATAATGACATGGTCATTATTTTTTTAATATTCCTTTATATACAGTATATGTATATGTATATGTATATATATATATATATATATGTATATATATATATATATATATATATATATATATATATATATATATATATATATATATATATATATATATATATATATATAACTTGTCTTGTCTTAAGAATTTGGGTGGTACAATCAACTATATTGTTAATGTGTATTTTATTGAAACAATATAGTTGAACATTTCAAAGCAATTCTAAGGGACACATTTAATTGGATATAATCTTAAATAACAAACAAACAAACAAACAAACATTAACAATGCCTGACCTATATAACAGGTGCAAGAGCATGGATGGGCATTATTGAGAGACAACCACATTGAATTTAAATTAATCATCATTCATATCCTGTTTTCTTTTTCATTACTATTCTACACTTTTAACCTTTTAATGTTATTTTTAAAATCTATTTTTTTATGATGTCATTTTTATCCTAGTGTCAATTGCTCTTGAACTGCATTGATTTGTTTGGGAAATATGCCATTGAAATAAAGTTGAATTGATTGAAACTGAGTAAATATCCTGGAAAAATCTGTTGTCATTAAGAATGAGTTTAATACTCAGGGGAACTTCCAATGGCCTCGGGTTTCCTTAAAGTCAAAGTGCAAAGTCATCTCAAGTTGTTTCCTGTTAGTAATGTATTAAGAAAAGGTCCATTTGCTGACATATTAACTGAAAAAAAAAAATAGGCTTGTAAAGATTACAATATTTACTGTCTGACATGGATTGTTTGAGTTTCATGTGTTCAGCCATTGAACTGGTTCAGATTGTCTCATATTAAAACTACAAAAGTGCACAGTTTCCATACAGTCATTGTACAAACACAATCCTTTCAAGAATATAAAAGAATAATACAATAAAGAATAATAAGAAAAAAAACCTCAAATAAATACAGCAGTTAAAAGGGACCTAAAATATAGAAAATAGCTTGTTTCCCCTTTCTTGAATGTGATGAATGAATGCGTGTCAGCGTTCAGGGGAAGTCCAGCTGGCCGTGATGTTCACAGTGTTTGGGACAAACGTATCCCCCCCGCTGATCTTCTCGGTTCTTCCTCCTGTCGGTCCTGGGCCGGTCCTGCTCGTTGTTGCAGCGATGCACCAGAACCGGATCTTTCTCGACTGGAGATTTCTTCATCAGCAGTCTCTGGAGAATCTGTTTGTCTGAGCGTTCCTTGTGAAAATCATCCTCATACACCTTTAGCTAAGAAAAAAGAACAAATCACGATTAAAAAAACATTAGATATCGGTTTGATTGTGCCTTTCATAATTTGGAAATGTGCAGCAAGTTGTTAGTTACCGTTTCTGTAATCGCATTACAGACTATAATGACAGTATTGTAGTTCTCATGCAGAAATGAAATGCTAAATAATGGTTTAACTAATATTAATGTTCACATCAAGATAATTATCAGCAAGTAACTATGCAAGTGTGTAAGACTCTCATGAATTATGACATATTCAACATCAGGACACCATGACATTTAAATTAGTTTCACTGGAAACTACCGATCATTTCCTTTTGCAGTTAGATTCTTTGTTCATGTTACAGGTACTTCAAAATCACTATGGGAAATCTGATGAACGTGATCTACAGGTGACAACATCACGATAAAGGTTCATTGTCTGTCTGGTTCAACCCATCTGTCCTTTTTGTCATCAATTAAGTGAATTTAGTGTCTAATATTCTGCTTATGTGTCCAATGGGTAAATGTGATTTCACCAAGAAATTGATCCAACATGTTAATCCTGGAACAACATTCCAATCAACCAATCAGATTTGAGGGATAGGTTTACAGTTTAGTCTTACAACCAGGCTTAGGTGCTTCTACATAAGTGTTACTCACCTATCATTTCCTTCTGGTTTATGGTATAAGTTATGGTTATGGTTAGGGTTAGGTTCAGGGGTAGGGACAGGTTTAGGACTTGTAATGCTGTGTCAGGATCAGCAGAAGATGTCTTACTTGGCAAAATCATAAATGTAATAATCTATTGCATAAGGCAACAGACACAGGTCTCATTAGTTAATGTGAACTAACAATAAGCAAAACATTTGATACACTGTTTATTAGGGGTGTAACAATATTTCGTGTCACAATATATCGCAATACAAAAATCCAATAATATGTATTGTGTATGAGAAACAAAATTCAAGTTTACAGAGTTTTAGTGTCAGTACCTCATTACACTACTATATATAATGTTGCATATAATGTATAATAATGCAATGGGGGAATACTTGTGGGTCCTGATAATGGCAAATGTCTGATGTTACCAGTAAAAAGTGGCCGACATTATTTTAAATATATCTACTATAGTCAGAGTGAAAGCATGTTCATTTTAAAGCAATTGTATTTTCAGCTTCAGAATCATGAATATTGTTATTCTGGTGTCTCTACCCACTGCGCAATGTGACGTCGGAGTGACGTGTTTTCTATGTAATTTTTGGACGTCCAATTTCGGTCCACTGAAGGGGTTGTTTTGTAACGCCAGACGACGTATTTTTGTTCGACGTCTATGTCTAATGTTGACGTTCGTGGGACCTCCGTGTAAGGGTTATTTATAGTCCAAATGTGGTCGTTTGTGGACGTCTTTTCAACATCAAATTTAGTTTTTATACAACTTCTATAACTGTAGTCCCATGTTTCAAAAGCGCGGAGGACATGTTTTCTGTACAATATATTTACATTTATGCATTCGGCAGACACTTTTATCCAAAGTGACTTACATTGCATTACACATTTACATTCCTATCAGTTCTTGCTTTCCCTGGGAATCGAACCCATGATCTTGGTGTTGCTAGCGCCAACGCTGTACTGTTTGAGCTAAAAATAAATAATCTGTATTCATATGTATTAATCACTGAATTGATAACAACAATGTTGATATTTGTAAATAAAAAAAATAGTACATATTAATCATGTAAATTTCTTGCACCTGTCATGACGTCCAAAAAATGACCCAGTTCAAAGGTCAAATGTTGAATGTCAATATGACTAAGTTGGGTCATGGTTGGACGTCCTAAAAGTGGACCTAGTTTGGACGTCGAATAGATGTCCAGAATTGGTCATGGGCCGACGGACCCAATATAGACATGATCTGCACGTCTATCCGACCTCCAATGTTTAGTGGGTATTGTCCTGTGCTTTGGGTCTCCAGCACTAAGTCCAAGCCTATTCATTTACACACACAATGAAATGTAAAAAAAAAAAAAATTCTTGGAGTATCGCAAAAATATCATATTGTGAGTTCAGAACCGTGATATGTATCCAATCGTGAGGGTCTCGTTACAGCCCTAGTATTTATTCATCTTTGTCAATGTTCATGTTCATTGTTAGTTCACGTCAGCCCAGGATCATTATTAACAGACACGATTTTGGATTTTAGTCAAGTCAAGTCAAGTCAAATATATTTATATAGCGCTGTTCATAATACAGATTGTATCAAAGCTGCTTCACAGTATCAATCAAAACAACTTAACAATGTTTGTTTATTACTGGAAAAAAGACATCCAAGTTTGGTAGAGCTGATCAATGGTATGATTGGTTAATTAACAATGAATATCCCCATAATGCATTAGTAAATGTTGAAATTAACAGGAACTAAGATTAATTCATTGTTAGATAAGTTCACTAATGTAGTAATAAATAAATGAAACTTTACTGTAAAATGCTAAACGGTTGGTAGGCTGGAGGAATCAGCCTACAAACAGAGGAAGATCTCTGTGTTCCACAGGAGATGGTGATTATCTGGTAACATCTGCCCCCCAGTGGTGGAGCTCTGTACCAGCCGCTTGGACTGGCGGGGTTGATGCTCACCTGCTCCTGCAACAGCGCCATCTGCTGACGCATGTCCGCTTCTCTGCGCCGCAGTCTCTTGTTCTCCTGCAGCATGCGCTCATGGTCCTTCTGCTCCGTCTTATAATCAGCCTCATAGATTTTAGTCTGTGGATGGGAAACATTATTGAGATTTGACCGTGCCTAGTCACATTTAACTGTGATGTATGAAACCTGTACAACTTTCAACTCTCCAGCTGTTCATTTAAAACTATGTTTTTGTAAAAAAACATCTAAGAAACAAACATTTTAAATAACGATGAACGGTTCATATTTCACTCCTAAATTTAAAGGTTTCTTTTTTTAAATTGTATTTTTAATTTTAAGACCATTACAGTTTTTTTTTATTATTATTATTTTCATAATTTGCTTTACTGTAATATATATATATATATATATATATATATATATATATATAAAATAAAATAAAATAAAAAAGAATAATAAAATGAAACCAACTATATTTATATATTCAACATTGTTCGAAATCATGTTCAAATATTAGTATCAAATATCTATCAGGCTTTTGAATAACGTTTTTTTTTTGTGCATGTCTCATTTATTATTTTATTGCACTGCATTTGATGTTTTGCATGCCAGAATTATTGAGAGATAGATTTAAAACGTATATTTATATGCATTTTATGTAAGTATACGGCTATACTGTTTTGAAGATGATAATTTCATCTTTCTTTTTGAAAATATAAATATCAGCAACCGCACCAAATTGCATGCTCAGTTTGGGCATCTGAATCAAACTGAGATCATAAGACTCCTACATCATAAGTCATAAAACTACAGGCCTATTTAAAACTCTCTTGGTTGTTTTTGGATGTTACGGTCACGTGTTAACTCACCTGACACTGCAGCGCCTCCAGCTGTTCTTTCAGATCCTGAACCTCTCTCACGGGGTCAGACCGGATCTCCATTCCCATAGCAGCCAGTCTGAGGCTCGGCTTTGTGCCCGGTGACACAGTAGACCGTACGTCCAGGGAAGGTTTAGAGGACCGCTGGAGTAGCTGAGAGTCTGAGGTGCCACTCATATCTGAGGTCTTCCAACAGAGAAAAAGTCAATCGAAATGTTAAAAGATAGACATATAGCTACTGTAAATCTCTGGTCTGACTGATTGTGTAAGCTGACCTGTGTCCCTCTGGTCCACTGATGAAGATCTGTTTGGTGCAGTCGGCTCTCCAGCAGTCGGATATACTCCTGGAGATGCTGGTTTTTCTTCAGTTCCTGCATCAGTGTTTGTTCATAATATTCCCCCTTATTCTACACACACATAACAGAACAAAAGTGTCAGTGTCTGCTCATGTATCTACTTCTGAATTACAGAAAGTCACACCATAGCATTCCATGAAAATGTACAAACAAACAAACACTAAATAAATAAATACATGTTCAATGTTCTCAGCGGAGGATGAGCTGCAAAAATCCACTGATGAACCTTTTTTTTTTTAGGATTATGTGATATGTAACCAAACTTCGGGCAGCCAAGATCTCAAGCATTAAGTTGCTTGTTATTGACAAGGCTTCCCAATATGGCTTACAATTACCAATACTTGGCTGACCACCAATGTCACCAAACAACCCTCTTTAGATTACATCTGTTGACTGGTAGACCACGAGAGATCCAAGAACACATGGCAAAAAAGTCACAGTACTGAATTTCTCACAGTTCATTCTTTCTCTGGCAGTCACCATGAAATCGAAAGTGTAATTTTTTTAATGAAATATTGCAGTATTAACCTTGCATAAGCCTATATATATATATATATATATATATATATATATATATATATATATATATATATATATATATATAATATACATATACATATACATATACATATATATATATACATATACATATACATATATATATATATATCTATCACTCACATGAGATCCACCAATAGCAATCCACCACCATCCAATCAGTTCCCTATGGACAAAATCAATTCCTACCCTGTAATCTTTCTTGTTCGAGAAGATGATTGCAACTTCTGTTTCATGCTGACTTTAAGAGTCAGGTCATGTACAAATAGCTTCACAAGATAACATACTCACTGGTAATGTGGTATGAAGGACTTGTCCAACCAGTGATGTGTGAGTTCAGAGCAGGATTGCCTGTTTGCCCAACCACTGGCAAACGGGATGTTAATAGGTAAACTCTAACAATATTTACTTTTCTGTTTAGTGACAACAATGATGCTAAAATTACACACTTAGCTTTAAACGCACCTCTGCCATAAGAATTTGTGAGTGTAAGTGTCTGCCCACGCACCTGTTCATGTTCTACTTTGAACAGCAGTCTGCTTTTGAGCTGTTTGAGGGCAGCGTTTTCCTCCTCGAAATCCGCCACACGCTGCTGGAGGCCCACACTTGTGCTGTGGTAGATATGATCCCACTCCTCGTTCAGTTTCATCAGCTGACACACACACACACACATGATGGGTTTCCTTGTTTTATGGGGACTTTCCATTAACATGATTTTAGACTGTACAGACTGTATATTCGATCCCCTAACCCTAAACCTATGACTTCTATTGTTAATCTGCTTTGTGGTTGTATTTGTTGTATCCTAAGCCTACACTAACCCTAAACCCCTGCAGAAACCATAGGGGCCACTGTCTACCTGTTTTTACTTTCATTGTAATGACATTTGTTCCCCACAAACACAGCAAAATCTGATTCACCTACAACCAAAACACTTGTATAGAGCTAAAATTATTGGTCCCATTAAGTGCCTTCACTATGTACTAACATTTAAATGAATCATTTGATAAAATGCACTTATTGTTTAAATACATGTTTCCTTTCAAGGGAACTTCGAGCTGTGTCAAACGGTGTGGGAACGCCCCTGCGTTGTGCGTCATGAAGCACGTATGAAATTAGCCCAATGGAGAGACGGAACGTCATAGGCGGGTGACGTCATCGACCAGGAAACTATAAAGCACCCCAAAAACACAAGCGCATCAGCTTCTGTGCCTTCAGTCGCGCTATATGTGAATCTGTCTGAGTGTAAACACTGTGTCTGTCTTTAGTATTTGCTAGGAAGGAGTTATCACATTTACACCACACAAACAATTTTGTATGAGAGACTATGGCGAGCGAACAGCACTTGAGAAGTGTGTTCCTCCCTGCTCGCGCTATCTAACGGGCGGGGATACACACGTTCTTTGTGTCGTTTGTTTGGGAGTGCAGCATGCCCAGTCAGCTCTCGAGGGGGCTGGCTGCGAGCATTGCGAGCGTCTGCCTTTATGGACGCTCCGCTCCCGCCGAGCGCTCTTTGAGGAGAGTGCTCGGTGCGCGCTCCCCGCGGTTCGAGTCCCGCTTCTGCCGAGGCTGAGCGGCGACGCTTATCGTGGGTATTGCAAATGGATCTTTCAGCGGGGTTAGAGACGGGCTCTGCCTCATCTCTGCCTTTACCTGTTAGATCCAGTGTCTCAGCCCGGTTTGGAAGCACGCTCTGCGGTTTCTTCCGCCCGGGCTGAGGCACCAGTACTGCAACTATCTAACGTTAGTTTTAAAAACTGAGGAGATAAAAATAGCAGTATTGACGAGGGAGATGTGGAGGACTCGCCACCTCACACTCCCGAAAGCGAAGAGCTCATGGAGGTTCTCACTCCAGCTGTATCAAAACTAAGCATTGACTGGCCAGGCAGGAGTCTATTATTAAATCTAAGTTAGATGAACGATTTCTCCCTTTCCGTGTGCAACCTCCATGCCGGTGCTTGCCGTTTTTTCATGATCTCCATACTGAGGTGTCGAGATTATGGAAGAAGCCGGCTTCTGATATACTTTTTAGCCCCCAATCATTCACATATTCCGATTTAGCGGGGGCTAGGTTTTTTAAAAGAAAAGACGGCGCTTTGCCGCGGGTAGAAGAGGCGCTTGCGAGCTATCTCTCTTCCGAGGCTGCATTGTCATTTAAAGCACCGGCATTACCTTCCAAGCCATTATGAAATATTTCGGCTTTGTAAAGTGTATTCGGCGGCAGGTCAGGCTGCGTCGTGTCTGCATACAATGTCTATATTGCAGGCATACCAGGCTGATTTGCTAAAGGACGTGAGCATGAGTGAGAAGGCAGTACTGACGTGGTTCAAGAACTGCGTCAGGCTGCCGATTTATGGTAAAATGATTTTTTCAAACATGAAACAGAAAGAGAAAGCTTTCTTCTAGATGATCCTCTCTCCCCTGCGGGGTTATTCAGTGACTTAGTTAATACTGTCATTGATAATTTCAGGAAGAAAAGAAGCAGGCAGCAGCTTTTAAAAGATTTCTTCCATTAAAAGTTCACGTCCACGGGGCTGCTGGGCGGGAGCAGCCCCGGCCGTCCACGAGCTCATCGCATAGGCGCAGCAAAGCAAAGTATCGCGTCTCGCGCTCCCCCTGCTGGACAGTGGGACCAGACGCGGCACTCTCAGCCAAAGCTTTTTGAAAAAAAATTAAATAAATAAATATAATATAATATATATATATATATATATATATATATATATATATATATAAAAAAGCAATAGAACTGATTTGAGGACATTTATATTGGCTATGCTGAGGGCGGTCCCCTCCGAGGGAGAAAGGTGTTCACCTCTTTTTACGGTGCCCATTCTTCCTCGGTGAACTCAGGGGCCCGTTCTACCAACCCCGCCTTCATGCCGGGGCGCAGACGGTCCCAGCGCGCGCTTTCCCGAGGGACGGCCGCCCCCTCTGACACTGAGGGTGGTCCCCACCGAGGGAGGAAGGTGTTCACCTCTTTTTACGGTGCCCATTCTTCCTCGGTGCCCTCAGGGGCCCGTTCTGCCAACCCTGCCTTCATGCCGGGGCGCAGACGGTCCCGGCGAGCGCTTTCCCGAGGGATGCTCGCCTCCTCTGACACTGAGGGTGGTCCCATCGAGGGAGAAAGGTGTTCACCTCTTTTACGGTGCCCATTCTTCCTCGGTGCCCTCAGGGGCCCGTTCTGCCAACCCCGCCTTCATGCCGGGGCGTAGACGGTCCCAGCTAGTGCTTTCCCGAGGGACGCTCGCTCCCTCTGAGGAGGGTCTCAGAGCGGTCAAACCAGTTGTTCCCTGCCGGTGCGCCGTTACAGGGCGCTGTGTTTGCTGCTCAAATTACACCAGAGACCAGTCTTGAGAGACTGGTACCCTTAGTAGAATTTTTTTGGCAGAGTGAAAAAGCCTTCCAAGAATATCTCAGTAGGTCCTGCAGACATTAGTAAGAGGTTATACGATCCAATTTAGGTGTCGTCCACCGAAACTCAGAGGGGTTCTGCCCATAGTGTGGGCCCCGAGCAGGCTCTGGTAATGGAACAAGAGGTGAAAACGCTCCTTCAAAAGGGGGCTATAGAACGGGTTCCTCCTCCCAGTTTGGAGCTAGGTTATTACAGCCGATATTTCATCGTTCCAAAGAAGGATGGGGGGTTGCGTCCAATTTTAGAATTGCACCTATAAAATCGCTTGGTAGGGAAGCTCAATTCAAGATGCTCACTATCAAGCAGGTCGTGTCAAAAATCAGGTCCGAGGGCTGGTTTGTCACGATAGATCTAAAGGACGCTTACTTCAACATTTCCATTCTTCCGTTCGGTCTAGCTATCTCACCGTACTTTAGGGAGCAGATGGCGGTTCGACATCGAGATGTCGTCCTCGCTCATATCAGGAAGTTGGGGTTGAGGCTGAACGCGAAGAAAAGTGTTTATCTCCTTCTCAGGAGACCACTTTTCTGGGCGTTGTTTGGGATTCGGTCACCCGCATCGCTTCGATTCTTCAGCCTTGAAACAGTAAAGCTAGGCCAGCTACTCACTGTAAAGCAGTTTCAGGAACTGTTGGGTTTGATGGCAGCAGTGTCCAACGTTATACCTTGGCCTGTTGTACATGAGACCGCTGCGGTGGTGGCTCAGGACCAAGGGATTCTCCCCGAGGGAAAATCCACTCCGCAAGATCAAAGTCACGCGGCGCTGCCTTTGTGCTCTGGTCTTGTGGAAAGAAACTTGGTTCCTATCCAAAGATCCTGTGCTGGGGGCTCTTTGTCGTTACCTAAAGCTAACGATGGATGCTTCCCTCACAGGGTGGGGGGCGGTCATGAGTGGTCGTCCAGCCCAAGGTCTGTGGCAGGACCATCATCTATCATGGCATATAAATTGTCTAGAGATGTTGGCAGTGTTTCAGGCTCTGAAACACTTCCTAGCAGACCTGAGAGGTCATCATGTGCTAGTTCAGTCAGACAACACATCGGTGGTCTCTTATATAAATCGTCAGGGGGGCCTGTGGTCACGCCGGCTTTACAAGAGCAGATGTAGGAGCCATATCACCCTGTAGCCCAAGACTGGTTGCCCACTGAAGCTAAGCAGGGCTGAGCCTGGTTAGTACCTGGATGGGAGACCTTCTGAGAACACCAGGTTGCTGCTGGAAGAGGTGTTAGTGAGGCCAGCAGGGGGTGCTCACCCTGTGGTCTGTGTGGGTCCTAACGCCCCAGTGTAGTGACGGGGACACTATACTGTCAAAGAGCACCGTCCTTCGGATGAGACGTTAAACCGAGGTCCTGACTCTCTGTGGTCATTAAAAATCCCATGATGTCCTTCGAAAAAGAGTAGGGGTGTAACCCCGGCATCCTGGCCAAATTTGCCCCTTGGCCTCTGTCCATCATGGCCTCCTAATCATACCTATATACTAATTGGCTTCATCAATATGTCTCCTCTCCACCAATAAGCTGGTGTGTGGTGGGCGTTCTGGCGCAATATGGCTGCCGTCGCATCATCCAGGTGGATGCTGCACATTGGTGGTGGTTGAGGAGATTCCCCCCTACCATATGTGAAGTGCTTTGAGGTCCCAGAAAAAGCGCTATATAAATGTAACGAATTATTATTATTATTATTATTATTACAAGTTGGCCTGTCAGGTCCTCCTGTGGTCCCTAGGGAAGTTACTATCACTGAGAGCAATGTATCTCCCTGGGTATTTGAATGTGGTAGCAGACTCCCTGTCGAGGCAGGGGCCGAGGCCGGGGGAATGGAGACTCCACCCCCGAGGTGGTGGAGCTCCTTTGGTTGAGTTTCGGTCGCGCTGAGGCGGACCTATTCGCTTCCAATGAGATATCGCACTGTCGTCTGTGGTTCTCCATCAGTCATCCAGCCCCTCTGGGGTTGGACGCTATGGTGCAGCCGTGGCGAGGTCACGTCTGTACGCTTTTCCCCCGATTGTTCTGCTACCAGGAGTTCTGGAGAGGGTTCACCGGGACGGGGTCAGCCTGCTATTAGTAGCCCCGTTCTGGCCGGCCCGAGTATGGTTTGCGGACCTGGTTTCTCTCCTGGACGGCTCTCCTTTGGAGCTCCCGGTCAGGAGGGATCTACTCTCTCAGGCGGGCGGCATGATATTTCACCCCCGCGCAGAGTTATGGAAACTGTGGGCTTGGCCTCTGAGGGGGCCCAGCTCTTAGATTCCGGTCTCTCAAACGAGGTTGTTGAGACCATCCTTCACTCCAGAGCTCCATCCACGAGGAAGCTATATGCCTTTGAAGTGAAAACTTTTCACTTCTTGGTGTGGAGAACACCTGTAGGACCCAGTTAACTGCCCAGTGGGTGCAGTGCTGGAATTCCTGCAGGAGCGTTTCTCCACAGGGTTATCCCCCTCCACACTAAAGGTGTATGTGGCGGCACTGGCTGCTTACCACGTCCCTTTCAGTGGAGTTTCTGTCGGGAGACACCCGCTTACAACTCGTTTCCTTCTTGGCACTTGAGGGCTGAGGCCAGCAGTTCGTGCCTGGAATTTTCGCCTGGTATGGTTTTCTATACCCTAGGCCAGGTTATGTTCCTAGGTCCCTACTAATGTTGTTAGACCTAGTTCTGCAGGCTTTCTGTCCTCCTCCATTTCTGTCGTCAGACAAGGAGAAACTGAATTTGCTCTACCCAGTGAGGGCGATAGACGCTTATGTCCACAGAGCTGCCCTGTGGAGGAAATCAGAACATTTATTTGTATGTTTCGGGCCACCCAGGAAAGGGTGTCCTGCGTCTAAACAGAGAATGAGCAAGTGGGTGGTCGAGGCTATCTCACTTGCTTATGAGTCGGCTGGTCAGCCTTAACCTTTGGCTGTACGAGCCCGCTCTACCAGGAGTATGGCTGCATCCAAAGCTTTATTGTCAGGAGTTTCCCTGAGTGATGTTTGTGATGCGACTGGATGGTCTTTACCGCATACGTTTATTAAGTTCTATGATTTAGACTTAAGCTCTACCCCTGGGGTGCAGGTGCTCTCGTCCGCTGTGCGCTAGATCTCACATGACGGTCACGTGCTCCTATGGCGACGTGGGTATTCGCGTTCCCACAGCGTTTGACGCAGCTCGAAGTTCCCTTGAAAGGGAACGTCTCGGTTACGTATGTAACCCTAGTTCCCTGAGAGGGAACAAGACGCTGTTTTTGGGGTGCTTTATAGTTTCCTGGTCGATGACGTCACCCGCCTATGACGTTCCGTCTCTCCATTGGGCTGATTCCATATGTGCTTCATGACGCACAACGCAGGGGCGTTCCCACAGCGTTTGACGCTGCGTCTCGTTCCCTCTCAGGGAACTAGGGTTACATACGTAACCGATACATTTTTACTTATATTTAAATGTACTTGCATGCAATTCCAGCAGTAATTAATTTCTGTAATTTTGTCAGGACCACTATAGTCAAATACGATTGAAAGTTAGCGTCCAGTTAGGATTGGCGGTGTGGTTCTGTTTTGGGAAAGAACACCCGGCGCATCCATACAGCCTAGCACGGATAAGAGCAGCAATAACCCCCCTTAGAGTAAACAGAACAGAACCAACATGAATGTATTACAGATATCATTAATTAAGTTTAACGTACAACATAATTTGAGAATTTTAGTCTGATTCAGGGGGAATCAGAATGCCAAATCCTGACTGACGAGAGGAGGAGCTGGGAATGGAGGAGGGAATTGGATCCTGAGAAACGCGATAGCTGCTGATAATACTGAAGGAGCTTATATATGAATACAGTGATAGGCGTAGTTATTCCTATAGGTAGACGTGCAACAGCTGAGAGTCAGCTGATGCGAGCTTGCTTGACTAACGTGACCTGCCAGAACTGACATCTTGATTTACATCTATAATTACACTGTTGACTTTTCCTTACACCTTAACCCACCCTTAAACCTACCCATACTACCAAACCTGTTCTAACCTTCCCCGTATCCCACCTTAATAGCATAATTGTTTTACAATACAACATCAACACAATAAAAACATTGCACTCAACATTCATTTGTTTGTTCATTTGTTTATTTGCTTGTTTCCACCACGGTATAAAACAAATTGAAAAATAATTGTGACTTTTTATTTCGCAATTCTGACTCAATTCTGACGCAAATTTCAGATAATCATCAAAATTATAACAAATAAAGGCTTAAAATATCTCACTTTGCATGTAATGAGTCGATTTAATATAATAGTTTCACCTTTTAAGTTGAATTACTGAATATAAACGAACTGTTGCACGATATTCTAATTTTTCGAGTTTCACCTGTATAATAGGAATTCAATGAATTGGACACTTATTAAAAAAAAGGTGCAAATGAAAAAGAACTTTCAAAATGAAAGTTAAATCCATGTTCTGAACTGTTGTAGTTATAAAAAAATCTTATTTTCTTTTCTTTTTATGGTGAATTACAGAATTATACATCATATACACTGTATACTAGTGGATTATAAAAATTGAGTTCTAGGGTCATGGTGTTTTATTCTACCTCTTTGTTGAGTCTCCGCAGTTCAGTGTTTTTGTTGAGGAGCTGAAGCTTCTCTTCATCAGAGGAGGTGATTGACATGCTTTCTGTGATGAGGGTTAACTGCTCCTCCCCAGAGAGAAGAGACTCTTGATGTGCCACATCCTCCACCTGCCTACAACGCATGCAAACACCCACACATTACTTTGTTTGTTCGGTTTTTTTATATTTTAGGATCTCTCACATTATTATTATTATTATTATAAATAATATATAAATATATTATCATGGCGAGAAAACATCAATTTAGATCTTGTGTTCATCCCTGCCCAGGCTACATCACGGGTGGGATACATATGATTTATGTGTTGTTTGTCTGGGAGCTAAGCATGCACAGTCAGCTCTCGAGGGAGCTGGATGTGTACATTGTGAACAGCTTCCATTACGGATGCCAAGCTGATGCCATAATAGCTGATATAAAAAAATTGGAAGACTAGTAATTTCCTACTACTAAATTCTAATAAAACAGAGATTCTAATTATTGGACAAAAAACTTCCTCACGTAATAACCTAGAATACTGTCTAATACTTGATGGCTGCTCTGTTAAGTCTTTGTCGTCGGTTAGGAACCTGGGTGTGCTCTTTGATACTAATCTTTCATTTGAAAGTCGTGTGTCTAGTATCTGTAAAACCGCATTTTTCCATCTTAAAAATATATCTAAATTACGCCATATGCTCTCATTGACAAATGCGGAACAATTAGTTCATGCGTTCATGACCTCAAGGCTAGATTATTGTAATGCTCTACTGGGTGGTTGCCCTGCACGCTTAATAAACAAACTACAGCTAGTTCAAAACGCAGCAGCTTGAGTTCTTACCAGAACCAGGAAGTATGACCATATTAGCCCGGTTCTATCAACACTGCATTGGCTGCCTATTAAACATCGTATAAATTTCAAAATATTGCTGATTATTTACAAAGCACTAAATGGTTTAGCTCCGCAGTACTTGAGCGAGCTCTTAACGCATTATAGTCCTTCACGTCTATTGCGATCTCAAAGTTCCGGCCAGTTGATAATACCTAGAATATCAAAATCGACTGCTGGCGGTAGATCCTTTTCCTATTTAACACCAAAACTATGGAACAGTCTTCCTACCATTGTCCGGGAAGCAGACACACTCTGTCAGTTCAAAGCTAGACTAAAGACACATCTCTTTGACCTAGCATTCACATAATACATTATCGACTTCTATAATTCAATGTTAGGCTGCATAGATTAAGTCAGCCGGAACTGGGAACACTTCCCCTAAATCCTGATGTACTAGTTACATCATAAGAAGAATGGCATCTACGCTAATTTTAGTGTCTTTGTGCAACTGAGGTTGTTGAGACCATCCTTCACTCCAGAGCTCCCTCCACAAGGAAACTGTATGCCCTAAAGTGGAGAGTGTTCACTTGTGCAGTGGTCATCAGCTGGACTTAATTAACTGCCCTATTAGTACAGCCCTGGAGTTCCTGCAAGAGTGATTCATTGCAAGGTTATCCCCATAACACTTAAAAGGTTTATGTGGCGGCCATAGCTGTTTACCACAGTCCATTGGGTGGACTGTCTTTAGGGAAATACTCTTTGCCAACACGTTTCCTCCATGGCACATTGAGGCTGAGGCCTGCAGTATGCATTGGGGAACCGGCTTGGGATCTGGCAGTGGTGCTCCAAGACCTGTCCCTAGGTCCCTTCGAGCCTATTGAAGAGGTTCCAGTCAAGTTCCTGACTTTTAAAGCACTGATCCTCCTTGCCATTACATCTCTTAAAATAATAGAAGATCTGCAAGCCATGTCGTTTGCCCCTTCGTGCTTGGAATTTGCACCTGGTATGGTGAAGGCTTTTCTTCACCCTAGGCCATGTTACATCCCTAAGGTGCCCACTAATGTGGCTAGATCCTCCCTTCTGGGATCCAGACCAGGAAAAGAGTAATCTGCTAGTCAAGTTCGGGCATTAGGTGCTTACGTCCACAGAGCTGCCCCGTCGCGTTAATCTGAACAACTTTTCGTCTGTTTTGGGTCTCCTAGCAAGGGGACAAGCAAGTGGATAGTTGAGGCTATCTCTCTGGCATATGAGTTGGCCAGACTACCTTCCCTTTTCTTGACTAACTCTAACCTTGAAATATAGCTGTTGATATGCTTGTTCTATAAATAATACATTATTAAAACTCTTTATGTAGTTGATTTCCTCATGGGGAAATTTGTACATCGAATGCTTGTCAGATTTTTCTATTCTTGTGAGGATCCCCTTAGTATAAATAGTCACTTTACACGACAAGGGCCATACCACACATACATGTTTATATAATTAATTACTGCAGTAACAAGTACACAAGTACAATGTGTAAAGCTGCCCAACAATTTAATATTTATTATAATTATTTATTTTTTACAGCCTTAGGGATCAACACTGCTGTTATTGCTGCTGTGGTGCAGCTCAAATAAAGTCATGGGTGTTATGCAAATGTCAGCCTATTTCATTTCAGTCTCATGATGAATGACTCATGCTAAACTTTGACAAAGTATGAACTAATAAAAGTTAGACAAACACATCACCAACGCCAATAAAAAGAAAATGACTATAAAAAAGCTTTGGGAAATTTGAGCTGGGATGGGTTTCTGTTTCTATTCTCCCTTTGTGTGAGACTGAGATTTTATTTTCTGTCAGGACATCAAACAAATATATCAAAATTAAAGTTAACAGTTACGCTAATGCTAAGTCAGTTAATTATATTAACATTTTTGAGCGGTGTAGCCCTTGTCATGTAAAGTGACTATTTAAACTAAAGGTCAACATGTACACCCATGTGATGCTGTATTGGTGAAACTGTCACTAAAGCCCTATTTGGTCGGGATTAGTTTAACATGTTGGGTAAAGTAACAATTACCAGAACTTTTCAGTGATTTTAGTCCCTTCCAAATGTGCCATTTCAGTAATCATTACGGACAATGTCAGTGAAGATTATGGCGACTTTTACCTTCTGTAAAAAGGCGCAGAAAAATTACCTCAGGTAATACTAATCAAATGCGAATAGACCCGCTGTAAATATGGACGTAAATATTCCGTCATTTTCTGTTTAAAAATGTTTTCTGTTTCGTTTTTTTTCAAGAATGGAGGCGCTTGAAAAAGCATTCAGTTGCATTCTTGGCGGTGGGGCAAGTCTGTGGCAAAACTCAAGTGTTTTCCAGATACCATTCAGATCAAGAAGAAGGTCGAGAGCACTTGTTAGAGGCACAAAACTTATTTTAGTGTTATGTAGCCAAGTGGGATGATTATAACAAAATAGGACACTAAGCATAAATTGGTCGTGGGTCCTTTAAGAGATAGTGTAGCGACGCTGGCTTTACGGCCTCGTGTAATGTGTATGCGCTAGTTTCAGCAAAGAGAGATCAGTGATTACACGCGAGAGCTCCTGGTTTTGGTATTTTAGAATTAAAGCTTCCCATGGATGTTAAAGGTTCTTCATTGAACCATCAATGCCAATAAAGAACTCTATTTTATGAGTGTATTGGCAAATTATTACAAAATAGTCCCTACTTCCTGTTTACAGTTTTCTTCTATGACAAACGGATTGCACTTTACCCAATTTCAGAGGCCTGAATACACACACATACACCTTATAACACTCCCGATGAAGTCCATTTAATCTGCAAATGTAGATGCTGAAAGACAGTAAAATAATACCCACTCAGACTGAAGATCATTCTCCTCATCAGGTAAAGAGCGCTCTTTGCTTGAAGAGTCCTCTTCTGACAGTGAAGACTGTGAACTTCCTTCCATGACCCTTTAAAATCTGAATCCAACTGATTAATAGCTGTAGTTCTAATCCTCTTGTCGTCTTTCACTCCTAAATCCAAACGATGTAAAGTGTACAGCCTAAAGGCAGTAATGTTATTCACTGGAGGGGAAGTTCAAATTTAAACCCCCTCATTGACATGCAAGACATCACAGAGTAGGAAGTAATGCTCAGCGTGACACAATAACAAACAATCATTTGTCAAAACTGAATGATCTTTACAAACTAATAACAATATAATGGGAATAATTAATTTAGCCAAATATGTAGCACTAATTGTGTGACTTAATATTTGAAATGGTGATTTTATGTAGCCTATTTGTTATGTTTACTAGATTGAGATACAAAATAAGGAAGTGATTTGCTGGTAGGCTGCAGGGAATTTCCACTTCAGTATCATCTGTTTTCTGTGGGCTTTCTGAAAGACGACTAAAAGCAGTATGGTTAAAAGCCAAACCACAATGTCTCACTGTAACACATGAGTGAAAGGACATTGGAGGGTTATTTTCAACTCCCAGGATGTCTGTTTAATTGTAGCCTACTGTAAACAAATGTACCATGGTAACCATTTATTCCACCAAAATTCCAGTTACAAGAGTTGCTGTTACTACTGCAATAGATAGGTGTAAATTTATATGGATTTAATATTATTACTTTTCATGACAGTACTGGGAAATATTAAGTTCAATGGTTGATGATTGATGTTCACAGTTTCATTGTACTAACCGAAACTGTAGTATTGTATTTAGTGAAAGAAAAATTTCTTGTAAATATATAGTGACTTAAATCAAAACAAAAGAACAAAAATAACTATATAGCACAAAAATCAACTGAAATCAAATGATGAGTGTAAATCAGTAATTTTGCAGTGCAGACTAAACTAAATGTGTGTTGTACTTTTGTTGTTTTATTTTTTACAAATTGTAGGTACAGTATAAATAGTAGGAAGTATGCTGGTATTTCATTCTGAACATTGCAGGTGTGATACCAGAGATGGATTACCACAATGGCCACATTACCCTTCCAACAGTCATGATTACTCCATTCATTATGACGACTTGCCAGTCAGTGTATTGCTGAGTCTAGCATTAGTTAGAGCATTAACTCTAGTCAGCTATGGCTGAAGAGAGTGCTTTACCAAATGGTTTTATTGATCCATCAATGCACTATCAGGACCAAAGACAAAATGTGCTCTGAAATGTAATGTCCTCCCTTCGCTTTGAAACAGAACACACTTGAAGGACAAGGATGATTAACCATGACCTGGTGCTACATCAGCATTAAAAAAAAAAAAAAAAATCAATCAAACTCATTCAGAAAAATCAGAAGGCACTATGGTTTGATGATACATGCAAAGAAAAAATAACAAACAAATTTAAAATAATAAGGACAGCAAAACGTAGTGTCATCCATGTGAAAATAGTGTTCTTGTTTTACATAATTAATTTAAATATTTATTAATTCATTTCAATTGGGTTTTTGGATATGTGGGTCAGTTTGGTTGCTTCATAACTTTCATGAATAATAATATAGAAAGTAGATTTCTACATGTTCTAAACAACATGTGAGTGTCACAGATCTGTAATGAGGACCCAAAAGCAGAAAGATACAGAATCCGATCAAGATGGTCCACGGCCACTCGGGCTGTGTCCTCAGCAGATGGGAGTTTGAGAAGGGGAACGAAGTGAACTGCCTTCACATTCATGTGCAAGAAGACACAAAAGGGAACTCAATTCGTTACTTGAGTGCTGTGTGGGAAGTTTAGTGTGCGCACACATCCGAAGCGTGCGCCCAGAAATACACCGCACAAATACTGAAATGAGCTCGGTTTCACGCAGCCTTGCACTCGAACGGGCATATTCAAACTAAATTATGTCCAAACATGTCTTAGTGATTATCCTAGTAGACAAACTCGGTTATGTCTTGAGTGAAAGTAAACAGTTGAAAAAGCAAACAATAATCTAGTGGTATTACTGGTCTTTAATAATGTTTTAAATTTATATTATTTAGGCTAATAGTTATACTGTAGCTGTGGTATACAATTTGAAATAGAGAAGTGAATTTTCACTCGTATCTAAAATTCTGGTGTCATAACTGGCTGCTTTTTTGCTAAAACAGTTTAATGGCCAGTAAAAAATATTTATGACCAATACATTTTCTTAAGCCACCCTGGCAATATATGACCAGGGACGGGATGGACCGGGAAGAGGGTGTAATAGACCAACAGGAGGCCTTGGGATTGGAGGTCTTGTTTTGAGCAATGACCAAGTATGCGCCCATGAACTGACAGATGTCCTCCACTATGGCCGCCCAACAAAAGCGCTGACAGATGCCAACCAATTACCTCCACACTCCTGGATGGCAAGCCAGCTTGAATGATGACCCCACTGGGGCACCATAGAGGGAACCGACTACAGAAAGTACAGAAGATCTGTCCCAGAAGAGTGTCCCTCGGTACCTCAACTCCATCCAAGGCCTGCCTAACATGGTCTTCATGACCTAAGGCAGTAGCCCCCATCATGCGGCCTGAAGGCAAGACAGTATTGAGGTGAGAACGCTGGAGACGAAGCACCACAACAAGGCATCCTGCTTACCTGTTACGACCCGTGCAATAAGGACGGGCTTGACATGAACTTTTGCAGTTGGTAAAAAAGGAAACCAAAGACACAATTCTACAAAAAGTAAAATTTATTCAAGGTGGAAAAAGGACACCCCTACGCTCCTAAAACATTAGAAAGAACCTAATTAAATCATCACAAACAAACGAACACGATCAACAGAAGGTTTTGGGATCTGTCGACGGGAGGAGGAATCCGGAGCTCTTCACGCCACAAGGCCAATGCCAGAATGAGCTTGACAGCTTCGATTAACTGTAATGCTCACCAGTAATGCAGGATATGTTGGCCAACTGCAGCTGTTCAAAGACCCTTGCAGACACAACATTGATTTTCTTCTCTCTCGACTCAGGCTTCAAGGTCCGCAGAGTTGACCCGTGACTTGGTCGAATCACTTGTGACAAAGGTCCAGACGATTATTAAGATGGATGGCAATGCTGAAAAGGTTGATGAATCAGGCATATATCTCATCCTTAATGTACTCCAACAAGCACAAATAGTGTGATGGGTTCCATGTCAAAGTTTAATGTGGTAGGTGATGCCTGACTTAGCAAACACCACCACCACTAATAATAATAATAATAATATTCACACAATATTTGTCTGAATATTTAAATATTCAATGTGTTATCTGTCTTGGGTAATCGTGCACAAAGCTAATCCCTTAACCAAGCACTTAACTTTGCTAAGCCCTGTCAAACTGATATCATCAACGTAATAGACAACAATATTGAGTAAAAAAAAACAACAACTTGTTTTCAACTTCAGCAGATTCTGAGGGACTATAGGACAGTACCTTCATGCAGATAAAAGATTTACTGCATAAAAATAGACAAATTTGCTTATGCCAATTCAGACAGATAATGGACCAGCACACAACAACAGTAGTATCAACAGTGTAAAAAGCAGAAGCTTTGTAGATCAACATAATGAGTAATAAATGCTAAAAACCACACAGTATGACCAGTTACCAGTATATATTATTGAACTTCATTGACTCTTTCTCCACCAGCGTTTTTTTTTAAAGTTGCCAGCCAGCACAAGCATTTTTGATAATTTTCACAGAAATGTCACACAATTTTGTTGTATGAATATCTGAACATGCAATATACAGTATCAAAAGAAAGAGCAGACCCTCTGCTTTTGAAAAAAAAAAAAAAAAAAGTTTTATACTAGCTTCATACATTCTTTTTTATCAACAGTTGAATATGGGTAAGTTTCATAAAAAAAGATTTTGAGCAAAAAGCTGAGAAAATCACTTTTTTTTTTCAAAGACTACACCTTAATCGGATTCAGAATGATGATCAAAACATAGATGGAGTAGATCGAGTCCATCAACACCTCCAAAGCTTCACAGTCCTATAGCTCATCATGGTTGACATTTCATTTAGTAGGCAGTTTTGATTTATATGTTTTCACGTACAACAACAAAACCCGCTGCTAACTATCATAGTACGATGCATCGTTGAAGAAATCAACTTGCTAGTCACGACTGTTTCCCGAAACCATATTGTTGCAAAGTGGTCGCTCATCCACGTTGGTTTATGACGTCATGCGCGTGGTGGAGTATTAACTTATTTTAATGAAACTGTTTGAGATCGAATTAACGCTAGATTGTTGTTACAGATTCATTCATAGGCTCGTTCTTACATAGTAGAGCACGTTTGCACATGCACAGTCTTCGAAAAACTGTGCTTTAAATCTCTTGACAAACTAAAAGATGTAAATTACAACTTTATGTATTGTAAATAAAAGATATCGGTTGTACTGAATGTCAGCTTGCTTATTTTGCAAGATAAGGATTTTTTCAAGATAAGGATTTATTAAGTCCACATGTCATGAAAACGTCTCAGGTTATGACTGTAACCCTGGTTCCCTGAGAGGGAACGAGACGCTGCGTCGAGACGCTATGGGAACACCCCTGCTTGATTGCGTCGTGAAGCACGTGTATAATCAGTCCAATGGAGAGATGAGACGTCATAGGTGGGTGACGTCATCGACCAGGAAACTATAAAGCACACCTGAAAACAGACCGCACACGCGAGATCCGAGATCAAGTCACAGAATCTTTATTGCAGACCCGTAATCTACGCGCTGCCTCGGCAAACGCGAGATCCGAGCAAAATCTTTATTGACTTTCTTCCCTCGAGAAGAAAGCCAACAAGAGCAGAGCTAAAACTCTCAAATATATATATATACAAGTATATATATATATATATATATATATATATATATATATTTGTGGACAAACAACAATAAAATAGTCAGAGACGGAATCACACAGAGAGCTTGCTGAAGGCACAGAAGCTAGCGCGGTGTTTTCAGGTGTGCTTTATAGTTTCCTCAAAGAATGTATATTGACAAGAAGTGAAAGCCAATAGAACGTTTCATTGCAGCAGCAGCGCTACGCTTCCGCCATTTTGGGGTGAAAGCGACTCGGCAGTAAACTAGTGATGTGTCGTTCGTGAACGAGTTCGCCGATTTTTTTAAAAGAGCCGGACTTCCCATCACTATCCACTAGCTTCTTGCTGTCGCTATGGCAATATCAGCTGCTTGGTAAAAAAAGATCATCGAGTTTGTAGCATGATCCAGGGGATTAAAACATACAAAATATATGTCAGGCCTAGTGGAGTTGGTAACTAATAATAGTAGTAAATGTGTAAAGTTGCATAAAATGGAAATACTCAAAGCAAGAAAAAACTACCTCAATGTGTATTTAATGATTGGATTCCACACCTGATAAAAAACAAAAAAACATTAAACAAAAAAAAAAAATACTAGACAATACAGCATTTACTGTAGGTGTACCAAGTGAACAAAATTTACTGATGGCTTAATTTAAGAAATTTTCTATTGCGCTTCTGATTTGGCTGGGAGATTCTCTGATTTTGGGTACACAACAGTGAGTTTGTCCAGTAACTCCAACAGTTGGAATCTTCGCCCCAAAATGGCGGGCGCACTACCGAACCGCCACCTAGTGGCTGTTACCAAAAAGTTTCGCTTCTATACTCTTTGGTTTCCTGGTCGATGAAATCACCCGCCTATGACGTTTCGTCTCTCCATTGGACTGATTATACATGTGCTTCATGACGCAATCACGCAGGGGCGTTCCCACAGTGTCTTGACGCAGCTCGAGTTCCCTAGAAAGGGAACTAGAAACTATGCTTCTAACCACAGGCCGAGAGCTGTCGTTCCAAACGATGGTTTCGGGAAACACTGACTCCTTGAACTATGCTGAAAACAACGAACTTGCAAACATAGTTGGCTAACGATGCTTTTGGAAAACGCACCCCAGAAAAACCTTTCAGGAACATATCACGCTAGTTTCAACTTCATGTAAAAATAACTTACCTAACAAAATCATAACAAAGGTTAGTGTAACTGTTTTTTTGTTTTGTTTTGTTTTTACATCATTACACTCTACAATGTAGTTCTATATAAATACCATGTGGCAATATTGGGTCTTGGAAGTTAATATAAACTTCTATATTCTTGTGCATTAAAGGGTTAGTTCACCCAAAAATGTATTCTCTTCCGGTTCTGTTGTCAATCCGTGTTCACGAGTCTGCAGTGACGCTGCTGACGTAAGACGCTGCTGACGTGTTATCTGGTACGCCCGAGCTGTGTTTACAGTCTGAGGAAGCTCGAGCCACAACAGATACACGTCAGCAGTGCCTTACGTCAGCAGCGTCACTGCGGACTCGTGATCGCGGATTGACAACCGAACCGGAAGAGAATACAATGCTGAATAAAGTCGTAGTTTTTGTTATTATTGGACTGTAGCAGCCCTTGGTTCCAAAGAAACAGAGAGAGTCTCGACTGATGCATAAGGTGTCCTTTATTTAGTTCGTCAAACCAGCATGACGCTCAACTTTCACTCCATCACCTTAGCACCGTGAAAACTGTATTGAAAACATACAACAAACATTTCACACACACTTATTTTCACGACTACAAACGGCATTACGCAAGTAAAACATTCAAGATGACAAACATTAATTATCAGCAAATAAACCATACATGTGTATTATGAAATATCCATGAATGAGAGCATATCATACCTCGCTGCGCTCACCAAGGAATGCAAACAATATTATTTCTTCCGTCATGAAACGGGCGTCGAGTTCTTTAAATTCATGCATAAAACACGGGATCTCCAGATAAAACACATATAGACTCACTCAAAGACAGCTGCCTGCCATTCACACCGCCAACCACCTTTATATATTCATCTTCCCTTGTGCAAACTACGGTGCCACCAAAGGGACAAATTTCATCGTTACAGGTGCACCACATTTCAGGTCAATCACATACGAATAACATTAAAATACATACAAAGATAAATATACTTGAATAAGGTACAAACAATTACACAAATATTTTAACCACTAATCCAACCCATACTTCATTTAATTAACAACATACATTAAACTCCAAAGTGGTCCTTTACATGAACCAAAATGTATTTTCGATGCTTCAAAAAATTCTAACTAACCCACTGATGTCACATGGACTACTTTGATGATGTCTTTATTTCCTTTCTGGACAAGGACAGTATACCGTACACACATTTTCAATGGAGGGACAGAAAGCTCTCGGACTAAATCTAAAATATCTTAAACTGTGTTACGAAGATGAGCGGAGGTCTTACGGGCTTGGAACGACATGAGGTTGAGTCATTAATGACATAATTTTCATTTTTGGGTGAACTAACCCTTTAAACAGAAGCTAATAACATTCTTCGTATCAGCAGCACGAGCAGAAATGAATGACACACAGATGAATGACATTCAGTTATCATTTTTACTGAACACAAGGCAGCCGTCTCGTCTCCTCCCCGCTCTTTGAGGTTCATTTATCTCAATAGCTCACTGTGGTCCAGGCCTAATGCTTCTCTGTTAGGAAGATTCTAATGCCTTGATTCAATTTAATAGCGCCTTTATTAATTCTTGGAGTTAATCACAAAGTACTTACAATTCCCCATTAATTGGGCTTTTTAATGCCCCTATGAAGAATTAATATGACTGTGGGTTATTATGCAACATGAAAAGATTTATTACAAGAAACGTGATTGTTGCAAACATCCTGTAATGACATAGAAAAAGGAAAAGTAAAGACCTTTCATTTTCACTGGGAAAAGGTTCTTGGGTAAGATTATTTTATCACGTCCACAAAGCTCTGGGTAGTTGCTGGGCGTTTGGCCCTTTTTATTTGCCGTTTTATTGTCTGATCGCTAAAAAGTAGGGTTTCCCAAACTTTTTGTCAGCTGAACCACTTTTGCATGTTGGTGGTTCTCCGATGTTGATTGATGGTCATGCAAACAAATACAATATTTATGTTTTAATTTGAGTGTTTTTAAAATAATATATACTGATGTGATTGTAATTTTGACAGGGGTACATAATGGGTGTGCAATTTTGAAGAAAAAAAAAATCTAGATATTTTCAAAGTTTGTTTATAATAATTCGATGATATTTTGCTGAGTGTGTTTATGTACTGGTACCACGGCTGGTTTAGGCCTGTTGTTGACAGCTGACTTACACAGATATTCATATTCTATGCAGTTGTCAGACCACAGCAGTGACAGGCATTTTTTCTGAACTTATTAGATGTATACATCATCTTTTATGTCAAATTCTAACATTAAAATGTAATTATTTTAAAAACACGCTTCTGTGCAAGACTGAACACGCGGCTATGTGTGTGTTCTGCCGGGAGGACGCGTGTGTTAGCGTCCCTCGAACTGTTGTTCTAAAATTGTTTTGAAGCGAAGCGTCCTGGTACTCATACTTACCGTTGTTCTTACAGCTTTATCCCTTTATCTTTTCTTTTTTTATGTTATTTTTGCTAGTGTTGTTACTATTGTGCTGGTATTAAAAGGTAATCTGTAAATTGTGTAATTCGACTGTTTTGTAGGAGATGGGTGCCTATTATTTTCATAGTATTTATACCTGTATATTGATGTGAAACATGGCGAAATAAAGTGTTAATGTAACGAGGTTATAGACGTTGTGTGAAGGAGGCGGAAACCAGTGAACGTTCAACAAATTTAATTATGTAAAATAACCAAACAACAAAATGAAACTAAAGACAGCAGCCCCTCATGGATGACTGCTGTCACATATAATAAACTAAAACACAACATAAGTCCAGGCCTGTTCCTCTCTCGCTCTTCACTCCTTTTATGCTTCTGCTTCCCCGTGAGAGATACGAGACCGGTGCGTCGCGCAGGTGTCACTCATTATCAATCACTCCACCGGCCTCGAAAGAAAAGCCGGAAAATTTAAAATCTACCAACATTATAAGTGGACCTCAGGGAACATTATAAACTAATAAATTACAGTTCATGACCAAGACACACTCAACATATTTTTGAAAAGCAAGATTATTTCCATTTGGGGAGACACGGTATCCTAAAAATGAAAATCATGAGCTTAAAGCTGCCTAAAGCGGCAGTCCGTAACTTTTTTGATCCAAAATAAATTTGAGCAAGTACATAACCAGCCAGTGTTCAAAACTATCTGCTCGCCTTAGCTTGATTCAAAATGGTAAGCTTGTAATAATGTTTTTAATTCCAGTGGTACTGGTGGATTTCCGTGGGAAATTCGAGCATGTCTTTGCGTCATTACACATCTGTACATATAAAGCAGGTGTCTCGGCTAGTAGGCTATATTGAGTGAGAAGATGTTGGAGGTGGAGATTTATAGCCTTTTCTCACAGCACTTGATATAATTAAACTTATCAATTTGATGGCAGATCCAGAAAAGTTCAAACGACAATCACCAGTGACAACAGATTCACCCGCGGTAAAATGCAAAAGACTTCGAACTTTGGAGTGGCTAACTTACAGAAGAAAAGAGACTGCAACCGGACCCATGCGAAAACAAGGATGCATATCAGAAGGGGATTAAATGTAGTCACGAAATGCTGATGATGTTAACATTAACAATTTGAGAACAAAGTATAATTTGCAAAGTTTGACGTGATCTGATTAGCGACCGTTAGATTTAATCAGCGCGATTTACTGCAATGTTTTTTTCCATTTGTTGGTCAGAACAAAAGTGGATGTTACTTATTCAGATTACATTTTCCGGTGAAAATTGTTATGTTGGTCATACTTCCAAAAAGTAGAATCTGTGATTCTGAATGCAAGTATCCACACCGGCGCAGCGACTGACAGCTGCACATTCTCCTTAAAACATTGGATTCATCCGCGCTGTGCCGTGCCGAGGCTGCAATTGCAGATTTAGAACCGAGATGGTGACAAAGAGGAAAAACTACGGACTGCAGGTTTAAAGTAAAGTTTGTTTGTTTGTTTGTTTTTGATGAAAGATTTAGCATATGAAGCGCATTGAAACATTTGGTGTGGCAATGAGGGGCATATAAATGAGATTTCAGTGACAATTGTTTCCCCTGCCCACAGGCTACTTTTTAGTCTCTTTATTTATTGTATTCATAAAAATTGTAATATGTGACAGAGGAAGAGGACACAATTGGCAAGGTTTGATTTCAGACTCCCACAGTGGGCTGCTGGACTGCAGTGAGTCACGGCTCTGCCTTCAGCTACAGACAGCTCTTATAGATCAAGACTTTCAAATGAGCACTGCCACAGATTTCATTCACGGCCTTTAATTGGAAAAGTGGTTCTCAGCTCTTTCTTTTCCAAAGGAGCGGCTTTCCTCTGAGGGCTTGTAATATTAGAG
This sequence comes from Tiaroga cobitis, assembly GCA_030578255.1. Classification (NCBI taxonomy): domain Eukaryota; kingdom Metazoa; phylum Chordata; class Actinopteri; order Cypriniformes; family Leuciscidae; genus Tiaroga; species Tiaroga cobitis. The sequence continues at coordinate 45,982,000 of CM060604.1, read as the reverse complement.
TGCACTGCTTTTGAAAAAAAAAGTTTCCCTTGCTTTATTCCCCTGCTCTTGATTAGAAAGAAAACCACTTTGAAAGCATGCAGGGAGTCTGGTACAAGGCCACCTGTCAGATATTCAGAGATATTAACTACAGTACATGGTCAGTCTAACATACAGGCAGTCAGATTGTGGCTACACAATCCCTCAGTCATAAAACAAGTTGCCCTCCTTCAGCATTTGGTGATGTAAATATTACAGATGGCAAACTGTGCTTGATGGATTTTCTGGGCAGACTTACCTACCCACTGTAGTGCCCTCCTGTCAGCAACGGAACAATATCCCAAGCACACAGTGATACAGGAGGTGAGGGCAATCTCCACCATACATCTGTAGAAGGATGTGAGGATTGAAATGCCAATGCCAGCATGCTTTGATTTCCTCAAGAAATATGGGCGTTGATGGGCCTTCTATATCAGGCTATTGTTAGGCTACTCCAAGTGAGCTTGTTACTAATATGCACTCACAAGTGTTTGAACCTGGAGACCACCTTAACAGCTACAGTACTCCTCCAATGTCTAGAGAAGGATGGATGTTGCCACCTTTCCTAAAGTCCACAATCATCTCTTGTTTTCTTCACATTAATGCAGAGGTTATTTGATCTGCACCAAACCTCCATTAGATCCACCTCCTGTCTGTACTTTAACTCATCATTGTTGGAAATTAGACCTATCACTACAGTATCGTCTGAAAATTTAACAATGCAAGTGCTTGAGCGTGTGACTGTGCAATCATAGGTGTATAGAGTGTACAGAAGGGGACTCAAGACACAGCCCTGTGGGGAGCCGCTATAAGGATAATGGCGAAGGGTGAGAGCAGGGCCGGCTCTAGCCCTTTGGTTGCCCTAGGCGAGATTGATTTTTGCGCCCCCCCCCCCCCCCCCCCCCCCCCCCAAAAAAAACTTCAACGAGCAAATTATGACTTGAACTGTAATAAATTGTTTATACAAATGCTACAAAGAACGTTCAAGGATATTTCAATCATCATACATAGCTGCATTGCACAAATACATTTTATCTGACCATGTAACTTGTAGTAGATAAATGACAATTACTACCACCACTACTATTATTACTAATCTATTAGGCTGCTACAAGGGGGGTTCGGGGGCATGCTCCCCCGTAAGAAAATTTTGTGCATTTTAAAGGGGTCATATAATGCCATTTTTGTACAAGCCAATATGATTCTTTAGGGTCTAAATTAAAAGTTTGTAATATACTTTAATTAAAAATTCTCATTAGTATTGTAAGAAAACACTTATTTTACCTGGTCAAAAACAGCTCTGTTTTCAGCACGCCGTTTCAGTGCATATGACTTTAAATGATAATGAGCTTTGCTCACCCCGCCTCTCTGTTCTGCGCATACACCATTTGTAACACAATAACACAATAACCACGCGTTGTTCATTATAAACGTGGGATTATGAATTATATTGAGAACGTTGTACATAGAAAACATGCTGTAATGTACCGCATTCATCGTGAAGCGTGCAGCTGGCGATTTGCAAAGATTATATAAATATTAATATAAAGATTAATAAAATGTTACACTCACTTTAGTTCTTCTGAAGGTTCAGCAGGAACACGAATAGGTTTCGATCCTTTATTCAGGTGCAGCTTCTCAGCAAAACCAGCTTTACACTGATCCTCGTTTATAAAGCAGTCCACTGAGAAATGATTCGGCAAACATGAGAGCATTGACGTTGATCGTGGGGAATATTCCCTTCGAAAACAAACTCAGCCACTGCGTCTTCAGCGGTTCGGATTTAGGAACATTAAAATGACTGCTGTGTTCGTTATTACACCCAAGAACAGAACACCACAATTGTTTAGACGCCATTCTGCTCATAGACAGTGCTCCAGCATATCAACAATGACCGCGCCGATCCGCGCAGACTATGATTGACAGGACGAGCGAGGGCGGGTCTGTGTTGAAACTCCTGTGCGGACTCCTGTCAATCAACAATCGTGGGAGGGGCGTCCGTTTTATTGACGTCACAAAAACGAACGGCTCAATTTGAGGCAGGGGAAAACATATAAGGAGATTAAAACAAAAACACTGGATGGATTTTTATCATTATATGATGGTTGTGTACAGACACTGCCAACACACATTTCAGTACAATCAACTTGTAAAAGTGCATGTACCATTATATGACCCCTTTAATGTTAAATTCATCAATCTGGTGCACTTTGAGAGTTCAAAATTAAAAGCTCCAACCCATATTCAGTGTTCAAATTAAACAAAGAAAAATTCAAACCTCTTTTAGTTAGTGTCTGTCTACATTACTGTCACGATGCGCTCCACGACGCCTTCTCCTGGCCTCACCAGATCACTCTCTCCTGAGTTCTAGGACTTCACTTCCCATCACTCCCTTCACTAATCACCTCCTTCCATCCCTGTCTCATCTCCATCATCTCAGCCACCTGTTCCCACTCAGCTCCCCTTTATCTGGACCTTGCTCCCCTTTGTTCTCTGTGAGGTCTTGTTACTGCTACGGCGTGCAACTCTTAGCAATCTTCTATATTTCCACGTATTCCTGGTTCCTTGATTCTCGCCTGTTTTACCCATTACTCTGTGAACGTTTGCCGCCTGCCTTCGACCCTTGCCTGGTAACCACTCTGAGTTTGGACTGCCCCAGTATATATTCTACCCTGTGCTTCCTCTGTTTTCTGCCTGTTTGTGTTCATCATTAAAGTTATTGCACATGGATTCGGACGCCTCTGGCTCTTCTTCACAGAAGACCTCACCAATACAGGATCCAGCAACCTTGCATCGTCTAGCCTCAGAAGTCACCAATCAAGCTTCCGTACTGGTCGTTCATCAACAGCAGCTTGAGAAATTAACTTCACTTACCGAAGAACTGGTGAGATCCATGCGGTCCCTCACGACGCAAACCGCCGACGCTGCTCAAACCACTGCACCTCCAGATCAACCATCCTCCAGTGTGAGTAACATTCCAGCTTCCAATAATCCTCGTTTATCATTACCCGACAAATACGACGGCTCGTCAGCAGCATGCAAGGGTTTTCTTCTGCAAAGCACTCTGTATATTAACCAGCAATCCCACCTCTTTTCAAACGACGACAGCCGGGTCTCTTTCATCTGCTCGCTGCTGACTGGGAAGGCACTGGAGTGGGCGACAGCGCTTTGGGCAGGTGGTCAGCTGACTTTCCCCTCTTATAACGACTTTCTCGCCCAATTCAGAGAGGTTTTCGAGCATCCAGCCGGCGGAAAGGAACCGGGCGAGCTGTTACTGTCTCTTCATCAAGGAGGATCTTCCGCGGCGGATTACACCCTCAACTTCCGCACACTCGCTGCACAGACAGGCTGGGAGGAGGATCCTCTGAAACTGCTTTACCGCAAGGGTCTGAATTCCGATTTACAAGGAGAGCTGGCTTGTCGGGATGAGGATAAAACTCTCAGTCAGCTGATGAATCTAACCATTCGCCTTGATAATTTGATGCGAGCGCGGCGCCCCCCGCTCAAACACCGGGTCGTTGTAAATCCTTCTGTCAGTTCTGAGCCTGAACCCATGCAAATCGGCTTCACGCGCTTATCCACTGAGGAGCGTGAGCGAAGAATGCGCAACAACCTCTGTCTTTACTGCGCCCGTACTGGTCACATGAGGTCAACATGTCCTGTAAGACCCACCTCGAGAGATTCTGCTGCGGTGAGTTCCCGTTTTCGTTCTCTCAACTCTCTTACTTTAGAGGTATCTTTCTGTTCTGATGAGGGTATTGTTAATGTAAATGCTTTGATTGATTCGGGGGCAGCAGGAAATTTTATTGACCTCACTTTTGCTAAAACTCATAATTTCTCTCTCAAACCATGTGAACCCCGGGTGTCAGTGGCAGCATTAGACGGACGACCCCTGGGATCAGGCAAGATACAGTATATCACTCAACAGTTAACCCTTAATGTCGGCAATCAGCACTCGGAGATCATCCAACTTTTCACCATAAATTCACCGCTGCACCCTGTGATTCTCGGTTTTCCCTGGCTGGAGAAGCACAACCCCTACATTTCGTGGTCCGAGAGGAAGGTAATTCAGTGGTCATCTTTTTGTTTAACAAACTGTCAACCTGCTGTCCTAGGTCCTGAAACTGTTTCCAGCCGCTCCGAGAATCCTGACCTGTTGGGGGTTCCCACTGAATACCATGATCTTGCTCTGGCCTTTAGTGAAGGAGAGGCCTCTCAACTTCCCCCACATCGACCTTGGGATTGCGCCATTGAACTTCTTCCTGGAGCTAACCCGCCCCGTGGGAGAGTCTATCCGTTATCCCAACCTGAGACCGACACGATGAAATCTTACATTGAAGAACAACTCGCTAAGGGCTTCATTACTCCTTCCACTTCTCCCGCCTCAGCTGGGTTTTTCTTTGTCAAGAAAAAGGATGGAGGTCTCCGTCCTTGTATTGACTATCGCAGTCTAAACGAGATCACTGTGAAGTACCGCTATCCTCTGCCTCTGGTCCCCGCTGCACTGGAAATGCTCCGCACCGCCAAGTTCTTCACCAAACTGGACCTGCGGAACGCCTACAACCTGGTTCGTATTCGAGAGGGTGACGAGTGGAAGACTGCCTTCTCTACGACCACCGGGCACTACGAATACCGGGTTATGCCGTTCGGGCTTTCTAACAGTCCTTCTGTCTTTCAGGCCTTCGTAAATGAGATCTTCCGGGACATGCTGAACCAGAGAGTCATTGTCTACATTGACGACATCCTCATTTACTCTGATACCCTCGAAGCACACGTCCGGGATGTGCGAGCCGTACTTCAACGCCTCATCGACAACCAGCTATATGCCAAGGTCCAGAAGTGTGAGTTCCACCAGACCCGAATTGCGTTCCTGGGGTATGTCATCAGTGCTGAGGGTGTCATCATGGACGACAGTAAGGTCCAAGCAGTAGTCAATTGGCCTCGACCCACCACCGTGAAAGAATTGCAGCGTTTTCTGGGCTTTGCCAATTTCTACCGTAGATTTATTCGTAATTTCAGCACCACGGCGGCACCTCTCACATCCCTCCTACAGGGGGGGAGGCAACATTTGAAGTGGTCTCCAGAATGCTCTTCCGCGTTCGAACGACTCAAGGAGAAGTTCACTACGGCACCCATCCTTCATCATCCGGACCCCGAGCGTGAGTTCATCGTGGAGGTGGATGCTTCGAATTCAGGAATCGGCGCCATTCTGTCCCAACGACACGGTAATCCAGCCAAGATGTTTCCATGCGCCTTCCACTCTCGTAAGCTCACTTCGGCCGAACGCAACTACGATGTGGGTGACAGGGAGCTTCTGGCCATGAAGGCCGCCTTCGAGGAATGGAGACATTGGCTGGAGGGTGCTTGTCTGCCTTTTACTGTCCTCACCGATCATCGCAAACTCGAGTACATCAGGTCAGCAAAACGTCTGAATGCCCGACAGGCCAGGTGGTCTCTCTACTTCTCGAGATTCCACTTTAAGATCACGTATCGTCCAGGTTCCAAGAACGGCAAAGCCGACGCCCTGTCTCGCCAATTTGACAGTAAATCCGATCATCCCGAGCCCAAGTACATTTTGCCATCTACCCTCATCGTAGCCCCTGTTCAGTGGGACATCATGACAGAGATCTCTGCCACACAAGGGGATCATCCGACCCCTCCGGAATGCCCTCCTGACCGAGTCTTCGTACCACAGGATCTCCGCACTCGTGTTCTTCAGTGGGTACATTGCACTCCCAGCGCTGGTCACCCCGGGATTGCGGCCACACTTCTGCTAGTCACTAATCGTTTCTGGTGGTCCAATCTTCATGCAGACGTAGTCAAATTCATTCGTCAGTGTCCTACATGCAACATCTCAAAGGCCTCCCACTTAAGGCCGGCCGGACTTCTTCAGCCACTTCCCGTCCCTCAACGGCCATGGTCCCATATTGCAGTGGATTTCGTCACTGATCTGCCTTCCTCTCAGGGTTTTACTACTATCCTCTCAGTAGTTGACCGATTCTCCAAGGCATGCAGGTTCGTTCCCCTGGCTGGTCTACCCACCGCACTCCAAACCGCTGAAGCTCTTCTTCACCATGTCTTCCGTTTGTATGGATTGCCGGAGGATATCGTTTCAGATAGAGGATCCCAGTTCACCTCCGGGGTATGGAGAGCTCTCTGTAGTAAAATGAACATTAATGTCAGTCTCACTTCTGGTTACCACCCGCAGGCCAACGGACAGGTGGAGAGGCTAAACCAGGACCTCATCCGCTTCCTCCGAACTTACTGCCACCGTAATCAACAAGACTGGAGTCGTTTCCTTGTGTGGGCAGAATACGCCCAGAATTCTCTCCGCAAACCGTCAACAGGTCTCACGCCCTTCCAGTGCGTGCTCGGGTTCCAACCTCCATTGTTTCCCTGGTCTGGTGAGCCCACGGACCTCCCTGCGGTGGACGCATGGTTGCAGAGGAGTGAGGAGACCTGGAACACCGCCCACGTCCATCTCCAGCGTGCGGTACGTCAGTTCAGGCAGCAGGCTGACCGACGCAGAAGAGACGGCCCCATCTTAAGACCGGGCCAATGGGCATGGTTGTCCACTCGTGATCTCCGTCTCCAACTCCCTTGCAAGAAGTTGTCTCCACGTTTCATTGGTCCCTTCCGGATCCTGAGACAGATCACCCCTGTCTCCTACAGGTTAGCACTTCCTTCCACTTACCGCATCTCACCCACCTTTCATGTCTCTCTCCTCAGACCGGCTGCTGCACCCAGGAGAGAGGATAACCGGGAGGAGGTCGTGGCGAGAGGTGCTCCCCCCATCGACATCGGAGGCGAGGAGGTTTACCGTGTGCGAGAGATCCTGGACTCCAGGCGCCATAGAGGGGTCCTCCAGTACCTAATTGACTGGGAGGGATGCGGTCCGGAGGAGCGCTCCTGGGAGAGGTCCCAAAACATCCTTGACCCGGCCCTTCTCACCACCTTCCACCAGAATCACCCTGATCGTCCTGCTCCCAGACCCCGTGGAAGACCCCGTCGCCGTTCAGGTCCTCGCTTCGGGAGCCGCTCGCGGGGGGGGGGGGGGGGGGGGGGGGGGTCTGTCACGATGCGCTCCACGACGCCTTCTCCTGGCCTCACCAGATCACTCTCTCCTGAGTTCTAGGACTTCACTTCCCATCACTCCCTTCACTAATCACCTCCTTCCATCCCTGTCTCATCTCCATCATCTCAGCCACCTGTTCCCACTCAGCTCCCCTTTATCTGGACCTTGCTCCCCTTTGTTCTCTGTGAGGTCTTGTTACTGCTACGGCGTGCAACTCTGAGCAATCTTCTATATTTCCACGTATTCCTGGTTCCTTGATTCTCGCCTGTTTTACCCATTACTCTGTGAACGTTTGCCGCCTGCCTTCGACCCTTGCCTGGTAACCACTCTGAGTTTGGACTGCCCCAGTATATATTCTACCCTGTGCTTCCTCTGTTTTCTGCCTGTTTGTGTTCATCATTAAAGTTATTGCACATGGATTCGGACGCCTCTGGCTCTTCTTCACAATTACATAATAATAGTTATAATATTAATCCCATGATAATATCCATATATTGTAAAACAATGCACTGAAAAATAAAGGAAACTTTCATAAGTTTTGTACTAATTTCTATACTAATAGAAAGAGTATTTTTCTAAACAACATTAAAGTTGTGATTGGGCCAGCCCAGTGTCAATCAAGAAAACAACCAATGGGCCGCTGATCTACGCGTTTCATGCGGTGTCAGAAAAAAAGCTAACGCTGACTTTTTTTGACCAATGCATTACACCAGCACTAACCCAGCGCCGCCGATTAAGCAAAACAAAACAAAACTAAATGAATGGGCTATTTCTATTTTAGCCCCCGGCCGCTTTTTTTGCTTTATCCATCTTTTTGAGGGCGCCTACTCCTCATAAATCTTATGAGCGCTGGGCGCCTACTCCGCTACACATACCGGTATACCCACTTTTTGCGCCACTGGCAGGCTTATCTGCCGGCACGGGGCTGAGCCCCGGAGAGCCCCGGCCCAATTTAACCACTGGCTGTGAGCTTGATGATATAGTCTACATAGCTCTGCTTTGGGCCCGTTTTTCTTCCTCCTCCTTCCTTCGTTTTCGGAAAGCCGATCCCGATGGCTTGGGTGTTCTTTTAATAATAAAAGAGTATATAATATATGATCATTTATAGCCTACAACCGCCAAGGGGCGTTTAAAGCACATTTAAAGCGCTAAAACCAGCTGTCAGGTGTTTTCGCGCCACTCCCGGTTGCTGAGCAACATGCGTGAGTTTGACAGCTGCCTGTCAGAGTGACCCAGTCGTTTTTTAGGATTGTATAATCTAGTAAAAGAAATGGACAAATACAAGCAGTGTGTGGACAGGGCACAGTAAAAGTGTACAGCGTGTGCGCAGCTTTCATAATACGATACATACATTTAATTAACTTTTTTTTTTTAAATTCTGCAATTTTGCGCCCCGTCCAGCAGACGGCGCCCCAGGCGGCCGCCTGTGTCGCCTGTCGGCAAAGCCAGCCCTGGGTGAGAGGGTGTGAATTCTAACACAATGTGGCCTATTTGTTAGAAAATCCAGTATCCAATTACTTAGAGATGGACTACCAAGATGGACGACCAAGCATTGCCAACTTATTCGCCAGAGTTTGTGGAATAATAGTATTAAAAGCTGAGCTAAAATCCAAGAATTAAAGTCTAACATATGAATCTCTGTTCTCCAAATGAACATGGGCTAAATGAACCACATTGAGATAGCATCTGCAGTAGAGCGGTTTTCCCTATATGAACACTTGTAGGGGTCCACAATGGCCCCTTTATTATCCTTTGGGCCAGATTTACTAACAGCTTGCACCAGCGCAAACCCTCTTTTGGCGTTAAAAAACTACTGTCAGGATTTACTAAAGACACGTACAAAGACACACTATGTACCTGTCACCATTATGTTCTGTTTAGGTCATGGACTTTTAGTTTGCATTTCTTCAGTTCTGGTTTTCCTTGTGTTATTCGGTATGGTCACCTTCATTATGAGTTAATCTAGATTAGCTGTGTACCCTTCATTATCTCATTTGTGCTAGCCTTTTATGTTGTACCCGATCCTTCACACCTTGTCCGATCTCTGTTATGTTTAGTTGTGTTTGCCATTGCATGTCTGAGATATTGAGATTAAACTGAGTTTTCTGAACTGGATCTGTCTGTCTTCGTTTTCGTCTTCCTGCCTGAAACACAACGTGACATTATCAGCCCAAAAAAGCATGTCTCAACGCTAATTTGCGCTGCTCTTGGTAGATTTTGTTGGTCATTATGGAAATGATCCGGCTGTGTCTGTGTTCTTTAATTTGTGCGTCGTCAGTAGATCAGGCACAGAACTTTCCACTCCCATCTGCACTTTTATAGGATTGCGCTCTCACGTTATTTTTAGCCTTGTTTAAATCTTAATGTGAGCCATAACCACAAAAAGCATTTCAAGACTAGTGAAATAAGTGCGCACTGAATGGTTGTCATTTAGGCTTGACACTTTGGGACAGGGATAATTGTAGCAGTCTTAAAACATGTTGGAATTATTGTCTCTGGAAAGCAAGATATAAAAAATGTCCATCAGAATCTATAAATTACAAATTACAACTTAGTGTTCACTCAAATCACCTGGAGACATTTCTATTTACATGTTCAGAATCATAATTATGTTGTGAAGTTATTTCAGTAGGAATAAAATGAGATTTGTTTCCATCCACAAATTGTACAAATACGCATAAATAACGTATGCGCTCAAATAAGGTGGAAATATTTTTTATTCGATTAGGAGACATCCACATACACTGCGCTGGAAACACATTAACTGGATAAATCCCTCGATGTGCAACAATAAACTCTTTTTCTGACTTTTCCTCAACAGTAGATGTGATAAGATAACTGGACTAACCAGAAGACCAATTTCATCACACAGCATCTCAAATGTTGGTTGGATCATTCTGAAATGCCTGAGCCAAAGTCTGTCATGAGCAAGATTTGGTTTAATTCCTGCCCAGAAGTGTCTCACATGATTGCATTCACCAGGTATCCGAGCCCAAGAGAACATGACAGCGTTTATTGCTTTTTGTCAGCGCACCCTGAGCGGCATGTCATTTATGAGGGAGGAAAAAAGATCGACAGTGGCTTCCCCAATTGCAGCAACTTCCATTTTATTACATATATTTTGCGCCAATTTCCCATGAAGTGACGATTTTGTTCTCTTGAACACACGGTATGGAAAGAGTGATTTATTCATAAATGTTTTATGCAATATTCCAATTTGCGCACAAGTTGGCTTTCAGCCTGAAGGTGCAATTACATTCACCTTTGCTTGGCTAAATTTGAAGTTCAAAATATAGTCATTTCAATAGGAATTGGCATGATCTGGATTTTCTCTTGAGGGTGGAAAATTTCCCCACATGGGCTTCGCATCAGGTTTAAGATGGTCTTTCAAAATCGCTGTGTTGATCATCAGAAATCTGCTTGGTTTAAAAGTGACCTCTGTATGAGCAGAACTCTGTGTGCATTGCTCTATTATTAATGGACCTTTTTTGTGCTTATGTAATCGCACCTTTACATCTACCTTTTTCACTTACTGAAAAAAAACCAATAAGCTTTTATAGCTTTTAAGCAATATGGTCAGAAGTCAGACACAGATCTGACTTTGAACAGAACCCAGGAAACATTTGCAAACAGGACTTTGTTTTCTTGTTGAACAACAAGAACTTGATTAGAGCTTGCCATTTTGAGAAAGCTCTAGTCAGATATGCATATCACAGTCCATGTTATAAAATCTGCAGTCTGTGGGTGTGCCGAATGGTGGACCTCTTCATGTTGCTTTTATTGTGTTAATGAAGAGCAGGTAACCCATTTCACTCATTCTACAACCTTCTCAGGTACAGTGGTATATAATCTTGTGTTTGTGTGCTGGCTTTTACGAGGATGAATCTCTTCAGTATTCCACATGGAGGCAGCTAGGAACTTCTGTCACTAGAATGTTCTGCTTCATGCATTGGGAGAATGAATATTGACATGTGTGGACAAATGATGAATCACACAGTCATGAAGTGTGATAAACACTAACACTCTGTGGCATCTGTGAGTTGCCATACTAAATTAAAATCTTGCTGGGTCAGTCATGGCATCTATCATGTAGTTCATTTATTTTATTCTTAATGGAAAAGGTTGCTTTCATTGAGCCATAAAATTAGGAAGTTGCTTTATGAAATATTTCATTTATCCTCAACACTGTGTGGAGAATATTTAATATTTTAAATCACCTCAAAATGAAAATAATTATTTAGTCATCATCATTAGATGAATGTCTAAAGAATGTTATATAATAATAATGGTATAAATAATAATATATACCAAAATTGCAAATAAGCACCATAAAATTATAAAAATTGTCCATATGACTCTTGCTATTTTCCAAGTCTTCTAATGCCATACAATGGCTTTGAGTAAGGAAAAGCCACAAGTCCTCGAATCATTAATTCCAACTAATCAGCAGGTTTATGAGAGTTCATGAGAGAAGCAAGGATTTGTTAAAGGGGCTATATGTATGAATTTTCATATTAATTCGCTTTTTTATTGCCAATGTGTGAACAGCTTGTAACAAAACATCTCAGGTTACGACTGTAACCTATGTTCCCTGAGAACAGGGAACGAGACACTGCGTCGAATGACGCTTTGGGGAACGATATACCCACGCCGCCATGCTAAGGGGAGTGCGTGCCCATTGGCAGTGACAACTGTCCGAACCAGCAAATTCAAATGAAATGCTAGAACCACTCACCCTCAGGTCACTCTGGGCTGTCAGTGACAGCATTCCCTACGGTCATATCCCAAGCTATAAGCCTCACAGGAAAACCTCCATAAACATAAATAAATGAAAGGCCTACCTGGGCCTGCTCAAAGGCCTAGGACCACAACTTCAATTAGAAGGGGTCCCTTCTAGGGAATATGCCTAGGGAACCCGAAGGAACCCCAGCCAATCACTATTCAGGGGAACGTACTCACCCCAAAATGCCACCAGGACAGCCTGACCTGGCGTCAGATACATAGACACTTAGTCTGGCCACTTCCTGTCTGTCCGAAGACAGAGCCTCTGGACATATGCCTTTAGGTAAGGCATCCAACCCGAGGGACTGCGAAGCTGGCAGTGAACCGCTCTGCCCGGATCTCAGAGACGGGATATCCCGGAGAGTATGACTCAGCATAGTGCTTTCCAACTCTTGCTAGCGAGGGGAGTTTCTCTACTCGATCCACGGATCAACCCAGTGTCTGTGTTTCAAAACACTGAGGAGGCCTGTGAAGGCCTAAGGGCTGATCTAACTGGGAGGCCTCACGAGAGGCCTACGACCGTCTGACCAGACTCAGGAGGCCGCATGCTCATAGAGACCCTCGGTGAGGGGAGCACAAGGACTGCCTGGTAGGCAAACCAGGCAGTAGGCAGGAAAGGTTCCGGAAGGGAACCAGTAGCAGAGAATGAACACTTTAGCGAGCCAGGGTGCAAGCTCGCCTTCAGGATCTGCCTGCTAAGACCAGCTGAACTGATAGCAAGAGGCCACTAGCTTCCTGAACCCAGCACCGCTAGGGAACCACTCACATGGAGGCCCGGTGAGGCCTACTACTTGATAACAACAGTATGTGGTCACCTACAGGGAGGCCTAGAGAGGCCTACTACCTGATAACGATAGTACGTGGGGAACTCAGCCTCAGGGAGGCCTGGTGGGGCCTACTACCTGATAGCCAATGTACGTGGGGATTCGCCTTCAGGGAGGCCGGGTGAGGCCTACAACCTGATAACCATCTTAAGTGGGAATTCACCTTCAGGGAGGCCTGAGGGGCCTACTACCTGATAGCAACTGGTAGCTGAGTCCGGATGACAGTTCCAAGGCGGCCTCTAAGGCCAGCCAGCTGGGGACTCGCCTATCAGGGAGGCCTGGTTGGGCCTACTAGCTGATAGCAAGTCAATTCTGCTAGAAAGGAACACTGTTGAGAACCATACTACACCAATATAACTATTGGGCCCACCCACAGGAGGCCTAATACGGCTAGCTACCTGGTAGCGGCTATAAAGTATGTCCCACAATGTTGGGACTCAACTCCGAGGAAGCCTGTTTTAAGACCTACTACCCATCGGTGAGTCAACTGCCCGAACCACCAAGGCCAACCACGAGAAGTAAGCTGGCCTACAGCACCCTCTTGGGGGCTGCCCATTCAAGGAGGCCTGCTGAGGGCTACTACCTGATGGCACAGCCTTCGTTGGCAGATAAGCTGTTTACACAGTGCCTACAGCATCCTGGTGCCTAATCACATTGCCCACGGCAGTGTACTCAGCAAGAGAGCTAAAAGGGTGCTAGCACGGCTGCTGACCCTGTGCTTCTCCGTTCGTTTGTTTGTTGTTTGTGAATTTTCGGCGTTAATCGATTTGTAAACTCCTGTTTTGTTCACGTCCTTGAGTTAAGCAACATGGAAATGGATTACTTGCGCGCAGTGGTGATTTTTTTCATCCTATATGCTGTCATAAGAGAGAACTTTGCCCTAGCCGAGAACAATGAAGGAAGTGAACGAACGTCGCCACTGATTACATACTCGAGGGATTTTCTTCTTGCCCTACGGAATAAAGCTGCATCTGTGGACTTAAATCACGTATCATCAACCCCTCATGGAAAAGCCCAAGGTAGGAAAAGAAAAAAAAAGAGGCTCGAGGTGGGGCGTTCGTAACAGGTTGAGAAGGCGAGGAAACAGACACCCGCTTCCCATCATAACTCTGTCAAACGTCAGATCACTAAATAATAAACTGGATGAGATCACAACACGCCTCCGGTTTGATGAGGATTTTCGGAGGAGTAATTTGCTCTGTTTCACAGAGACATGGCTTCACGAGGACAGCACTTGCATTGATATGGAGGGATTTACAGTTATAAGAGCAGATCGTGATAAGGTGTCATCTCAAAAATCCATCGGGGGAGGACTCTGCATGTTTATTGACAGTGCTTGGGCTTCACAATTCAAAGTCCTCAAGAGAGTGTGCACTAGAGACTATGAGCTGCTGTCTGTATCTATCAGGCCGTTTTACCTTCCGCGGGAGTTTGGGCAAATCACCATTATTCTTGTCTATGTCCCAGGGCCTAACAATAAAGAAGCTGCGGAAATAATAACCGACAGCTTCAATGCTGCTCTCTCCCGATCGGCAGATCAGCCGGTGTTTATTTTGGGGGATTTCAACACATGTCAGCTGTCACCTCATCTACCCACTCTGCAGCAGTATGTCACCACGCCCACTCGCTCCACTCGCATACTGGACCAGTGCTTCGGTAACATCCCAGACGCATATAAGGCAGTGAGTCGCCCTCCTCTTGGTAAGTCCGATCACAATGTCATTCATCTCCTTCCAACATACAGACAGAAAGTCAGGCGTGAAAAACCACTCCTGAAAACTGTACGTCAATGGACTGAGGATGGGGAGGAAGAGCTCAGAGATTGTTTTGATTCTACAGATTGGCACATGTTCTTTGACGCATGCTCTGATCATCATGAATTGACAGACACAATTACATCCTATATTAAGTTCTGTGAAGAAACTGTTATCACTTCTAAGATAGTTCAAGTGTTTAGTAATAACAAGCCATGGCTCTCAAAGGATCTTAAAATGTGTCTGAATGAGAAAAGGGCTGCATTTTTGAGAGGAGAAACTGACTTAGTTAAGGAGAAAGAGAAGGATTTCAAGCGTAAAGCTTTTACAGCAAAAATAGATTTTAAGAATAAGGTTGAGCAAAGATTTTGTACAGGCAATGCAAAACAAGCATGGGAGGGATTAAATACAATAATGGGTAGGGAAAGAAAAAAACAAAGTGTAAACGTGGCAAATTGTGGCAAATTTGTTAATGATTTAAACATTTTCTATGGAAGATATGATGTGAGAGACCCAAAAATAGGCTGCAATATTACCTGTGATCAGATTGGTAGTTATGAACATATACAGCTTTCTGAAGAAGAAGTAGCCATGTGTCTCTCTAAAATCAGACCAAACAAAGCCCCTGGGCCTGATGGCCTCCAAGGAAGGGTGCTAAAGGTATGCTCTCAACAGCTTAAAGGGGTTCTTACTCAGCTGTTCCAAATTTTGCTGAATTGTGGTGTTTTTCCAAACTTATGGAAGAAGTCCACAATAATACCTGTGCCTAAGGTCTCTAGGGCTACAGACCTTGGAGACTTTAGACCAGTGGCACTCACTCCACTCTTAGCCAAGTGTATGGAGAGAGTGGTCAGCACCCATCTTATGGCTTCTGTTGGGAATCAACTTGACCCCCTTCAATTTGCCTATAGGTTACACAGGGGCACAGAGGACGCAACACTTACTCTTGTAAATCAAATAGCTAAACATCTGCAACAACCAAAATCACTTGCTCTGGTTCTTTTTATTGATTTTACATCTGCTTTTAATACTATTGTGGTGGCAATTTTAATGTGAGAGGATTCTGTTTATGTACCTGGGGAGGCAGAAGAGGGAGACACTCCAGAGAACAGACGAACAAGGACCTCTGACCTAGATGTCAGAAGGCCATTTGGTGCAGGGGAGCTTAGTGGGCCAACTAGTGACGTCTATGGAAAACTACTGGGAGGAAGGCTCTGGGGGGAAGAAGGCCTTGAAACTAAGATAAAAGCTAGTTCAGTCTGTCTGGGGGGGGGGGGGGGGGGGGGGGGGGGGTGTCACTCTTCTGCACAGGGTAACAACTGTGTATTAGACTGCTCCTATTCTTGCAAGAATAAATACTTCTATTTTATATAATTTGACTCTGAGTGTCTCTTACGCAGTGATGTTTGTTTGAGAATTTTTGCCACAACAGTTTTGGTGTCAGAAGTGATATTCCTTGGACGTGCCTACCTGGACCTGAGATCGGACGGTGTTTGGCCACCTGGACTAAGTAAGTTCCAGCTCTACCTCGTAAACTTGAGAGAGAGGGGCCGACCGATATCAGGGCCGGGAGAATCGACCACTGGAATCTAAAGAACCCGCAAGTGGCACGAAACAACGTCTCTGGTAAGGGTCATTTAAATTCGGTTTAATTGGGGGAAGAGTGAAATTGAACCATATTGGCTGAGGGCTGTTTCTGTGGTACGTAATCTGAGATTAATTGAGATCTATATATAGATCAAGAGGTTTCAAACAGATACGAGAAAAAATTATCTGAGATTAACTAAGATCTGTAGCGGATCAAGAGGTTTCAAACAGATACGAAAATTATCTGAGATTAACTGAGATCTGTAACGGATCAAGAGGTTTCAAACAGATAGGTAACCTGAAAATCAGTTGTTCCACCACGGAGCAAATTGTTTTTTAGGTGCTGAGGCTAATTAGGGGGAGCCAGAAAAGATTTTTTTGGTAAACCTTAATTAGGAGGGCACTAACAAGTGCAACCCGACCGATTTGGGTTAAAAGAAAAAAATCGGATTTGTTAGGGACGCCTAACAGATTAAAGAAAACGCGCGTTGAAGAGAAAATCCACAGAGAACAGAAAACAGCCGGTATGGGGATGTCTCAAAAGCAAGCTTGCGAAATTTGGTACACCGGTGTTTTGTCAAATGAGGTATTGAGCGCCACAACATTAAAGATGGTGCGGGAATCAGTTGAACAGAGCAGTGAGAAACAAAAGTTGTGTCTGCGTTCAACATGTGTGTAAAAAATGTGAGTGTCTCTTACGCAGTGATGTTTGTTTGAGAATTTTTGCCACAACACTATGCAAATTGATATTCTTTTAGAACAACTTCATAGGATGAATGTGAATGGTGGGCTCATTCACTGGATTAGAAGTTTCTTAACTGACCGCCCTCAAAGAGTCTTAATGAATGGGGTCTACTCAGATGAGCTTGTCATAAATACTGGAGCACCACAAGGCTGCGTGTTGTCACCTCTGTTGTTTTCAATTTATATAAATGACATGACTGTGCACAGCACCAATGTTAGTTTCAGTGGTGGAAAGAGTACTGAAAAAGCATACTCAAGTAAAAGTACTGTTACTTGTCAAAAAATGTAGTGAGAGTAGAGTAAAAGTACCGGTCCTAAAAACTACTCAAAGTAGGAGTAAAAAGTAGCCCTTTTAAAAGTATTCAAGAGTAGTGAGTATTATGCTATGAATGTTAGTCCACCTTATACCCTGCAAATTGAAAATGTAGCTTACTCTTTTATCACAGATTCATAGAAAAAAAGAAACAGTATTTCAATATTTCTCCAACAGTTTTATTTTTGACTGCTAGCACTAAAAATACAGCGTTTCCCCTACCATTGTTTTGGACGACCCCCGCCCCCCCTAAAATGCTGACAAAATCCAGTCATAAAGAAGGAATTTATAACTCGGAATTTCACGGAATTTGTAAATTTTTTGAGGAATAAATAGAAAGCAGTTCAGTACACTTGAAATCAAATCGCGATATAGTGTGAATATTAAACCACAAAGACAATTTAAATACGAATCCTGCATGTTCTGTGTGAATGAATGGTGCAGCCGACGCGCAGTTTCATTTACCACACACACAAACACACACACACTGAAGCACGTGTGAGGTGTGACGCTTGCGCTGTTTTTTTGCCTATATGAAGACACAAATGCATGAACTTCCTCCAGGCTCAAGATCCACTCCGAAAGTCACTTCGTGAACAAAATAAATTGGCGCCAGGTGTCTCGAAGTCTGTTGATGCTAGTTTAATGCAAAGTTTTCCGCGCGCGATTTGATTTGACGGGAATCACGCATGGAGTCACATGATGACTTATTATAAAAATAAATATTAATATAAATGTAGCGACGGCAGGTTCAGGGAAAATAGCGCAGTAAAAGTACCGATACAGCACTTAAAATGTACTCAAGTAAAAGTAAAAGTACACTGTTTTTAAACTACTTAAAAAAGTACAATTCCTAAAAAAACTACTCAATTACAGTAACGAGAGTATTTGTAATTCGTTACTTTACACCACTGGTTAGTTTATTAAAGTATGCTGATGACATGGCCTTGGTAGGACTTCTTACAGAAAATAATGCAGCACATGAAGAAGCTTATTTTAGCCAAGTCACTTTACTGCAGGACTGGTGTCAGACTGTTAAACTGGAAATTAACGTGACTAAAACAAAATAACTTATAATACAAACGAAACCAAGAGGGGCCAGCAACATCACCCCTGTTGTACTTAACAGCCAGCCTGTGGAAGTAGTGGAAAATTTTAAGTACTTGGGTACAATCATTGATTGCACTTTAAGTTTTAATGTTAACTCAGAGAGTATTTTTAAGAGAGCTAACCAGCGATTGTTTTTAATTAGAAAGCTGAGGAGCTTCAGGGTCAGTCAACACATTCTGGAGATGGCATATAGGGGTCTGGTAGAAAGCATTTTACAGTTCAATATAAAAGCTTGGTATGGCAACCTGAATGTGAAAGACAAAAACAAGCTTTCCAAAATTGTTAATATTGCAGGGAAGGTTATTGGCAAGTCACAAAGGCAGCTTGGGGATGTGTATGATAGGGCAGTCCTCAGGAAGGCCAGACAGATATCAGCAGACACCCAACACCCACTCAACTCAGAGTTTGAGTTGCTCCCATCTGGCCGTAGATTCAGGGTCCCAAGGGCGAGCCGGAACATCTATAAGAGGTCCTTTGTTCCCTATGCCATACAAGAACTTAATTTAAACTGAAAGCACCTTGTGTTTATAACTTCTAATCGGCCGCGCTGCTTTCCATTTTCTGTTGTTGTATGTTGACGGTGGTAGTGTCATACTTTTAACTGTGTGTATTTGTAATTTTAACTGTGGTGTCACTGATGTATACATGTTCGGAGAAGTCGAAGACAAATTTCAACTAAGGTGGACAATAAAGTCTAATAATAATAATAAAACAAGGGGAGTACAACATATGCCACTCTGCCTCAACGGAGGCCCCAGTTAGTCAGGGGCCTTCCATCTATGCAGGGGGGTCAGCTCAGGGCAATGCTCTGGCTTCAGGGGAGTGTACTTCGACTAAAGAAGAAGTGAAGGCTTACTTCATACTCGACCCGAGCCATAGTGGTGCAAGGTAGGATAAACAGAACTGGGAGTGAAGAGCTCAAACCTACCCTGTATCACAGGTGAATACTCACACCTCACCCTGAGGTTACCAGGGTGCGGGCCTGCCAGCGGCTCTAGGGGTGACAGAAATGTATCTGTGCCCAACCTAGGGGAGTGGGGCTTGAATGAAAGCCAACCACCTACAACCCGGCGGTCGAGCAGTAGCTCGGCGAGGTGAGTGAAGCCTATACTGGCGGCCTAAATCCGTAGGCCAGTTCTGGGCGGCAGGGTCGGGCAGGAGACCCAGTCTTCTTCGTGGAGCGAAAGACGGCCTAACCCTGCTCGAAAAGGACTTATATACCACAGAGGCCTAATTGAGGCCTACCATGTCCTTATAAACCATCCTCTGCACCACGCTGCATTACTCTAGTCACCCCAGAATGCAGAGAAAGGGGCGGGCCTTGGCCTAACGACTCCCATGGGAGGAGGCGGTTTATACAGGGATGCCAGAAACCTCATTCACCAAGTGAAGGGTCAGATGAAGAAATGCTAATTTTAACAGAACGCCTCTAATATCCCTGGCACAGGCTAGGCCAGCTACAGAGGCGGCCCTGGTGAGGTCCAGCTTGTAAGCATATATCTATCTGAGGGCTCGGAGGAGCCACAGCCTACTAAAGAATATAGTCTGTATTATTCCATACAAAGGGCTGCAGAATCGCTCATCCTGATGAAAACTCAAACAGAGCTCAAGGGGCGAAATACTCAGAGAAGTCAAAACGGTCCCATGGGCCGGACATAAGATCTATCTGAAGCTCTAGCGTCAGTCAACACTCTAAGTAAAACATCTTATCAGAGGGAGACAAACTACTCTACCCTGAGGTGGCTAACAGCCTGAAGGCTAACATAGTTATCGTTTTGGCCACCTAACGGGGAACTTCAGGGCCCTGATAATCCAATAAAGTTCTTTTAGCTTATTACCTTGACATGACCCCATAACTCTATACAGGGAGCGAGGTCTGTAAAGAGAAACATATTATTTTTTATCACAAAAAATACTCTTTGAAAGACCAGCAGCTCACCTGCGGCGTGCGAAGTGAAGACTCGCCAGATAGTTCTTTACGAACCTGGGATCCGCCACTTTACATGCCTGAAAGGGGCGTTTCCACTAACCAAACCTAGGTGGGCCATCAGAATGTAGTTCTTATCATAGGCCCATCCCCAGGCCTGATGTAATGAACGCCTGGGGGTCAGAGGAGAGAGGGCAGATTTCGTGACCCTCCAAGGAGGTTATCCATTACCGACGCAGTGCGCGTTTGTGCTGGATAACCTCCCTCAAATCTCCTCTGTTGCGGGAGTCACGCCTCCTCTGCGACCTGCTCCTCGAGGGAGGGGGCGCACGAGAGGCGACACTGGCTCGCTGGCCCTGCCTATGGTTCTCAGACCGTGAAGGGCCAGGCTCTCCTGCCTGCCTGGGTGCGGGCGTGGATCTCAGCGGTATACAGGTCTTGAATGCTGCTGAGCGCGCCTTCGCCTCCCTGAACTTCTCCACCACCGCCTCTACGGAGGTGCCAAAGAGTTCGGAAGGCAAAACTGGCGAATCGAGGAGAAAGAATTTTTCTTTCTCCCCGATGCCGGCTAGATTTAGCCACAGATGCCTCTCCGTGGCTACCATCGACCGCCCGATCGCGGCAGCGGTTTGCTTAGTAGCCCGGAGAGCCAGATATGTGGTACGGCGCAGCTCAGCCACCGCCTCAGTGGACATCCCTGCCCCCTGGTCGAGATCCCCCAGCAGGTCGGCCTGGTATGCCTGCAACACCGCCATAGTGTGCAGTGCAGCACCGGCCTGACCTACTGCCGTGTATGCTCTGCCATTCAAACGAGCCGTTGTTCTCAGCGGTTTGGATGGCAGGGTTGGAGCTCTCAGTGTCGCTGCCCGCCCAGATACGAGATCAATGGGCGGCATTGACACGTACCCATGCTTTCCGATCCCCTCAACATCAGCGAAACTGGCCCGCTGATGTTGGTGAATACGGGCAGAGTATGGCTTCTTCCATGCCTTCTCGATCTCCAAGTGAAGATCAGGAAGGAATGGAAGGCTCACCTGAGCTGGTGATGTATGGCCGGGGAGAAACCGATCATCGAGCCTACCGCGAGCGGTATCTCCTCTAGCGCGCTGCCAAGGCAACTGCAGCCTGTCAGCAGCGCGCTCCATCACATTCACCAGTTCTGCATACACGGGGCAGGGTGGCTGAGGGGGTTCAGGATCTACCTGATCATAAACCTCCTCAACCATCTCCTGCGCGTCCTGAAGAGCCGTAACTGCAGGAACAGTCGGTGAGTAATCTTCCACATCGACCTGCAGTTCACCCTCGTCAGCTGTCGAATCATCTGAGAGGTTTACAGCCCTCTCGAGGTGATCGGCGAGCTCCATCTGGGAACCCCATGACGTAAGTCATTGCTCAGCCTCGGCACGAGCGGGAATTGCACCATGAGGACCAGACGCTAAGCCCCCTTCACTCGAGAAGAGGGCCAGACGAGAGCGGAGCGTTTTAAGAGAAAAACACTCGCAGTTTGCACAGAGGGCTCCCTCAAGAACCTCCCGTGCGTGCTCTTCTCCCAGGCAAAAAACGCACAGCTCGTGTGTGTCAGCCGGTGTCAGAAACCTCGGACACGGGTCGGCACACTTACGAAAACAATCTGCCTTTGCTGTGCGTTCCATACTCTTACCTTTTTTGACGTAACTTGAGTACCGTTTCATACAAACAGTCCCTGAAGACGATGAGATGATTTGTCATGTTTGCAAGGCGCCCTTATATAGAGGGAATGCATTAACATCACTTCCCCGCCGGAACACGCCCCCCTCAGCGGGACTGAGTGGCAGAAGAGCTGCTGCGTGACTGGAGTTAATAGGGGAAACTGCGAAAACGCGAGTAAAACAAACTATTATCAGTTTAAACTAAAAGTTGGACTCGATATAGTGTTCCTTACAACTTATCAAAGATCCAGTGATCCATGGATATTGACATGCAGCCAGGAATCGTGTTTCCTGACATTTATATGTGCCTGATTTCGACGCCGGGGAAATAAATGAAGAAAATTTGCCTGTAAACGTTTTATATAAATACAATATAGATAGGTCTAAATCCGAGTGATCACTTACATTAATGTTATACTGTATATCATCATATCGTCCAGCCCTAAAACTTGTATAGTTTTTTGTCAGTGTTTATTTAAAAACATCCAATTATGCAGAATATAGTCTGTTCTGTAGCTTTTTGCAGTCTGTAAAAATATACAGTACCTCAGATTTCTGGTCAAATCTAGTTGTACAGTCAATCGCAAAGCTCTTTCCCGTTTTAGATGTGTTTTGTGTGATTTTCACGGCATTCACGCTGAAAACAAATGCTGCCGCTCAGTCTTTTTGCCACTTGTGGGTGATTTTTATGTGTGTGGCGACTTTGGACGTTTTTTTTTCCAGGATAATCAAAAGGATGTGACGTTTACAAGCTCTCCTGGGAGCCTCTCTTCCTTTCAATGACACATAGATACAATGTTCAGGATAATCTCTTCGGATAGAGCTGTTCTGTACTGTAATGTCAATGTGTCATGCAAAGAAATTGGATTAATTCAAACTATAGTCTCACTTAGCCAGATATATTTAGTCTATATTCTTAAATATACTTTATCATCAAGCTATTGTAGTGGGACTTTCTGAGTTTTTGGTAACACTTTATTTGAAGGGGTGTGCATAAGACTGACATGACACTGTCATAAACATGACATAACACCTGTCATGAACATGAAGGAGTCTTTATGAATGTTTATGACTGTTGTCATTAAGTGTCATTCGGTAAATTATGACACTTTTAATGCAAAGTTGACATTGTTTAAAATGTCTTTGTTATGACAAGTTGACATTAACCAAGACAAAAATGTCTTGATTATGACAACTTGACATTAACAAAGACATTTATGTCTTTGTTATGACAACTTGACATTAACCAAGAAATCATAACCTGTCAACCTGTCACAAATATGTCATAACAGGTCTAATATCAAACTTAAAGAAGTTATTTAGCTTTGCGTTAACATTGCATTACATGTCATAATTTCTTAGTAAAACCGAACTTTTATTTTGACGGGTTGTAGTGAAGACCAAACTGTAAAAAAGTGTTTCAAAGTGTATTAGACAATGGTTTTTCTCAAATAAAATTATGAAAATGCTCATTAGGCGTTCTCTCAGAGCAGCTCTGGAAATGTTCATGTATTCATATCCTCAAATTGTTTGTGAGACGCTGAAAACACCATGAACGTCACGCATACTTGAGTATGTAGTAAGTAGACAAAGCGGCGCAGCTCCATAGACGCGCAGCTCAGCAGAACAAATAGGGATATATTTACATGGAGTATTTTTGTGCTTAAATATTCACAGACCATGTCGCGATTGGATTTATTGCACAGTTCTACTTTCCATGTATTCGTGCATCCATTATTTTGGGTGTTTTACGTGACATCTGCGTTATGTAAATTCCATTTTCATGACTGGATTCCGGGATTCCCTCTGCATCACGTAAGTCATTCGGCCTTAAGTTATAATCGGGACATACCTTTATCTGCAGGAGGGATGGTGTCCTATGTATCCCCCTTTTGCAGCCACTTTGCGTCCACATTTTTGGCTACTGTTTTCCTACAAAGTATTTTCATACTGGCCATAATTCGCTTCATAAGAATTCGAGCGCGCTTCACTTTCAGCTTCAGCTGGGTCTGCGTCACCTTTTTTACGTGTTTGTTCTCCCGCCCTTCAATCAATGCAGTAGTTTCCGGAGTGTGATTTTTTTTCTTTTCTTTTTTTTCTTTCTTGTATTATTATTTTTTACTCAGTAACGGATATGATTTAAAATGTAGCGAAGTACAATACTTCAAACAAAACGTACTTAAAAGTACAGATTTTAAAAAACTACTTAAAAAAGTAGAAGTACACAAAAAAACTACTCAATTAGGCTACGTAACACGAGTAAATGTAATTCGTTACTTTCCACCTCTGTAGTTAATTTGGTTTGTCCAGTCCATTGCTGTGGGATGCTGGCGGCTGCCATTCCCTCTCCACATTCTCTTCCCGCAGTCCTGTGCTTTGTTGACATGTTGATGCCCTTTTGTGTGCGCGTGTTTTGGAGTTGCGACTAGGTACGGAATAAAGGTATGTGGAACAATCGCTGTTGTTGCGCATCGTTCATTAATAGTTATGTTGTAAGTTATTTAATGTTTACATTTTAGGAGGAATAGTCTGTGTTCTCGGACACCTTTCATTCAGTGAACCCTGTGGGGCAACACTCTCTGACGGTGCTGCTTTGTCTGCATTCGATTCTCTGCTACTAAACTGGTTCTCCACTTTGCTCAGTGTGTATTTGTTTCAGTTTGTCTTATTTGCTTAACTTGGACTTGCTTTGGTCAGTTTGTATTTCTTTCTGCTTAGTTTGCAATTGTCTTGCTCAAATAATGTGGTGTAAATAAATCACCTCATTTTACTCCTATTTGAACCTCTTAGTAGGTGTTTGTGTTCACCTTTCTTGGATTCTTTTTTTATTAAGTTTAGTTTAATTGTAAGCATTACAATAGTAATAATAATTATTGTTATTATTATTATTTTGTATCTGTATGTTATAAATTTTATCTTCTGTAGCAGGAGCCGAGGCTTCAGTGCAGGCAGCTAGTCAGTCCTAGTGTGTGGTGGTGGGTTTCCTGTCACTAAGTACAGTGTATTCACGTGTGACGTCAATTGTGTGCATGGTGAGCTTGTGCACTGGGTGGTAAGACTTTGAAAAATATGAACTTTTTGCTCATTAAGCTAGCTGTAACTTATAGGCAGGAACAAAGCGGACAGAAAAAATCCATATACAAACACAAGTTTAATGGACAAACATAAACGCAAGATAATCCAAAAACACCCACAAAGAGGAGACAGGGGAACAACAACAGGAATACACAAACAGCAACAACTGAAGCACAGGTTTAAATGGACTGGTTAACAAGGGGCTGACGAGGGACAGGTGTTGGTGTTTGCTGTCATGGGAGCTAATGAGGGTAACTATGGTGACAAACAAGGTATAAGACAAAACAGGAACCAAACACAGGAAGTGAACACAGAAACAATGGGGAACTAAAAATATACTTCAAAACACAAGACAGTACAGGGATCGGGACACTAGCTTACATGCCACTGGCAAACTTCGGCCTCCTTCCAGCAGTGGTTGTCTTTTGTGTGTATACTCAGGCCCGGGCCATTCAGTCTTTTAATGTTTTTAAAGGGTTAGTTCACCCAAAAATGAAAATGAAGTCATTAATTACTCACCCCCATGCTCTACCAACCCCGTAAGACCTTCGTTCGTCTTCGGAACCCAAATGAAGATATTTTTGATTAAATGTGACAGCTGGATCACTCCTCCATAGGCTGCCTAAGGGATTGAAACCTGAAGACCCAGAAAGTCAATGAAGAAATTGTTTAAATATTCCATGTCACAACAGTGGCTCAACTATAAGTTTATCAAGCGACGAGAATACTTTTTGTGCGAAAAAACAAACAAAAATAACGACTTTATTCGACTATTCCTTTTCTTCCTTGTAGGCCTGAAACGAGACTTCAAGAGATTTCCACGACGCGCACGCGCGAGAACTTAACTGGAGTAGTTGAAGGAGATCGCAATTCTCGCGCATGCGTCGTGGAAATCGTCTCAGGTTACGACTGTAACCTTTGTTCCCTGAGAACAGGGAACGAGACAATACGTCATCGACGTTATGGGGAACGCCTCAGGCGTGACAGGTGTCTGAAATCACTATCAAATCACGTCAATCACATTGACCGGCGACAGCCCGTGAATCATTAACGTGAATGATTAGCGTGCGACCTGGAAGTATATAAGGGCGCCTTGCAAACATGACAAATCACCTTATCGTCTGAAGGGACTGTACGGTAGGCAAGCCCCGAGGCATGGCAGGGAGACGTATTGTCTCGTTCCCTGTTCTCAGGGAACAAAGGTTACAGTCGTAACCTGAGACGTTCCCTTTCGAAGGGAACTCAACAATACGTCATCGACGTTATGGGGAACGAAATACCCACGCCGCCATGCTGAGGGGAGTGCATGCCCAAGGGCAGTGACAACTGTCCGAACCAGCAAATTCAAATGAAATGCTAGAACCACTCACCCTCAGGTCACACTGGGCTGTCAGTGACAGCATCCCCTACGGTCATAGCCTAAGCAAAAAGCCTCACAGGAAAACTTCCATTAACATAGTTAAATGAAAGGCCTACCTGGGCCTGCTCAAAGGCCTAGGACCACCACTTCAATTAGAAGGGGGTCCCTTCTAGGGAATGTGGCTAGGGAACCCGAAGGAACCCCAGCCAGTCACTATTCAGGGGAAAGTACTCACCCCGAAGTGCCACCAGGACGGCCTGATCTGGCGTCAGAACGTAGACACTAGTCTGGCCAAATCCTGTCTGTCTGAAGACAGAGCCTCTGGAAAAAAACCTTAAGTAAGGCATCCAACCCGAGGGACTGCGAAGCTGGCAGTGAACCACTCGGCCCGGATCTCAGAGACGGGATATCCCGGAGAGTATGACTCAGCATAGTGCTTTATGACCCTTGCTAGTGAGGGGAGTTTCTCTACTCGATCCACGGATCAACCCAGTGTCTGTGTTTCAAAACACTGAGGAGGCCTGTGAAGGCCTAAGGGCTGATCTAACTGGGAGGCCTCTCGAGAGGCCTACGACCGTCTGACCAGACTCAGGAAGCCGCATGCTCCTAGAGACCCTCAGTGAGGGGAGCACAAGGTCTGCCTGGTAGGCAAACCAGGCTGTAGGCAGGAAAAGTTCCGGGAGGGAACCAATAGCAGAGAATAAACACTTTAGCGAGCCAGGGCGCAAGCTCGCCTTCAGCAGCTGCCTAATAAGGCTAGCTGAAACTGATAGCAAGAGGCCACTAGCTTCATAAACCCAGCACCATAGGAAAAATGTTACAGGGAGGCCCGTAGAGGCCTACTACCTGATAACCACAGTATGTGGGGTGCTCCACCTTCAGGGAGGCCCGTGAGGCCTACTACCTGATAACCACAGTATGTGGGGTGCTCCACCTTCAGGGAGGCCCGGTGAGGCCTGCTACCTTACGACCACAGTATGTGGGGAGCTCACCTTTAGGGAGGCCTGGTGAGGCCTGCTACCTTACAACCACAGTAAGTGGGGAGCTCACCTTCAGGGAGGCCTGGTGAGGCCTGCTACCTTAAAACCACAGTATGTGGGGAGCTCACCTTCAGGGAGGCCTGGTGAGGCCTGCTACCTTACAACCACAGTATGTGGGGTGCTCCACCTTCAGGGAGGCCCAGAGTGGCCTACAACCTGATAACCATAGTATGTGGGAACTCACCTTCAGGGAGGCCCGGTGAGGCCTGCTACCCTACAACCACTGTATGTGGGAGCTCACCTTCAGGGAGGCCTGGTGAGGCCTGCTACCTTACGACCACAGTATGTGGGGAGCTCACCTTCAGGGAGGCCTGGTGAGGCCTGCTACCTTACAACCACAGTATGTGGGGAGCTCACCTTCAGGGAGGCCTGGTGAGGCCTGCTACCTTACAACCACAGTATGTGGGGAGCTCACCTTCAGGGAGGCCTGGTGAGGCCTACCACCTGATAATCACAGCTGTTCGGTTGTCAGTCCTTGGGCTCGTCTCCAGGGAGGCCTGGTGAGGCCTACTACCTGACAGCCAATGTAGATGGGTGACAGTTCCAAGGCGGCCTGCTAAGGCCAGCCGGCTGGGGACTCGCCTATCAGGGAGGCCTGGTTGGGCCTACTAGCTGACAGCAAGTCATTTCTGCTACAAAGGAACACTGTTGGGAACCATACTGCACCAATGAAACTATTGGGCCCACCCACAGGAGGCCTAGTAAGGCTAGCTACCTGTAGCGGCTATAAAGTATGTCCCACAATGTTGGGACTCACCTCCGAGGAGGCCTGTTTAAGGCCTACTACCCACCAGTGAGTCAACTGCCCGAACCACCAAGGCCAACCATTTCTCTCGAGAAGTGGCCTACAGCGCCCTATTGGGGGCTGCCCATACAAGGAGGCCTGCTGAGGCCTACTACCTGATGGCACAGCCTTCGTTGGCAGATAAGCTGTTTACACAGCGCCTACAGCATCCTGGTGCCTAATCACATTGCCCACGGCAGTGTACTCAGCAAGAGAGCTAGCACCCTTAAAACAAGGGGAGTACAACATACGCCACTCTGCCTAAACGGAGGCCCCAGAAGTCAGGGGCCTACCATCTATGCATGGGCGTCAGCTCAGGGCAATGCTCTGGCTTCAGGGGAGCGAACTTCGACAAAGGAAGAAGTGAAGGCTTACTTCGTACTCGACCCGAGCCATAGCGGTGCGAGGTACAGAAATACCACGGTGGCCTGATTGAGGCCTACCACGTCCTTATAAAACAACCTCTGCACCAAACTGCATTACTCTTAGTCGCCCCAGAATGCAGAGATGGGGGCGGGCCATGGCCTAACGACTCCCATGGGAGGAGGCTGTTATACAGGGATGCAGAAACATACATTCACAAAGTGAAGAGTCAGAGGAAGAAATGCTAATTTTAGCAGAACGCCTCTAATATCCCTGGCACAGCCTAAGCCAGCTACAGAGGCGGCCCTGGTGAGGGCCAGCCTGTAAGCATAGATCTATCTGAGGGCTCAGAGGAGCCACAGCCTACTAAATAATATAGTCTGTATTATTCCATATAAAGGGCTGCAGAAACGCTCAACCTAATGAAACTCAACAGAGCTCAAGGGGCGAAATACTCAGAAAAGTCAAACGGTCCCATGGGCCGGACATAAGATCTATCTGAAGCTCTAGCGTCAGTCAACACTCTAAGTAAAACATTCTATCAGAGAGAGACCAACTACTTTACCCTAAGGTGGCTAATAGCCCGAAGGCTAACATAGTCCGTTCTGGCCACCTAACGGGGAACTTCAGGCCCTGATTTATCCAAAAAAGGTTCTCTTACCTTATTCTTGACATGGCCCCCTAACTCTATACAGGGAACAAGGTCTGTAAAGAGAAATATGTTATTTTTTATCACAAAAAAGTATACTCTTTGAAAAGACCAGCAGCTCACCTGCGGCGTGCAAAGTGAAGACTCGCCAGAAGTTCTTTACGAACCTGGGAACCGCCACTTTACATACCTGAAAGGGGCGTTTCCACTAACCAGGCCCAGATGGGCCATCAGAACATAGTTCTCATCATGGGCCCATCCCCAGGCCCGATGTAATGAACGCCTGGGGGTCAGAAGAGAGAGGGCAGAACTCGTGACCCTCCAGGGAGGTTATCCATTACCGACGCTGTGAGCGTTTGTTCTGGATAACCTCCCTCAAATCTCTTCTGCTGCGGGAGTCACGCCTCCTCTGCGCCCTGCTCCTCGAGGGAGGGGGCGCACGAGAGGCGACACTGGCTCGCTGGCCCTGCCTACGGTCCTCAGACTGTGAAGGGCCAGGCTCTCCCGCCTGCCTGGGTGCGGACGCGGATCTCAGCGGTATACATGTTTTAAATGCTGCTGAGCGTGCCTTCGCCTCCCTGAACTTCCCCACCACCGCTTCTACAGAGGTGCTGAAGAGTTCGGAAGGCGAAACTGGCGAATCGAGGAGAAAGGTTTTTTCCTTCTCCCCGATGCCAGCTAGATTTAGCCACAGATGCCTCTCCGTAGCCACCATCGCCGCCATCGACCGACCGATCGCGGCAGCGGTTTGTTTGGTAGCCCGGAGAGCCAGATCTGTGGTGCGGCGCAGCTCAGCCACCGCCTCAGGGGACAAACCTGCCCCCTGGTCGAGATCCCTCAGCAGGTCGGCCTGGTACGCCTGTAACACCGCCATGGTATGCAGTGCAGCACCAGCCTGACCTGCTGCCGTGTATGCTCTACCATTCAAACGAGCCGTTGTCTTCAGCGGTTTGGATGGTAGGGTTGGAGCTTTTAGTGTCGCTGCCCGCCCAGACACGAGATAGTTCGCGAACGTCTCGTCAATGGGCGGCATTGACACGTACCCATGCTCTCCGATCCCCTCAACATCAGCGAAACTGGCCCGCTGATGTTGGTGAATACGGGCAGAGTATGGGTGCTTCCATGCCTTCTCGATCTCGATGTGCAGATCAGGAAGGAATGGAAGGCTCACCCGAGCTGGTGGTGTATGGCCGGGGAGAAACCGATCATCGAGCCTTCCGCGAGCAGCCCCTCCTCTAGCGCGCTGCCAAGGCAACTGCAGCCTGTCAGCAGCGCGCTCCATAACATCCACCAGCTCAGCATACAAGGGGCAGGGTGGCTGAGGAGGTTCAAGATCTTCCTGATCATAAAACTCCCCAACCATCTCCTGCGCGTCCGGAAGAGCTGCAACTGCAGGTACAGTCGGTGAAAAATCTTCCTCATCATCGACCTGCAGTTCGCTCTCGTCAGCCGTCGAATCATCTGAGAGGTTTACAGACCTCTCAAGGCGATCGACGAGCTCCATCTGAGAGCCCCATGATGAAAGTCGCCGCTCTGCCTCAGCACGAGCGGGACCTGCACCACGAGGAACAGATGCTGAGCCCCCTTCACTCGAGAAGAGGGCCAGACGAGAACGGAGCGTTTTAAGCGAAAACCGCTCGCAGTTTGCACAGAGGGTTTCCTCGAGAACCTCCCGTGCATGCTCTTCTCCCAGACAAAAAACGCACAGCTCGTGTGTGTCAGCCGGTGTCAGAAACCTCGGACACGGGTCGGCACACTTACGGAAACAATCTGCTTTTGCTGTGCGTTTCATCTTACCCTTTTGTTATAACTTGAATAGCGTTTCATTCAAAACAGTCCCTGAAGACGATGAGATGATTTGTCATGTTTGCAAGGCGCCCTTATATACTTCCAGGTCGCACGCTAATCATTCACGTTAATGATTCACGGGCTGTCGCCGGTCAATGTGATTGACGTGATTTGATAGTGATTTCAGACACCTGTCACGCCTGAGGCGTTCCCCATAACGTCGATGACGTATTGTTGAGTTCCCTTCGAAAGGGAACTCTTGAAGTCTCGTTTCAGGCCTACAAGGAAGAAAAGGAATAGTCGAATAAAGTCGTTATTTTTGTTTGTTTTTTCGCACAAAAAGTATTCTCGTCGCTTGATAAACTTATAGTTGAGCCACTGTTGTGACATGGAATATTTAAACATTTTCTTCATTGACTTTCTTTTTTGGGTCTTCAGGTTTCAGTCCCTTAGGCAGCCTATGGAGGAGTGATCCAGCTGTCACATTTAATCAAAAATATCTTCATTTGTGTTCCGAAAACGAACAAAGGTCTTACGGGGTTGGTACAGCATGGGGGTGAGTAATTAATGACTTAATTTTCATTTTTGGGTGAACTAACCCTTTAAAGTCTTTGCTTGATTATTGCTGAATAAAATTTTGTGAAACTATGAACCTGTGTGCCCTTGTTTGTGCAATAAATTGAGTATAACATTTCCCTGTATACAGGGTGGCGTAGTCAGCTATATTGTTAGTTTGCTTTCCCTTTCGGTGTCCCGCGACACTATAACAGCGTAATTTTAATTACCTACTGTCAACATGATGCCGGTGAATTGCAGAGCTTGTGCAAATATATCCACATCACTATGATCAGATGCTTTCTTAACTTCTGCTTTCTCACCACTGTCATTTTGTTATTGAGAGGAAAGCACATCTCAGCAGCATGTATGGCGTCTGGATGTTCGCTAACTGAAAATGGCTGCAAAGTATTTCCGATTACTTTAAAGCAAAGAATGAAAAATAACTGGTCTCCCAGTGGTCTAAGGTGAAGATTTAGATCGGCGCAATTATGTACTTCCTGAAAGCCACCAAGGCTTATTAAAGTCGCCTCTCTAAACTTTGACTACCATCTCTGCAGACTTCCCAAAAAATTCAGAGGGCGAGACCGGCACATCAAGGAGAAAGTTTGTTTCTTCTTTATGTCTGCCAATTTCAACCACTCCGTTTCCACTGTAACCCCTCAGCACAAAATACTGCAGACTCACAATTTGGGTCTCAGTATGGACCAGCTCAGTCAGATGATCAGATTTGCCTATGGACAATGAACTCACAACAATAATGAATCACTCATGCACAGTTTAAAACAGCATCAAAATGGCAGTCACATTTTACATACGAGCCTGTAAGCATGCCAAGTAATGCGCTGTGCGTTAACAAGGCTTCTTCTGAGCAGCTGCGTCATTTATTATAAATCGATTTAACTGTCTCTTTATTCATCACACTTCACTTCTCCTCTCACTACATTGTCTCTGGACCAATATCACTTTCATTTTAATCAAATATTTCTATTTGACTAATCAAATTCTCGAATTTCCTCGAGAGACCCGAAACACTTCTGCTATCTTCTGTTCCGCTCAATAGAGAGAGATAGAGATAGAGAGCTTCAACCTTGTGCGAATTCCAGAAAACAAACAACACTCATTCTCAATCATCATTGGCCAGTTCTCCAAAGTACAACATATTTTCATTGGCTGTTTTACTGTTCATAAAAAAAAATTACATTCTTTTCATTTACATTATTCGGTCACATCTTAATACTCTTTGTAACCTGGGTTACACCACCATCGCCGCAATTGAAAACCAATGACAGCGGCTGTTTGTTTGGTGCAGTGGTGAGGCTCAGCAACCGCTTCAGGAGACAGTCCCTGCCCCTGATCCAAATCTTAAAGCAGATCTTCCTGGTATGCCTGCAGCATGGCCATCGTGTGCAAGGCACCACTGGCCTGACTTACTTCTTCAAAGAGGAGGCATCCTCACATATCCCCGTTCACACAATCCCTCCACATTTAAATCATTTGAATGCTGAAAGGGATAGATGCCAGCTGACTATGGCTTCCTCCAAGACTTCTTCAAAGTGTGAATTTCAGGAGGAAACGGAAAGCTCACTGGAGCGGTACGGTTATGGCCTGACATGAACCACTTGTCGAGTCTGTCACGAGTGATTTCCTATCTTTCGCATGCACCCCCAAACTAGATCCAATCTAGTCGTGGTCGGGTCATCATCTCCAACAACAACTCTTATGTTGGCTGGCAGTCTGAGAGGACTCACTGCAAGCAATATCCTCGCCCTCCTCAAGCACTCCACCTCATTCTGGCTGGATGGTTCCAACAACATGCTATCTGCTGGATCAGAAGACTCAAGAGATCTCTGATCCAGCAGAGTGACTGAAGAACACAAGAGAGCCATACCTTTCTCAAACTCCTCCGCCATCTCGACCTACGATCCCCACAACTTCAGTCTCCACTCTGCCTCGGCTACCGTGGGGCCCAAGCTGCTGGGCGCATATGCTTGTCCCACATCCCTCAAAAATAGGGCCAAATTCAGCTTCCTCGAGAACTGAATGCGTTTGCTCCTCACCCAAACACATAAAGCACAGATCGTGTGTGTGTCAAAATCCTGGGACACGGAGGTACACACTTCCTAAAACTCTTGGACGAGTGTTTATCCACAATGATTGCTTTTAATACGCGCTAATACAAACAAACGGCTCCTGAAGAATAAAAAAAAGCTGATGCCCTACATTGCAGTAACCCTCTTATACTCATGGGTGATCCGGTAATGACGTCATGGACTGTTGTTGGCCAATAATATTGTCGTGTTTACTCATGCTACAGACACCAGTCATGCTGATGACATTCCCCATAGAATCAATCCAAGATGAAGTGTCGAGTTCCACTTTGAAAGGGAAATATTTGCTACAGGCAGCAAAATATGCACAAATACCTTCAGTATGCCCCCACTTTTTCTTCCCAAGGTTCAGTTTAGACTGGCTTAACCTAGGGCAGGCTCACTAAATGAAAGACCACAACAACAATAAAAGTGCATCTTTAAATGCCTTAACATATGACAATTTAACTTTTTTTTATCAATTTAATAATTCATAAAAGATGAATAAATAAATAAGATAATAAAGGCAAAAAACACCATAAAACAACAACAAAAGCAATAAGTTGCCCTTGTAATCATAATTTGTGTTTACTACCACATTTTTCATTTCAGCTGAAAACTGCAGTGAATTGTATGTCCATGAAGTTTTGCAAAAATTTAGATCCTGGGTTGTCTCCATCACTATACAGCAATAACGTTAGGGGGTCAGGGAAGAATCTAATATCGGTGAGCTAACACCGAGTAAACATCTGCAATGAACCTCCCAAGGCCATTTGTTGGTAAATCAATTCCCTTTACCTGCCTCTGTGTTGAATAGGATTTGCTTTGGGTTCCAATCAGCTGATTAAAAGCATCGACTGTTCTGTCAAACGCACAGAGAGAGATAGCAGGCATCTGCCATATGTCTGGAGATACATGTCCATGTCTTTGAAGATGCCCAGGCTAAAACAGGCAGAAAAATTCACAGAGCGAACATGCATTTTAATTCCAATCTCATCTGATTAACAATCAAGAATTTGATTGCTGGTTGTGGTGGGTTGTATGGTTTATGGCTCAAGAATGGTTTATGGTTTATGGCCATGAGCTTTCACCATTGACTGATAGGTATGAAATTCAGTGATAACCAGCATGGATGTTGATCCAGGAATGTCCAAATTGGCAAAAGTGGGGACATGATCACCTTGTGAGGCGGTAAATAAAGCCATTTAAATTCCTCACATTGAGAAAAACCCCTGAACACTAAATTAAAGTAATCCTGAAGTGATCACATGAAAATTATATCTATGTGATGAATTTTTGGCAATGAAAAAACAAACATCAACAATTAACCCCTTGCCCGTCAAAGATCACAGACGGCCCCAGATTATCACTGTTCTAACTTCATTACTCATTTAAACATCACACACTTACTTGATCTGGACAAACTCAGCATCATTAGAAAGATTTAAGACTCCAGCTTCAATATTTGACCACTTTTTATGATTAAACTGGTTTGCAGTTACATTAATTTCTTAATTTATGCCAGGAGTGCAAAATAATAAATCTGTAACTTTGGTTATTTTTAATAGAATTCATCACTCATAAAGCATTCATTCACGTTTTCTCCGGTTTATTTGTGTTCACATACATGCAATATACAGCATCCGCTAGGGCTTTTAGTCTAATGGTCCAATGGTGCACATATCACATGTTTGTAAAATATTTCGTCATACCGAATAACATTTCTATTAAAGCAACACTAAGTAAGAATTTTTACCTTAAAATAATGTTTTCAAAATCGTTTCAGTGGTTCATCAAGTCGTGACATGGTGAAATGCACTTATGCCACTGCTTTGCGGTCCTTTATCTGATATATCCACGCTATGTAAGATTGCCAGACCGGGTCGCGTTTCTGTAGTCCGAATGAGACATAAGAAAACTACAAATTTGACTTGCTTTACGGCAAGCGTTACATCATACTTTCATAAAGTCATGCATCATACTCTACCTTGTCTGTGGCCAATGTTGATTCCAAAGCCGGTGCTGGATAAACAGAGCGGTGCTGGATAAACATTTTGCGTCAGTTTATGATATCAGCGCACTCTCATGTACAGCTGTGAATCATCTCACGTGATCCAACGTGATCATAAACCAGCCTTGATGCTACTTGTTGTGATGCAGCAGGAGCTTTCTTTTCCATAATATATATCTTTTTTAAATGATTCACATATTCAAGTTTCAAGAATAGTTTTTTTTTCTTTTTAAGATAATAGGTGGATTATCCATGTATAGTGGGAGGACAGCATAGACAGTATAAGAAGTGGACAGAGCCATCTCATTGGAACTCAGTTGAGACAGTTGAAGCCCATTTTTAGCGATTTTTGAGCACTTCCGTTCCTGACGCGCAGACTCAAACCGACTCAAACTAAGCTTGATGACGTGAGCAACCTGTCTGACAGACGTGAATCTTCTAGTAGTTGTGCGTGAAAATTGCCAACGTTAATCTTGCAGAGACGGGGAACTTGAGCAAAGAGTTCTTTGGCGTGAGTGAGCAGGAGTAAGTATTCTGATTAATTATTAATTTGTATAGTATAGCTTTTATGGACTCATTATCTATGGGCTTCTCCCTTGACGGGACGTCCCCCCGATTGCCTGCGAGCTTCTCCTCCTGTCTGTACTGTAATTTCTGTACAGCGCGACAGAGAGTCGAGTGGTTATGACGCAATCGTTAGCCTATTTTTACAAAATCTGTTTCTACGGGGCCATAATGTAACATAGAAGGTAATGGAGCCCTTTATACATTGTCGTGTTTCTTTAGAAATAAATAATGGACAAATGGAGTCTTTAAAGGCCTCAGATGTAAAGTTATCCGCTGTCAAAGTGACGCCAAAATGAATGGGAGTCAATGGAAATGCTAACGCAAGTGAAGTTCTGCTACAACATGGCGGCACCCGGCCGGCTTCAACTTCCGGTCGATGGATTACCCCCTTGGATGACAGAGGTGTAAGTTAGATGGCCAAGCATAATGCCAGAATAAAGGCTATAATGGCGGAAATTAAACAAAATAATAAGGACAAAAGAATAATGAAGATTAAGTCTCATACCGGCAGAGGTGTGAAATGTTAGCCGATTTACATCAATAGACCATGAATGGGCCAGTTCGCCTCGCCAGACATTAGTCAAAGACTGTAAATCGGTGTTTACAGGGCAATACAATATTTGATATGCATCTTATCAGCCTTCTCTAAAACTTATTCAAAATCTCCCCTGACATGGTTTACAATAGGATTTCATAAAACACATAATTTTAGAGATATCATCCTCAGATTTGAAATGAAGCATGACCACAATTGTGACTACACTTTAGTTGTGGTTATAAGTTGCAATCCTACATTCACATAATATTTTAATACGTTTAATAAATATATTATTAATACTTGTTGTTTTTGTTTTTATGTTTGTGCTTATATATCTCAATATTAATAACAGTCTGATTAATGTTGAGTCTTGAACTGGAAACTCTCAAGGGTTGGCTTTCTAAATATATGTGTGTTATGTGTCTATTCAGAATGACTTATGAGCAGAAATCTTTTTATTTTGGGTATGTCATTAATGCATCACTTGCCAAAATTGGGGCTGACTTGTAATGACCAAACGGGATTGTCCTATGACATCATTTTGGGTAAACACCCTCACAAAGTTTTACTGAAATGTTAAGGCCAGCATCTCGTTTGATTGCACATTCAGTCAAAAAAGGTGAAGTGGAACTAACATCGCCTGTTTCATTTCACTATTTGGATAAACTCACTAGAATAGAATTAATCAAAATGAAAAGGTTGCTGCTCACAAGTCAATCTGGATAGACATCTAATAAACACATATTTTTAGAAAGTTGACACTTGAGAGTTTACAGTTCAAGACTCAGAATTATTCAGCCTGTTATTAATATGGAGATATATATGCTCAAACATCAAAACAAAAGTATTAAGAATATCATTTTTAAATGTAATTTAAATTGTATAATTGCATTTGGACCGAATACAATGATTGGATGAAAATGGTTTTGGGCCCGAGACTTGCACAGAAGATATATGTAATTGTTTTAATATTTAGACCACTTCTATTAGTGAGAGCTATCATGATGTGAAAAGAATTTCAACCATAATGACAAAAAGTGTTTATGATTAAAATTGCCTACCCTATCTTTAAGTGTTATTTCCTGCAAATTTTGCTCAAGATTAATAGAGGGGGAGATCTGAAATTAAAAGGGTTTCTGTTATGTCTGAGTTTT
The DNA here is from genome assembly GCA_030578255.1 of Tiaroga cobitis. Lineage (NCBI taxonomy): Eukaryota > Metazoa > Chordata > Actinopteri > Cypriniformes > Leuciscidae > Tiaroga > Tiaroga cobitis. The sequence goes on along the minus strand of CM060604.1, from coordinate 45,944,204 downwards.
GGGGGTTTCCATTGCAGTGAAGATCAGAGCCTGTAGTTAGATCAAGGATTGACCGAATCACATTGCCTTACTTAGAAAGCTATGGATATGCACGCTTCAGCACAGTGATCGGCTGCGCTCGAAACCGCATTCTCCCCTACTATAGAGTAGGCAAAAAGCTGTGGGCAAACAATTAGTTTGTTTAAATCCTCAGTATTTATAAAAGAGTAGGCGAGAAATACCTGGGTGGTGTACTATTTCTCATATTATAATGCTGCGTCCGAATATGCCTACTAACCAACTATATAGTAGAATAAAATAGTATGTGAAAAGAGTATGTTCGAAACCTCAGTATTCATAAAACAGAAGGCGAGAAATCCGGATGGCCAACTGCTTCGGCCCAGATTCTGAAGTGTGCATCCGATGGACACTTTCTATCCTAGGAGGCCACGGGAGAGGATCCGTCCTAATCGAACATGGAGGAGAACGGTGACGCGGGTGTTTTCAAATGCGAGTGTTAGAAACCAAAAACATGGATCCTTGTGTTAAAATGCCATTTGTTGAACTACTGTAGAGTGAACTGTCGAATTGTTGTAGGTGTAAAGATAGATATAGTATATTTATGATTTTGCTGTAAAAACACATTTTATTATGTATAGCTAACAGGGGAGATCCAGGAAGCACATGTATGTCTCCAAATTGGATACACACACATCTTAAAGAAGCTTACTAAATGTCAATTTAACATCTGACAGGAAAATCTTTGATAAGTATTGCAGATGAGCACATCGCAACATGAAATAGACATCTGAGTGATGTATGTGGGCTATTATGTAGAATTCACTGTAGTCAACACTGCTTAAATTAGATAAATGTAACAAGTAAGTTAAATAAACAAATCTACATAACGTAACTAAACATAAGTTATCTATTTTATTCCAGAACTCCATTAGTACTGTTGATAAATTGAGGAACATTTGTGTTCAATGGACTATATGCACGGAGCGTTCTTTAGAACTTCCGCATAAAGATAAGCCAGCTCGTAAACTTCCGGTGGAACGTCATTTGATGGCACCTTCAAATCCGTGAGGTAAAGACTCCTTGAGACTAGTGGTTTTTAATAGATAAAGTTTGAACTAGAAGTTATTTATGTAATTTATTATTTATTCAATACGTGAAAATAAAGTAATGATAACTTAAGTTAACGAAATGAAGGCATTTAAATTTCAGCGCTGTGAGGGGACGTCAGCTGAGCACTGTTGTGTCCCTCAGTGTTCGTCCTCAGCAAAATTTAATTCAACCATTCGTTTTCATACTTTCCCTTCCGACGTACAACAGAGAAAGAAATGGATAATAAATACAAGAAGAGACAATTTAATTATATCACACCATACACGGGTGTGCAGTCGGCACTTTGTGCCAGAAGAGCTCAACGAGCCTGCTGAAGTCGGAGGGAGGCGAAGGCTGAACTGTTCCCTTGGAATAATTACTCTCTAGGAGAGAGACGGCTTGGGGTTTTGGGAAAGGAGAACGAGACCAGAGAGTATGGAAACTAGGGAATATTCTGAACGTATATCTACCAACGACCACGATTACAGCACCGCAGCCCGCTTTTGTTGACTCAGTTCTGGAAGAAAACGAAAGTCTTCACGAAAGAATCGTCCATGTGAGGCAGCAGCTGGAACAGATGTCACTCAAACAGCGTTTTGGGCTACATCGTTTTACAGGTTCTGACAGTGACATCCGTTTCTACACCAGGTATGTAGAAATATTTAGTTTAATAAAAACGCATTATACTTCAAGAACACTTTAAATATCTTGCATTTAAAGACTGA